>VZSF01003457.1:181277-211306 GCA_013398295.1 Chionis minor | reverse complement strand
GTGGGAAGAGGAGGGAGGATGCCCCGGTGCTGGTGGCAACGTCACCTGCTGTGGAACGAGCTGGTCCTCTCCCCTGTGCTACCTCCGTGCACACCCCTGNTCCCCAAGCTGGGCTGTCCCGGGGGGCACGAAGGGACAGTGGCAGAGGGTCCTGCCTCCACGCCGGGGCCTGATGGGTTCTCACTCAGTGTGCAGCTCACGGAGCCGCCAGCTGGAGCTCAGGAGCTGGAGCCTGGTGGGCTGGGGCAGTGGGAAGAGGAGGGAGGATGCCCCGGTGCTGGTGGCAACGTCACCTGCTGTGGAACGAGCTGGTCCTCTCCCCTGTGCTACCTCCGTGCACACCCCTGTTACCTCTCCTCTCCTCTCCTCTCCTCTCCTCTCCTCTTTCTCCTCCCAGGCATTCCTGCCCTTGCTGAAGAAGGCTGTCCAGGAGAGCCCAGGCTCGGCACTGAGCTGCAGCAAGGCAGCCATCATCAACATGTCCAGCTCTGCAGGCTCCATTGAGGAAGTCTATCTATGGAACTATGGACTAGTTGTCTCGTACCGCTGCAGCAAGGTACTGCCCCACTGCACCAGGTGTGAGAGCAGAAATGTTCTTCCTTGAACAATCTCACCCACCTTCCAACGTGCCCTTCAGTCCCTGTGCCTCTCTGCACCGTGACGGAGCTCCCATCAGCCACCGGATCCCTCTCACGGTGCATTCCTGTGCCTGGCTCCATGTCCCACCTCAGAGTGACGTGCCAGGACGGGCCCTTGGCTGGGCTGGGTGTCTGCACGGGGATAGCGCAGCAGCACCGTTTGCCCTGGGGAGCTGGCTCTACCCGCCCTGCCCTGTCTCTGCCGCGGGGTCTGGACGTGTCCCCTCGCCACCACCCTTCCCCTCCCACCACCATCCCTGCCCTCTCTCCCCGCAGGCCGCTCTGAACATGCTGACCAAGTGCCAGTCCCTGGGCTACCAGGAGCACGGCGTCCTCTGCGCCGCGCTGCACCCTGGCTGGGTGCAGACCGACATGGGGGGCTCAGGATCACAAAAGGTAAGAGAGATCTTCTTGGCCAAGGTCTGGAAGAACCTCTTTATTTGGGAACGCAGAGCTTGCTGGGCATTGAACAGTCCCAGACATGCTGGGCTCCAGGGGAGGTCTTTGATACCTCGAGCTGGAGGCACATGAGGGAAGGAGCTGAGAGACAAGGAACTCTTCTTGCTCTGTGTTGGCTTCTCACTCGCTTCAGAGAGCCCCAAGCCAATGATCTGCTCCAGGGCAGACCTTAGCCAGGCCTCTGACACATGGACGTGTTTCTCCTTTTGCCCCCGCAGCCCCCTTTGACGGTGGATGAGAGCGTGCGAGGGATGCTGAAGGTGCTCTCCTCCCTCTCTGAGAAGGAGACTGGGACCTTCCTGGACTGGGAGGGGAAGGTTGTGCCCTGGTGAGACACCAGTCCAGGATCCTGACAGTAGATCCCTTTGCTCCTGCACCAAGTTGTGTCTGTGTCTTAATAAATTTGTGTCTGTAAACAGTAAGTTTGAGCCTTTCTCTTGATCTCCTTTTAACTATCTCAAACTAGTGCTTTGAGAGAACTTCTCAGACTTATTTCTGACTACAACTAAGCTAGGTTGGTCTGAATGTCCAGTCTCCTCCGACTGGTGGTCGGGCCATCATCCCGGTAGGGCTTTGGGCCCTGGGCACAGAGGGGCTCATCCCACAGTTCTCCCTCTGAATGGCACCAGAACCTTCTGATGTACCAGGCAGCCCTCCCAGTGAACCCTTCCTTGTTTGTAAAGAGCACTGCTCCTCGTTGGCTCCTCTATCACGTACGCGAGGAATTTATCACCAGTGCCCTCTGGGAATCTCCTGTGTTGCTTATTCCCTGCTGTGTGGTTCCTCCAGCAGGTATCAGGGTGTTTAAAATACCCCATGAAGACCGGGACCTGCAAACATGAGACCACTTCTAGCTGTCTGTAGAAGGCTTCACACACTTGTTCCTCCTGACAAGGCAGCCTACAGCAGACACCCACTACAATGACACCCATCCCAGTCTTCTCCTTAATCCAGACCCACAAGCTGCCAGCTGGCTCATCAACCATCCCCAGGCAGAACTCCATGCACTCCATCTGCTCTCTCACATAAAGGGAAATTCCATAAAGGGGTCCCTGAGCTTCACCAGAATCCCAGGGCTGGGGACGTTGCTGTGTGTGTTGGTCTCCAAGCCTTGTGTGTATCCCAGGAACTGGAATGTTGCTGTGTGTGCAACCCCACACCAGCCAGTGGTGGCACAGCCTCTCCAGCGGGGACTGAGAGCTGACCAGTGCATCTGGAGTGCACAAGATGAGCCTCCATCTGGGGATCCCCCCCTATGGCTCTCGGTGCCCCTCTACTCTCCTTGGGGGGAGAGCACCCCACAACACCCACCGCACCTCCCCTCCCTTTTGTAGGGCAAACCCTGCCAGGATCTGAGAGAAGCTACGGAGGATCAGAGGAGCCCTTGCAGCCCCTCTGTGACATGGTCTGGGGCCACAATGGGACATTCCATATCAGGATGGAGCTGGGTGAAGTCAAAGAAGGAGGTGGAGATCGTGGAGGAGATGTTTGCTTCTTACCCTCCTGCTAAAGGAGTTAACCCAGAGGGAAGCGGGGACAAAGATGGAAAACCTGCGGCCAGACAAGTTTCCAACGCTCAGGAATCTCACCCCTGCTGGTGAGGCTTGCAGGAGTTACTTCCTGGATGTTGGAGACACTTTTAGCTGTGAAAGTAGCTGTGGAAACATAAGGGCTTTTGGGAAGGACCATACAGGGCTGCTGGGGGCAACAGGAGCTCTGTCTGTTCATCCCTTCCTGGCTCAGGATCAGTTTGGCAGCCAGGACTCCTGGGTCCTTTTCCTAAAGACCTTCCTCTGCCCCTGCCATGCTGTCCACTTCCCAGGTCGAAGCTCCTGGCACCAATTGCCTTGCAGAGGGCATTGCTCACCCGGAGCTCCCAGCCATGGTGGCTGTGTGGAGTTGATGAGCACAGAGAGGGTTGACAGTGGTCCCTGCAGGGGAGATAACTGGGGGGTGTCCTGAGCCTCAGAGCCCTCTGTGTGTACCACACCATCCTTCTCACCATTGTGGACATCTATCCCCAACTTCCTTCATCTCCTGTCATGTGGAGCACCTTACATGTTCTTAATTGGAGTGGTGATACTTTCACCCCTCATCTCCTCGGGTATGCGTGTGCTGAAGGGTTGTGAACTTGCTGATTTGGTCCACAACCCATCTTTCACTTGCTTTCCAGAGATCCTTATGATTTGGGACAGCGTGTCTGAACACATCAGACAGCACTTGGCACAGGACAGGGTGAGTCTTGCATCATCTTAGTCCCCTTGTGAAATCCTGAGAGCTTGCCTTGTCCAGACAACGCTGTGCCACCGAGTGTCATCGCTTCCCCACTCTGAAAGCAGAAGCAGTCACCCAGCAGGACACTGCTGTCAGCAAACGTGCCACAGACCTTCTCTGGCACCTGCAGTAAAAATTAAAGTCCAAGTGAAATAGAATAAAGCGTTAAACACTTTCTGGGCCTTCTCTCATCTCCGCTGCCAGAACGGGAAAACCATACCTCTTTAAGGTACCTTGTTAGGGGTTCATCCCTGTTGGAATCCCCTCCCACTACATCTAGAGGAGGGGTGTCAACTCTGCTGCCACTTTTCCCAATAGCTTTCTGGAGCAGGGCAGCGGAGAAAGAGCAAAAAAGACCTGGAGTATGTGCTCCAAAGCTTCCTCAGAGTCCCATCTTGGCCTTTGTGGGCTGAGGGTGGGCAAGGCACAAGGCAGCATCCCCATGCTCTGACAGGTCATTGGGTACTTACAATTGCTCCTTCTTTTTTGTCTCCACTGTTCTTAGGGTGTCCAACTGTTAGGAATTGGGACATTCTATGTTCTTAAAGACTACATGTGCACTGTGAACAGCGAGGTTTCAGTTGTTCGGAGACCCATGTTTCATATGTCCAAGGTGGTTGCAGATGAATACAACCTCAGCTATGCTGAAGAAGATGTTCCTGGTAACAAAATGGATAAAAACCTTTGCCTGCCCTTGCACCGCCCTTGAGGTGTATGCTAAGGCACGACTGAACGCCTAAATATGTCCTGAGAACAACCTCAGCTTCTTCCAGGAGCAATTTCTTAGAAAGACCCATTGGGTGTCCTTTTTTGATGATACGTGTTCAGCTAGAGGATCTCTTCTTTAATTGCTTTCACACTTGGCTCCATGCCGTTCGCAGTTATGCAACGTTAGGACTACTGCTTTCGGACAGTAATTTATCAGGGCTGCTTTTCCTAATGAAACCGAGATAAAGTTCATGCTCTGCCTCTACGGCACTGCCTATCTACTTGCAAGGATAAAGGCCAGAGTTTCTGATGACTCCTACAGGCTCCTTCTACAGCAAAATGGGCACAAGTCACCTGTGGACAGACCAGAACCAAAGACAGGGACAAGAGCTTGTGGAAGGACTTGCAGGTGGCCAAATTTGCCATGATTTCTGGTCAGTGCAGGTGCAGCGTGACATGAATGATGGTGGGGGGAAGAAAGAGCTCGTGTCTGTGTTTGGAGGGGTCCTTCTCTTTCACATAAACCCCTCTCCCAAGTGAGTGAAACACCAAGTGGGTGCGTGGGTGTGAGGGGCAGGGAGGCAGAAGTAAGGTCCCGTGCAGTCCTCGTGGTTTGCTCCTCCGTTGCTTCTCCATGAGTCTGGCAGAGAGTTAGCTGGAGCACACTGGGTGTGGGCACACTTGCGGGCGAGCACCATGGATGTTGTCATGGGATCTGCACCCATCTCCCCTGCCTTCCCACACAGTGTTCATCCCCCAGCACAGTTAAGAGCTGCTAAAATGAGATTCAGCAGATTGTGCTGGAGTAATGTCCTGCCTGAAGCTGCTGACACCTTCTCAGAGCCTACACCGTCCTGTTGCAGAGCTGACTTGGTTCCTCTTTGTCTTTTCTCTAGCTGATGTGACAGTCACCCCTCTGAGGTGCGAGGAGCTCTCCTCCTGCGCCCAACTACCCTTTTCAACAGTGCAATGTTGTGTGTACGAGACCATGACATCCTTCTTTCGGGCCACCTCTAAAAGACAGGACACGGACTTCATCTTCAAGGCCACTGGCATTCTTTCCATACGAAACAGGGCAGTCATTACGAGGTTTTTTGATGACTTTCTCCTCGCTGTGGATGGCTCTGAAAAGCTGCTGGAAGCCCTTCTAAGTGTAAGACAATCCCTTCCCTGTGCTACACCTAGGAACCTGTCAAAGGACCACTGAACTGATTTCTGGTGGCCTGTCCGGACCCTCACTGCCACTGGAGTGGTCAGGGTCTACAGCAGTGCCAACTCCCTAGTGCCCTGCTCTCCCACACAGTGGTCCCACTGATATAGGAGATTCCAGAAAGAGTCACCAAGAGTTAGATCAAGGCCCTACCTAGCCCAGCATCCCACTGCCTGTCCTAGAAATGATAACAGTGAGGCTTTGGTGGATTCAAAAGCAGACTTTGTGTAAAGAGCCCAAGACGCGGGGACAGGCCCACTGCGTGTCCCATTCTACCTCACCCCTCATAGAAAGCCAAGGTTTAGTTTCCCTGCCATGGTTTCAACAGCCATGGGTTGATCTTAACTGCTTTTGAATCAACTTCTTGGACCCCATTTGGGATGTTGGGGCAGCAGGCGCAGCAGCTTCACTTCCCATATTCCTGTTGTGCACCTGAAAGACCACAGCTTGCATGGGGCCACGGAGGACAATGTTACTGCTCCTGTCGTCTCTGAGCTGTGCAGCTTCTGCCAGAAAATCTGAGGGGCTCATATTAGCCAAAGAAAACTTTGTTATAGGATGCCCGAGTGGCCATGCCTTCTCTGAGCAGAAGAAAGACTTTATGAACAAGGTAAACATGACCCTGGAATGCTCTCACGTATCTCTGTCTCTGTTTCAGACCCCAGAGAGGAGACATCTGGTGGTATCAGGCAGAGAAAGTCCTGACTTTCACGTGGGTCCTGGCGGTGTCTTTGTGTTGCCACAGTATGTTCACTTCTTGTTGGCTGAGGAGCAAAGGCAACATTTTCCATAATGTTTCCCCTGATTCATCTCTTTCTTCTGGGTGCACTTTCAAAATGGAAAGATCCCAGCATCATGCATTATACAGGAAAAGTGTCCCTGAGTGGGTACCAGATTCCTACAAGTCCTAGGTTTGCGACATAGCCATGCCTTTGGTGAGACTTGAGGCCCCCAAGTGCCCCTAAATGCCCGCTTCCTGAGTCCCTGGGGGACAGGAGGAGGGATTTCCCCTCCTGTGCTTGAGTGAGGTTCTTCAGAGCTCTGACCTGAGCTGGGGCTGCTCAGCAGTGGCCTTAACAGCCATGGGGATTGTGGTTATGCAGCACAGATGTCCTGACATGAGCTTAAGCAGGTCTGCAAGAGAGCTGCAGGGCACAGTCAGACTTCAAACCAACCTTGGCCAGTTGGGTAAAGAGAGAGCAGTCTGTTGCCCATGTCCAGGAACAGGAAGAGGAGGTGAGAGATGGTCTTCAGTGAGGGAATCAACTTTTTCAGAGATAGGATTGGGAAGCCCTGGAGCAGACTAATGGGACCTCTCGTGTGCTCACAAGCCATGGAGGTCTTGATTTTGTCTCTCTGTTTCCTAACAGAGGTCTCAAGAACATTGCGTATTCTGCTTTGGAAAGCAGCAGCTTTGAGACACCTTCTCAAGTCTCTCCATGAGTTAATGGAAGATGCAAAGGGAATATGGTGGCCCTTCTTTCAGTCTGGTGTCTTCTCATTTTCAGGTTCGATTTTACACTTTCCCCTGAGAAGGAAGACATCTGTCCCTCTGTAGAACCTCTGAAGGCCACAGAAGACAGGGAGGTGGAGGAGGAAGAGAAGGAGAAGGAGGAAGAAGAGGGTGATAAGCAAATTGAGACCAATGGTAATGTCACATCTGACTTGTGAGAGGGTGTGAGGGGGAAACGGAGTGGGGACGGGTGCTTATGTGTGGGTGTTCCTTTAGACCTCAGCGGTAGGTGGTTGAAGATAAGGACAAACTGTGGTGCCCTGGGAGGGAAGGCCGCATCTCTTGTGCCTCACTACACACAACAAATCTCAAGTCACCTGCTATGGAAGAACCTCATGGCAACGCGCTTTTCCCCAGGGCTCTGTAGCCTGGTGTATATTGCAAGCTGCTCCTTCATCTTAGGAAGCTCTGCCTTGAGCTGCAAAGGGTGGAGGGGTCTACCTCTCCCACAGATCCTAGGGACTTGAATGTGGGGAGAAAAATCACCTGGAGATGGCTTTTAAAAGGTTGCTAAGCTGTGCCAAAGACCTCACAGACAGCGAGAACTCTTTGAGATGATGGCATCAAGGGAATCGCATTGTTCTATCAGATGCTGGAGCTGATCTGCCTGTCATTCTTGTCAAATAGCCCCAAAGATGCTTTCTGAAGAGTCTTGTATAGTTCCAGAGAGTTGTCCTACTGAACATCTCTGTTCTCAAGGAAGGCTGTCCCAGTCTCCGGCCACACTATCCGGCCCGAAGAAAAGAAAGGGGCAGAAAGACAAAGGAAGAAGGTCACCTAACAGGTGAGCCTCATGGAGAAATGGATGAGGGTGACCCTGTGCTCTTGGATTTCTTGAATGAGTTGTTCCCTCTGTACGTAGTGTTGGTATTGTCTCTGAAGGATTGTTCAGATTTGTCGCGGTGACTGATGTTTGTGTGAAGAATCATTCCAGCAGCCGAGGAATTTTTTTTCCTTCTTTCTTGATGTCTATGAACCTCCTCTCACTTCAGTGTAACTGATGCTGCTTTTCAAAGGAATCTGAAATTCAGAACATCCTCCCCGAGCAAGACAGAGCAGTGTCTGTGCTCACAGTTTTCTACCTTGGATTCGGTCAGCTGGAAGACTCTGATTTAATTCCAAATCTGGTGGTCGGGAGAGGGTTGTCTGGTACAGGAGCAGTGCCAGAACAAGCTAATTGCCAGCACTGGTTTTCTCCCTCAAACACTTCCTCCTTCTCCTGCACCAGGTGTCCCCAGACCACAGCCTTTAGTGTGTGACCACCACAGTGCAGTTTCCAGGAAGAGGGTCATGGTCCCTCCAGGCTCTGGCTATTGCGAAAGTCACCGTTGTTCTCTGTGTTCCCTCAAGAAAGGGACCACAAGTGGGTGTTACAGCTCATGTGAGTGCTGCAACTCAAGATTTTCTTCCTCCATTGCTGACATGAAACCAAGTAGCCAAATGCACTTAAATCTGCCGCAGAACTGCAGTCTGCTGCAGAGGCTGGCACTGAGCTACTCCTGAGCAGAAGGTGGAGAACAGCCTGAACCCATGCTCATGTCAGCTCACCCTCTTGGGTATTCTCAGCTTTCTGCCAAGAGTTCAGGAGAGCTTGGTGGTGGAAAAGGACAGCAAGCGCAAGCAAACTCTCAGTGTCAGACCTCAAACCGCACTTTCTATTTTGAGAAATGGAAAGAAGACTTCCCCGTCGCACCAGGAAACCAGTCTGCAGGTCTGGGTCTGGATCAGCTCTGGTACAGGCTGAAATGGGGTGTGGGTGGTGGTTGAACAATGTCATTGAGGACTCTTGGTGCCCTCAGGGCCTCCAGCTCCTCCAACCAAGCCATCTTCGTGGTTTGGTGATGTGCTCTGACCCACTAGAGGATTTCATCTCATGGTTTCTGCTCTGAAAACCAGCCATTCCCTCCCTTCATTTACCTCATCACAAGTGATGTCAGCTTGAGAGCGTGCGGCCGGTGGGGAAGGGGTGTCCCCCATCTGGGGGGCTGTGCTGGGGTGATTCTCCTGGTTCCTCTGCTCCAGCTGCAGGTCCCTGCCTGGAGCGGTTCGCCTCACGAGGGTTTCTGAGAGTGGAGCAGACCACGCTGGAGGGCTGCACAGACCCTGCAGCCACCAGCATCTCCACTACTGAATGTTCAGAGCACCTGAGGAAGGTGAGAAGCCTCCTAAAAATCATCCTCTGGTACCAATGCAGGCTAGGTGGTCTCATGAAACATTGACAGAGATTTGGCCACACTCACCACTGCCACCGACCGGGAAAGAGGAGAGGACTGCTCCCATCCTGCACAGAGCCATGGTGAAGAGGAAGCTGGAGAGTCCACAGGGGCTACCCAAATTCAACGCGTCCACCAGCCTCAGCCTGGGAAACTTGAGTAGCAGCAGCTATCGGAGATGTGAAGGACTCCAGCTCCTGAGCTCTGAGGCTGGGTACGGCATCCTCCCCTTCCCCACGACCTGGCTTAGACCCTGGTGCCAGGCAGCTGCACGCTGCCTCTAAGTTGAAGGCAGGGGAAGGCAGGAGGGTCTCAGCCAGAAGGTGTGTTATGGTTTGAGAAAACCCACAACAATTTATTGTCACTTAGACAATTATTCTCTCACCCGATGAGCCCTCCCCACCCAGGAACGGGAGTCGGGAAGAAAACAGGAAAACCCAGGGGTTGAAAGATAAACAGATTTAATAGGATAGAACTGGATAATTAACAGGACTAACACAAAGGAACCCATATTGATCCCGATACCTGTATATACTGTACGAGGATTATACTCAGCCAACTATATCAGTCGGAAGCCGTGTGCTCCCAGCAGTGGACAGTAAATGTCAGACACTGCAAGCGCTACAGCTTCAGGAGGAAGGGAAGGGCTCAGGGATCTGGCACTGGGGCAAGAAGTCCTCTGGATCGCTGCCATCAAGGGAGAGCCATCAAGGAGGAGCCATGAAGGGGAGAGAGTGAGCAAGGGGGAAACCCTGCCACCTCACAGCAGACTTTCTAATTTCTATTGAATGTGACGTTCATGATATGAAATAATCCTGTTGGCAGCTTGGGCCAAGTGCCCAAGTCTCGGTCCTTCTCATCCCTGCACCTGGCCAGCTCGAAAACACTGAGACCTTGAAACCCCCCCACCATGGCTGGCTGTACAGTAAATATCTTCACTAATTCAGACACCAGAGTCTTAACACAAATACAGCTTTCCCAAGCATTGGGAAAGAAATTAGTCCTGTGTCACTCACACCAGGACAAGGTGAGAGAGACTTTTCCCTTGCAGCCAGCTTTCTGTGCGAGCAAACTACACCCTGCAACTCTTAGAGACTTACCACGTGCGTCGGGAAGAGTGGAGCAGGAGAGTAGAGCTGAATCGGCAGAGGAACTACGAAGAGAATCGTTTGTACTGGTAAATCTCTCCAGCTATGGATGGTGTCTCCCCATCCCCTGCGGTGCCCTACCCTCCACAACCAGGAGCACCCAGGGGAAGAGGGTCTTTCACCGGCACCCTTCATGGGAGGGCAGCAGGCTTGGGAGGTTGGCACCTGGGATGGGGCACCCTGCCATCCAAGGGGCAGCTGCTGGGCACTCCAGTAGGATTTCTAGGTGGCACCAAAAAGTCGTGGGTGGTCAAAGAAACAAGGATTCCTCTGGTGTTTTCTAACTAGACACTGAGATGCCTTGCTCTGTGGCTCGATGCCCATTTGGTCCAAAGTCTCATCCATTACCTGACACATCCCCAGGCTGACTGCCTGCATGCTGGGACCTCATCATTGCCTTGGATGCAAGGTCGTGTGTCCCATGGAAATGCCAGAGGAAGCAGATCCCATAATACCCAGCCTGAACTAAGACTGTACCATTTCTGTGCCCTCCTCCCTGTGCAATAAAACCAAACTGTTCCTCCCTAACGCCGCAGCATTGGGCAGCAGATGACTCTCCAGGATCCAAGGGAAAGGTATCTGGACTTCTGGCAGAACAGAGGACACCTGAATATGATGGGGAAGGCTGTAAATGTGGTCCTGAGTGCCCCCAGGGATGGGAGCCCCCCCCATCTCTGTCCCTTCTATACTATTAAATCTGGTCTCCACCTCTCATTTGGGTGGCTGCGCTCCCTCTTCCGAGCTGGTGTGCGGAGCCAGGATGGTCTCCTGGTGCTGTGTCTATTTCCATGGGGCACACGGTGGCACTGGGGGCCCCAGGCTGAGTAGAGGTGCCCACGTGAGCTCTGGGACTCACCATGGGGTTGATGGAGGGGTGTGAGGGACCCTGTGGGCACATGGGGGCCCTGGGGTCCACGTAGGGCTTGGGGGCACCAGGGATCACCCACGGCATATCCTGTGGTGCATGGAGGGATGGGGGGGAGGAGGCAGTGGGATGGTACCTGGGGGCTGTGGGCTGTCTGGGACGTGGAGCAGGGAGCTCTGACCCCCACCAAGTACTTCCCTCTCCACCAGCACTGAGCCCAACCTGCACCAGGCCCAGAAACACCCAAAGCAGCTCTGGAGTCGCCAAAACACCCTTTCGAAGGCATAAAATTGGAAGGGGGGGGTGGAACGTGGAGAGGATTATTTCATCAATAACGAATACAAAGGCTGTGTTTTAATATATGGATGAAGAACACAGGACCTTCAACAGTGCCCTCCACCTCGGCAGAGGGTGGTTCCAGCACAGGGCACATGGGACCATTTTGATGTCCCTGTTTGGACACCTGGGATGTTTTGGGACCCTGCGAACATCAGCAGGGGAGAGAAAGGCAGGGGTAGGATGGCCCTGGGACAGCAAATTCCTGCCCCCCGCCCCCCCGCTCCCCCTCCCNNCCCGCTCCCCCTCCCCCCGCCATCCTCACCAGATGTGAGGCCATTTTGGCGTGCCCAACAGAGGAGAAAGCCTTGATGGGGGGGTGAAGGAAGAGAGGATCAGACTGGCATTGGCTCCATCTCTTTTGGCCAATTTCTACCCCAGGCCACCTCATTCCACCTGTTCATGCCTCTGTGGTACAGACTCAGTCATAAAGAAGCTAAAAGGACAAAAATTTAAGTTTCCTCTCCAAACCAGGCGGGAGGAAAAAGCCTTGTAAAGCAGCACTGACCAAAACGCCCCATCAACTGGGCTACCAGAGGGCAAACATGGGATGGGGGTGGATTAAAAGTGCGGCAGAAGCAGCTGGAGGGGTGGTTTTGGGTGAATACCAAGGGCAGCCCTCAGTGTCAGCAGAAACGCTGGAGACATGAGCTTGAGGGTCAAGAACCCAAACCGAGGAGCCCCGCAAGGCTGAGCCCAGCCAGGAGGCTCAGCCCAACCACTCCACCTGCCCTGGGCTTCCCTGAGCAATGCTGCTGGGGAGGGATTTCCCTGCAGCGACCACGGCCAGGCAGGGAGGTGGCAGTGGGGACCCGGGGGTGTTGGATGAGGGGCGCTGGGGACATCCCAGGTCACCCGGACCTCTCTGCCCACAGCATCACTCAGCTCCCCACAGCAATCCTTGTGCCATTTGCTGTATTTTAAACAGAATTGCCACAAACTTGTTGCATCACACATTTACAATGCCATAAAAGTAATTAATTACGTCCCTCTTGTGTAACTCAGGCTTAGCTGGAACTATTATAACTCTAAATTTGCTGCATTATAGCTTGATGCCGCCGCTGCATAACGCCCCCATGTCACGGCATCCCCTCTACAGCACCGTCCTTCGCAGCAGCCTCAGTCCCTGGGTGCCATCCCGGCATCTCCAGCTTTTTACGCAATTTAGGGCCCCGTTCCAGATTGCTGAGGCTCCGAGCAGCAGCATCTGAGTCCATTTGTGGCCACCTTAAGAAAAGAGCATGCCAGAGGAGGGGACGGTGCAGGGAATCTCCTTCCCGGTCGTCGTCGTCCTGGCGTGTGGCAGGACTTGTTCTGCTGTGATCGTATAGTGGTCAGTACTCTGCGTTGTGGCCGCAGCAACCTCGGTTCGAATCCGAGTCACAGCAAGGCTTTTGCCAGCCGCCTGGTGCAGGAAAAGGCCGGGATGAGGACAGGAGTGGGAGGCATCTGCTGGTTTGCAAAGATGTTGGGCCCTAGGAGGGAGCCACGAGCTCCGATGTGCTCTCGGCTCCTAAGAGCGACTGGACTCACACCCCTGCAATGATTTCCCCACCTGTAGTCACCACAGTGGGGCTGCAGTGGCACCTCTGGGAAAGCACTCCTATTTTCCAGGCCATGCTTGAGGGTTTTCAAGGAATCACCCAACTTTCCACCTCTTCCTCACCCTTCCTGCCAGTTTTGCAAAAAGAGGACCAGAGACTCTGTGGCCAACCCCACAGAGCGAGAAGAGGTGAGAGGCAGCAGCTTGCTGCCCCACGCTCAGCTCCGGAGAGCAGAGAGAGCTCCCTCCTGCCCTCCAGGGTAGGAAGAGTGACCACCTGAAGAAGAGGGAAGATCAAGCTGATGAGGACCTGCTGCCCACACTCCCAGCTCCCCGGGGAGCAGGATTGCTGCTGCTCGGAGCATCCAGGGATGTTTTCACCGCAGATGCGAAACCCATCCAGTGCTGAGGGATGACCATGACACACTGCGGGTCTGGGAATCAGAGGTCTCATGGGCACCGAGAGGCAGATGGAGATCTTTGGGGTGCACCGCGAGATGCTTCAGTTTGAGGAAGCTTTTTAAACTCTTGCCTTTACTCTTCTAAAGAGCACAGAGACACCCTGTCTGCTTGGTCTTGGTGCCCTCTCCTGACAGCAGTGCGGAACTCACTCTGGATGGCAGCTTGCAAAAATGAAATTAGAAAGAGCCGCGTAACGTATTGCACAGGTGGCACTTGGGGCTCAGCTGGTGAAGGAGACGCTACCCGAGAAGCGAGTCTCAATTTATCCATGCCTGCGGGGTAACAGAAAATGGCAGAGGGCTGCCGGCGCCCAGGCAAATGAGCTCAGGCGTCCACAGGGCTTTTGCATGGGAAGGGGGGAGGGAGGTGTTTTTATTGCATAAAACAAATTATTTTTCTTTCATACCTTACCCATAGAAAGAAATGGAGAGCTAAGAAAATCCGTTACGTGTTTACCTTTAGGATTTGCAGTTTATAGGGCACTGCTTGCACAGCATCACGTTCCTCCGATCTTCATTTACTCTTTCACGGAAAACACATATTCCTTTACCCAGAAAACACTCAGAAAGCGTTTTTCGTTCTAAAGATAATACAGAAGGAAGAGAAGAAAAACATCTAGAGGAGTTGTCTTTTAGCAGCAGCAGTGCCTGTCCTGGTTTGAGGAAGAACAGAACCAATTTTCTTCTCAGTAATTTTACTTCTCAGTTAAGTCTCTTCTGACTAAGAAGAACACTCCTACACAGCTCAGAAGCAGAAACACAGAGAAATACATAATTTCTCCATCCCTTCCGCTCTCCCCCCTCCCCCCCCAAAAAAATCATTTTGGGGTATAAGGCCATTAAGCTTATCTGAACATTAATGTACTGTGCTTGAGTAACTGATGTATGTTCAGGTTGAAAAATGTCAAAATCCCAAAGGGGATATTTTTCATGCAAAATGCTTTCTTTTAAAAAGAGTTTCTATTTTGCCGAGATAACCTGCTGTGTATATACACGTACGCCATGCAATTCAGGGCTTGGCTGAAGCAGTGTGGTGGCTCCACAGGTCCCTGCAGGCTCCGCTCTCCCACGAACCATCTTCCCTTGAAAAAACACAGGGCTCTGCTTTGGGTGGAATGAGTTTGGGATGACAGACAACGGAATCACAGGCTGGCTGAGGTTGGAGGCACCTCTGGAGGTCATCTGGTCCAACCCTTCTGCTCCAGCAGGGCCACCCAGAGCCCAGGCAGCTTCTGAAGACCTCCACAGATGGAGAGTCCACAGCCTGGGCAACTGGTGCCAATGCTCGGTCACCCTCACAGTAAAACAGTGTCTGCTGATGTTCAGAAGGAACTTCCTGTGTTCCAGTTTCTGTCCATTGGCACTGGTCCTGGCACTGGGCACCACTGAAAAGAGCCTGGCTTCCTTCCTAGGAGAGGTGCTCCAGACGGAGGAGCCTCCTGTTCCTGTTTGTGTCCATTGGCTCTGTTCACAACTGAAAAGAGCCTGGCTTCCTTCCTAGGAGAGGTGCTTCAGTCTCTTCCGGTAAAAAAAGCAGGTGCCAACAGGAACTCAGCCTTTGAAGGAGCTGCTGGTTGGTTTGGGCACCTTTCAGTGAGGAAGGAAGCAGACGTCTCTTGCTCCTTCATTCCCATCTCACCTGTCCCTGTACAGAAAGGTGCCAACCTTGCTCTTGGGCTCCTAAAGGATAACTCCATCGCCTGAACAGGGGCTTGAACCCTGGACCCTCAGATTAAAAGTCTGATGCTCTCCCAGCTGAGCTATCCAGGCCCACCCTTTGGACTTGGAGGGTATTCAAGACAGGCAGTGAGGACCCCACTTCACTGTGCCACCAGAGGGACAATAAGGGGATGCGCTTCCACCTCTTCCACCCCAACGCTGTCCCAGCAAGGACACCACACCGGAGAGTGTCCTCCCACAAGGAGGACCCCCACCAGGACCTGTCCCCCACCCTGGCACCTCTTCCCTGTCCAGGATGGGGTCGCTGAGGGGGAAGGTGACGCACAGATAGAATGGGCCAAGCATAATCCTCGTCCATTCTGTATTGGTATCGAGATCAACATTGGTTCTTTAGTGTTATTGATGTTAATTATTTAGTCTTATTCCATTAAATCTGTTTACATTTCAACCCCCAGGTTTCCTTGGTTTTTCCAATTCCCCTTCCTGGGTGGGGAGCGGTCATTGGGTGAGAGAACAATTGTCTGAATGACAATAAATTGTTGTGGGCTCCTCAAACCATAACACCGTGCCCTCGGAGGGAGCCATGAGCTCAGGGGAGCTCCTAAAGGTCACTCTTCCTTCTCTCCTGCCTTTCCTCCTCGTTCTGCGAGAAGGGGCCCCGCTGCTCTGTGGGGGACCCACTTTGCCAGCTCAGCCCAGCCCACCCACCAGCACCCTCCAGCCCCACACAGAGCTGACCCAACTGGCTCTTCCCTGGGAGGAAGAAGACATCTTCCCTTTGGTAGTATGATTTTTCTGAAGCCAACCCACTCTGATGGCCATCTTTGCTCCCATCTTGGCTAAGCTGGAAGGAAAACCTCCCTGGGAAGGCTTTCTCCCTTCCTTGCAGAGCAAGAGGAGATGGGAGGCAGAAGGAGCTGCCAGGAGCTTAGCTCCAGAGAAGGTGCTGGGTAGGAAGGATTTGCATCTAGGGGATTAAAAGGCCACACTCCAGGTGAGCTTGAATTCCACCACAGCATCCCTCTGCTCAGCACCTCTGTGCCCTGGCCCATTGCCCTGCTGGAAGGCTGGAGCACACTGGGAAGGCTGGAGCAAGCCCATGAGCAGTTGGGTTCTGCTCCACCACAGTGGCTTAGCACCATTCACTTCTCAAACACTTTCCTCTGGCCACTCCAAAGGCTCTTCCCCTTGGCTGCAGCATCGGATCCAGTGGGGAAGGTCCGGCTGGACGCACAGCCATGCCGTCCTGCTGACTTTCTGCCAGTGCATTTCGAAAATTTGAAAAAAGCCCCAATTTACTCCATCGTGCAGCCCCTCACCGGGCACGCCGCCCTCGAGGCAGAGCAGAGGAGGGAGAACATCTCCTCTGCCCACAGCCCCGACCCCTTGCAGGCAGCGCCGCTGGGCTCAACATAGCAGGCTGAAAGCCGAGAGCAGTGATTTTAAGGAGAAAAGTTAAATTATGTCATAATAAGCCCTGGGGTAAGAAGACGCCCCCCAGGGGCTGCTCAGCGAGGGACTGCAGGACAGAGAGCCCGGCAAAGGCATAGCACGGGGCAAGACTGGGAAAGAGCAGAGATTTGTTATCGCTCCTCTCTTGCTCCCGGGGTGTCCCCAGATTTCCCTCCACCAAGGGCAGTGTGATGGAGATGTGTCCCCAGATCCTCCCCGGAGCTCCACGTGCTCAACTGGTGCCACTGAGCTGGGCCCAAGGGTCACACTGACCCCTGAGGTGGGACGGGGAGCCCCTGCACCCTGGATCCACCCTCCTCATCTCCACGGGCAGTTCGTTCAGCCCTCGCCTGCCGGGCTAGTAAGGCTTTCCTTGGGCAGAGCAAGGCTTGGGCGCACCAGGAGACTGGCTGTGTCAGGAGGATGGAGTGTCCCAAGGGTGTAGGTGAGGGTTGTGTGGGCACGTGGAGCCCATTTCTTCATCCTCACATGGATTCATAACCCCCTCCTTCCGAAAGGTGGCACAGATGCCTTCAGAGCAGGCACTGTGGCTGTGCGTCCCAAAGACAAGGGAAAAAGCCCACCTAAAGCTGGGATGTCACCCTCTTCTTCCTCCCCCGGGGGCTGCGCTGCGCCCTGGGGTCCCTGGGACCTGCCAGCAGCTCCCCTGGGGGGGCTGAGCACAGGGCAGGGGCTGGGCGGCTGGAGTGGGACCCAGGGAGGGACCAGCTTCCCTCTCCTGGGGAAGGGGCACCTGGGATCACCCCCTTGCACCCTGGCCCCTTCCGCCCCATGTCCCTCCAGGTGCTGCTGGCCCAGGTCACCCTGCCTTCCCCTGGCTGCCTGCTGGTCCCCGAGGGTCTCCAGTGCAGGCAGGGCCACCTGGAGCCCTGTCCGTGAAGGCTGGGGGCTGCAGGGGCACCCCCCAGTTGGGGCTGGTGCCAAATGGACACCCCCAGGGACGCCGAGCCCGCAGAGGCCGGGAGCTGCAGGGTCCCAGGGCGGCTGTCGGGGGGATGCAGGGGGGATGCCGCATCCCCTCGGGGACAAGCGCCTGCCGGGGGATGCTGCGGGGGGACACGGGGCAGGGGCAGTGCCTGGGGTGGCACTGGGGGACGTGCCGCTGCCGTGTGGCACAAGGGGTTGCCCAGATGTGTACTCACCTGCCCCAGACCCGCTGCCTTCTCACAGAGGTTTGGGGTCGCATCAGCAGCACCAGCCCCCCCTCGCTGAGGGCAGGGGGCGCGGAGGGGGCTGCGTTGACCCAGGCAGGGGGCCAGCAGGGTGCTGGCACCCCTGGGCACCCCCCTGGGTTTACCCCGGGAGCGGGGTGCAGGGAGAAGCCTGCGGCAGCCACAACTCCGGGGCGCAGCGGAGGGACACCACGGCACCGGGAAGCTGCTGGAACGACATGCCGGCTCCGCTGGCACCCCCAGGCAGGGCTTTCGGGGTGCAGAGAGCCCCTGGGCACCACTGGGCTGCCTTGGCAGGGCATGGCATGGCCGCACGGCCAGTCCTTCGGCCCTCCCCGTCCCTCCTCCCCATCACGGCCAGCCCCTTGCAGCTCTCCCCTCCCCTGCAGCCCGGGTGCCTCTTGGCTGGACCTGCGTAAAAAATATAAAAGGCTGTTTTGCTTGGAGACGTCCGGAGGATCCCGGCCGAGCTTGCCATGGGGAGCAGCGGCGGCGGGGTGGCGTTGCTGACGCTGTCGCTGCTCCTGCAGCCCACGTCCCAGTTCTGGCTCTTCAATGTCCTCTTTCCACCCACCACCACCCCAGAAGCTCCACCGACCAACAGCACGCCGCCCGTGGTACTCGGTAAGGTCACGGGCACCACGCGGGGTAGGGGTGGGCACCCCGGGTGCCAGGCAGATCCCCCCAGAGCCAGCGGTGAGGTTGGGGTGCTGCGCTGCTCGGTGGGCTCTTGGCTGCTGTGGCCCTTTGCAGTCTGGAGCTGGAGCCACCAAGGGGGGGTGACACAAGCTCCCAGATCCCCTCCCATCTGCCGGGCTGGCCATGCCTGGCCGCAGCTGCCCAGAGGTGCAGGGTGGGGGGGAAACTGGGCACCCCAGAAAGCAAACGGGGATCCAAAAATCTCACAGCTGGCCCAGAGGGTGTTTTAGGTCTTGGTCCGTTCTGCGGGGAGTCTTCTGGCAGAGGGACAGGGGCTGCAGCACGTCCTCATCTGCCACTTCCCACAGCTACTGCTGCCGGCGCAGTGGGCCAGCATCTGCCACCCCTTGGTCCCCCAAAGCCCACCCCATCCTATGTCTTCTGCAGCTCCCTGGCAAGGGTTAAGCCATTAGCTGCGGCTGCAGAAGGGCATCCAGCTCACGTCCCACCCAAGGCTCACGTCCCACCCAACGTCATTGCGTAGAGCAGAGCGAGGCGGCGGGCAGAGGTGCTCAGGGAGGTGAAAGGAGAGGCTGGGGCATCACCTCAGGGAGGTGGGAGCCGCAGCCACCAGCTGGTACCTCCATCCCACACGGCTCTGCCCTCCTTTGCCCCTGTGCTGTCACTGGGGACGCGAGTGAGGGTTTTGCCATGAAACCTCTGCTGAGCAGAGTTGGGTTTTTTCCTCCTTTTTCTTGAATCAAGCTGTGTTTCCCCTCTAAAAAGAAAAGAGGAAAGGCAGAACATCCCTGCTGCAATGCCGAGGGCTGACTCCACAAACTCCCTTCCCAGAAGCATCAGAGAACCGGGGATGGTGTCCAGAGCCTCGGTGCCCTGGGGCAGGTCCTGCTTGGCCGTGCTGGTGACCAGGACACTTGGGTGGCCATCACCAGGTGCTTCTTCTCAGGATGACCTGTGATGGTCAGAGCATCTCCCTGTGCCCCCGGCACCAGCCTCAGCCCCTGTCCTGCTCCCAGCTGCATCCAGCTGCCCCATGTGCCGCTCGGCATCCGCATGCAGCCCATCCCCCTGGACCAGGTGTCCCGGTAACCCCCAGTGCCCTTGGGATCACCGATAACCCCTCTGCCCCCACAGGAACTCCCTTAATAATTACCTAATGTCCTCTGGAAGGGGAGGCAGAGCTCAGGGCTGCATGCCGGGGGCTGGGTGATGGCTGTACACCCTCGGGAGCCATCAGAGCAGCTCGTGCTCCTGCTCTTCTCGCTACCCAGGGAGGTCCTCTCCACCCACTCCCTGCCTGGGTCCTCCTGCACCAGGTTCCACTGGATGGCCTGATCCCCAACTAGGTGCTTCAGAGGCAGGTTTAGATCCTCCCTGGATCCCTGGGGAGATGCCACAGAGGCGAGGGAGCTGTGAAGGGAGTTGAGGGAGGCAACGGCCACATCTCCCTCACCTCTCAGGTGGGATGAGGCCTTTGGAGGCTGCAGCCATGCTCATGCTGTGCTGCAGGAGCAGGGGCCGTGGCGGGTGGGATGAGGGTAGAGCATCTCCAGGCCAGGCTGCCCTCGCACCCTGCCACTGGGACATTGCCGTGGCTCCCCCAAATGCCTGCGCCCACGGACCCTGGGGTGCAGGGACACCCGAGGCTGGTGGGGACCAGGGGAAATGGGGCACTTCCCTCTCAGGTCAAAGATGCTCTTTGCCTGCATCCTTCAGCCTCCGTGCCAGGCAGCATGGCTCCTACCTCGCAGTGCTTGTGGGGTCCCACAGCCACACCACAGCCTGTCTCCAGGTCCCAAAGCAGCACAGGGCAGCCATCTATAGGGACTTTAGGCCACAAAGCAACTGGTGGTATCCTTGGGGGAAGCAGCTTACATGGGACACGCAACGAGCCACGGAACAGACAGTGCCTGCAGCAGCATTGAAGGTCCATGCCATCCCCAGCCATGTGTCTCCAGCCAGTCTTTGGAGCCGGTGAGGCCATGGGATTCATCACCCAGTTCTCCCATCCCACCGGCCACTGTCCCCTGCACTCCCTTCACCTCTTGTGTTTGCCCTCGGGGTCAGCGCTCGCACCAGGAGCTGGTTCTTGGCTCCTCCTCACCACTTGGGACCGCTCACCACGGCGTCTACCCCTGGCACAGCCAGATATACTCGGGTGGCACCAGGACGGGTGTCCCATTCCCGCCGCAAACCACACTGAAGCTCCCAGGGGCAGACCAAACACCCCGGTGATGGTCACCCTCCATCACGGGAGCCCAGGTCTCACATGTCAGACTGTGAACTTGCTTAAAACCACGCCGTGTTTACCGTAGGGGCTATTTGCACTGAATTCCCGCAGGGTTCTGTTCCGCTTGGTGCCGAACCAGTTCAGAGACCTTGTTCAGGCTGTGCGGAGGGTTTAAAGTTCAGGAAAACAGTGCGTGGGCCTCAGGAGCCAGCACTGGGATGACTTTCACCTCCCTGGGGACTCTGTGTGCCCCGAGCTGTCCTGTTAGCCCAGGACAAGGGGCCAGGGGTGCAGTAGGGTTGGACAGCCCCGAGCAGCACCGACTCCTTCCCTCAGGCTGCAGCGAGGAGAGGCGGATGGAAAGCCAGCCAGGCATGGGGAATAACTCGGGATGCTTCGTGCTGGTGGGAATGGGCAGGTTTGGGCTGAGGCTGGCAGCTCTGGGGGGCACCCCATGGGAAAGGCAGCTTGGAGGGGATCCCTGAGGATGCGGTTTTAGTGCCTTTTCCATGCTCAACCCGCACCTTGGCTCCGAGCGCCCTCGCTCCTGCGTGGAGCAGGCTGTTCTCCAGGGATGCTGCTCCAGTGGGTCCTCAGGAGTCCCCAGCTGAGCAGCCCCAGGGAAGCCCTGCTTGGGAGTGGGATCAAGCACTGGGCCAGTGGGACAGGGTCCATAACTGGCTCTGCTCTCCCTCTGCGGTGCCACCAGTGCCCGGGTGCCTCGGGAACCAGCTGGAAGCAAAGCTGGACAAGCCGGATGTGGTTAACTGGATGTGCTACCGCAAAACAGAGGACTATTTCACCATCTGGCTCAACCTCAACACCTTCCTGCCAGTGGGAGTTGACTGCTGGATCGATAACACCAGGTACCGCTCACCCTCATCCCGGGAGCTCCCAGGGGAAATGACCTACCAGGGATCTCCCTCTGCTCTCCTCCCCCCCGGCCACGACCTAGCACACGTGGAAAACCACGGGATTGTTTGGGAACACAACTGGCTGGCCTCTGCTCTGAGCGCCCATCCCCCTCCCATGTCCCTGCCATATGCTTGTCCCCAGCCAGACCGTCCTCAGCACCCACTGGAGATGCTGCCGTCCTGCCCGGGCGCAGCCCGCTCCATCAGCGCCTCCTGCCCTGAGGTGCCAGGCGGTCGGCATGGACGCTGGCTTGGCACCAGTCCACCTCCCCATCCACACGAGACTTGGAAACAGCCACCCAGGTCCAAGCTGCCACCCCAGTGATCTCCACCCCATCCCCTGGCCATATGGTTCTCTTGCTACTTTCTGTCCTGTCCCCGCAGGGTGGTGTACAACCGAACCTCTCGGAAAATGACCAATGCCCCGGGGGTGCACATCCGCGTGCCTGGCTTCGGCAAGACCTATTCCGTGGAATACCTGGATCAGAGCAAGTTGGCAGGTGAGAGGAGGAAAGGTGCAGGGTGTCTGGGGATCTCATGCGCTCCCTGCAAATGGAGAGGGGTCTCCGTGTCTCCAGGAGAATGGCTCTTCAGAGAGCTGAGGTCACCTGGGAGTGAGAGACGTTGGCCTCGGGGACACGGTCCCTTCAAGTGCCTGCAGAGACCACCCCATCCTTGACCCCAGCACATAAGGGACGCATGAAAATGCTACCTCTGGCTGGAGCCACCAAGCTACAGGACTTACCACAGAACATTGTGGCCATGACCAGGACCAGGGTGGAAAAAGGTTGACAGGAGAAGACCACAGACCTAATCCCTACCTCTTCTCTCTGCCCGTAGGTTACCTGCACACCCTGGTGCAGAACCTGGTCAACAACGGCTACGTGAGGGACCAGACAGTTCGGGCAGCGCCCTACGACTGGAGGGTCGGGCCCCGTAAGTTTGGGGGTTGTGGCCAGGCCACCCATGGAGGGAGGGAAGCAGGAGGGCTTTCAGGGGCTGGGTGAGCTGGCTGGTGTGGAGGAACCCTTGGATAGGGATGGCTGCCCACGATGGTGGGTGCTCGGCCATTCACAGCGTTCGGCCATTCACAGTGCTCTTGTGTGAATGCATGGTGGCACTTGTGGCCTCCACACCCATGCTTCTCTCTGGTCGGGGTTCCTAGGGTCAGCCCTAGACCCCTGTGGCCATGAGTGAGGTGGCCAAGAGCTGGTGCCCCTCTTGTCCATAGAGGAGCAGCCCGAATATTTCCAGAACCTGAAGGCACTGATCGAGGAGATGCACGATGAGTACCAGCGAAGCGTCTTCCTCATCGCACACAGCATGGGCAACCTGAACATCCTCTACTTCTTGCTACAGCAGACGCAAGCCTGGAAGGATCAGTACATTGGGGGTTTCATCTCCCTGGGTGCCCCCTGGGGAGGGTCCGTCAAGCCCCTGCGTGTCCTGGCGTCCGGTGGGTGACTCCTCGTGTGCAGCCACCTCTTTGCTTTCTTTCCCTCCTGCAGAAATGGAAGGGTGGTGGTGGGCTGGGAAAGGACACGGGGGTGGAAGAGGTGGGTGGCGGCTGGCCAAGGGGTCTGTGGAGGCAGCACTCGTGCTGTGGTGTGATGCTGGTGCAGCCAGTGGTGCAGAAAGCACCATGGAGAAAGCAGGAGAGTAGCCCAGGACATGGCCTGGAGCTTTCTCTGGCTTCCATGATTGAGGCTGGTGGGTTTGTGTGTCTGGAAAACTGCTGTCAGAAGGGTCCACCTGTAGCCTGGCCATCCCCCTTCCTCCTCGCCAGCTGGCGACCAGACAGCCTGCACCATGCCCAAAGGCCGGCTCCTGGGCTAGGGGTGATCCTGGAAAGCCAAAACACCCATCCTAGGCAAGAAAAAGGCTCAGCCAAAAATCCTGGGGCCAGGGAAGTAGTTTGGGGTGTGCTCACCCCCTTCTCACTGCCTCCCCAGACATCTGGGGGTGCAGGGCAGCACCACCTCCATCCACACAGGTCACTGGACCTTCACTCCAAACCATACAGCCCTTCTGCAGCAGAGGACACAGAAGCCACCCAAGGGACACTCACGGGGTCTCCTGTGCCACTTGCTTGGATTTCCCCAAATCTCAAAGCCCATCCCCCATGAGCTTTGTTGTCTTCAGGCCTTAATCCCCCTTCACCCAGTTCCTCTTTAGTCTCTTTGCAGCCCAGAAAGCCACAATCACTTGCCTAATGCTCACAGCCCAGAATATCTACAAGTCACAAGTTGAGCCTCCAAAAATGCACGGAATTAAAATCATGTGCTTGAAGATTTTGACATCTGGCCCCTTGCATCACCCCTAAGGCATCTCCTCCTATTTTCCTCTGTTGCCACAAGGGTCAGACACATTTTTAAGGTAACCTGAGATCATCGCATGACCTTAGGGCTCCAGACACACCAAAAATGCCAAGGCTTGCAGGATGCGTGAGGGTTGGCCACCCGTTATCTGCACCCTCGTGGGGCTCAGCTGGCTCCTGTCACTGCAGACAGACGTGGAGGTGCCGGGGTTGCAGGGAGAGTCCAGGACTGGGTTGGTCAGGTCCATCACACGTCCAGGTTTGCCTCCACTCAGCCCCTCTTAGGAGCTAGAGATGTTCTGTCGGAGAGAAGAGTTTGGAAGGCTACTCTGGATATCTGTAGCCAGAAGGGAGAGGAGAGGACGTATATGGTCATAGACAGGGCGGGGGTCAGCAGGGGAAGTTCTGAGGTGGAACCACACTCCAGAGACAGCTGTGAGTCACTGATGGACGGGCTGATCCCAGCACAGCCGCCCAAGGGGCACCATTTGTGAGGGTACATTTTGATGCTCTTCCTGACGAGCCCCTGTGTGTCCTGCAGGTGACAATCAGGGCATCCCCCTCATGTCCAACATCAAGCTGCGTGAAGAGCAGCGTATGACCACCACCAGCCCCTGGATGTTCCCAACGAGCCTGGCCTGGCCCGAGACCCACGTTTTCATCTCCACGCCCTCCTACAATTACACCTACCGGGACTACCAACGCTTCTTCACTGATGTCAACTTGGAGGATGGCTGGTACATGTGGGAGGACATGAAGGACTTGCTGAAGGGCTTGCCTCCTCCTGGAGTGGACACCTATTGCCTCTATGGCACGGGCTACCCCACGGTGGAGACTTACATATATGACGAGCGTTTCCCTTACGAGGACCCCGTGGACATGATTTATGGCGACGGGGACGACACCGTCAACCGGCGCAGCTTGGAGTTGTGCAAACGGTGGCGCGAGCAGCAGAAGCAGAAGGTGTTCGTCCAGGAGCTGCGAGGCGTCGACCACCTCAACATGGTCTTCAGCAACCTCACGCTCAGTTCCATCAATGAAATCCTGCTGGGGAGCCCACAGGAGCAGGGGGAGCCAGGGCCGGTGAGATCCAGTGTGGAAGCAGGGAAGGGGGGGAAGATCCTACCCGGACGGAAGGTCCTTAAGGAGCCCAAAAAGAACTGAAAAGAATGAGGGCCAGCTTCCCTCCACGTTGGTAGCCACCACAAGCTGCCACGCAGGGGAGCAAAGGACTCGGAGCTGAGTTTGGAAGGAAAAGGAGCGAGACCAGCTCAGGTGGATGGGCTGGCACCCACTTCCACGCTGATTGGTTTTTCTTTGGGGAACGACGATTAATTATACTGCAGCGGCTTGTCACTTCCCACTAGCGGGTGGATAATTAACCACGCTGCCAGCTCATTAACATCACACTTGCAAATTACGGCGTACGTACAAGCCCTCGTCGCTAGCAAGCCACGTTTAGGCACTTCAGAGGCTGTGGAGCCCGCGGTGCCCGTAGCTTCTGCTCACTCGGGACCGAGCAACTCGTGTAACGAGCGCCGGCTCTGACTTACCGGGGGTGGCACAGGGGTGACACGGGGGTGGCACAGCAGGTGTGGCTTGCAAGAGCAGATCTTGCCACCACCAGCGTGCAGGCAGCGAGCCGGGCTCCTCGGGCACGGTTGACTGGAAATCAGCAGATTTACAAAATAATAAACACATTTTTGCTTCTGAGGGCCGAAGCGCCCAACCTGCCTCGTCCTTGCATGGCGGGGTGACAAAGCCAGCCCTCACCGAAAACCGAGGCGGTCGCTGCCCGGTGGCACCCGGGAGCCGGGGCGTTGGGGAAAGCCACATGCTCGGCGATGTAAGCAGGGATGGCAACGCAGCTGGGCTTGGTGACATGACTGGGGCTGGCAAAACAACCCGGGTGACAGCGTGACTGGGGTGGTGACACGATCAGTGCCAGCGGTGCAGCCAGGCGCGGTGACACGACTAGGGCTAGCAACGTGACTGGGGCTGGTGATGCGACTGGGATGACAGTGCAACTGGGGCTGCCAACGTGACCAGGGCTGGTTATGCCACCAGGGCTGGCAATGCAGCCAGCTTGGCCATGCAAACGGCTGGTGGCACAGCTGGCACTGGCAATGCAACCAGGATCGGTGACACAGCCAGGGATGGCGATGCAACTGGGGCTGGCAACGCAACCAGGGCAGCAATGCAACCAGGATTGGCGATGCAGCTGGGATGGTGATGTAACTGGGACTGGTGACACAGCCGGGGTAGGTGATGCCACTGGGGCTGGCAATGCAGCCAGCTTGGAGATGCAAATGGCACTGGTGACACAACTGGGACTGGCAAGGCAAACAGGGCAGCAATGCAACCAGGACTGGCGATGCAACTGGGACGGGTGACACAGCCAGAGTTGGTGACGCAGCTAGGCTGGGGACGCAAATGGGGTTGGTGACACAGCTGGGGCTGGGGATGCAACCAGGGCTGGGGATGTAACCAGGGCAACAACTCAGCTGGGGTTGGTGATGCAAATGGGGTGGCGATGCAGCTGGGACTGGTGATGCAGCTGGGACTGGCAATGGAACCAGAGCTCACAATGCAGCCAGGGCTGAAAATGCAACCGGAGCTGACAATGCAGCCGGGGCTGGCCATGAAAATGGGGCTGGTGACACAACTGGGACTGGCAACGTGATGAAGGTCAGTGACACAGCTGGGGACAGCAATGCAACTGGTGCTGGCGACGCAACCAGGGCAGCAATGCAACTGGGACTGGCACCGCAGCAAGGCTGGCAATGCAAATGCGGTTGGCAACACAACTGGGGTGGTGATATAACTGGGAGTGGTGACACAGCCGGCATTGGTGACACAGCCAGGGTTCACAATGCAAATGGGGTTGGTGACACAGCTGGGGCTGGGCATGCAGCTGGGGCCAGGGATGCAGCCAGGGTGGTGATGCAACCAGGGTTGGTGACACAGCCAGGGTGGCAATGCAACCAGGGTTGGTGACAGCCAGGGTGGAGATGCAACCAGGGCTGGTGACACAGCCAGGGATGGCGATACAACCAGGGTTTGGTGACACATATGGGGCTGGCAACACAACCAGGGNTAACTGGGAGTGGTGACACAGCCGGCATTGGTGACACAGCCAGGGTTCACAATGCAAATGGGGTTGGTGACACAGCTGGGGCTGGGCATGCAGCTGGGGCCAGGGATGCAGCCAGGGTGGTGATGCAACCAGGGTTGGTGACACAGCCAGGGTGGCAATGCAACCAGGGTTGGTGACAGCCAGGGTTGAGATGCAACCAGGGCTGGTGACACAGCCAGGGATGGCGATACAACCAGGGTTGGTGACAGCCAGGGTGGAGATGCAACCAGGGCTGGTGACACAGCCAGGGATGGCGATACAACCAGGGTTTGGTGACACATATGGGGCTGGCAACACAACCAGGGTGGCAACGCAACTGGGACTGGCAACGCAGCAAAGGCTGGCAATGCAGATGGGGTTGGCGATGCAACTGGGGTGCAGGAATGGCGATGCAGCCAGGGTTGGTGACACAGCCAGGGATGGCGATGCAACTGGGGATGGCGACGCCACCAGGGCAGCAACGCAGCCGGGGCTGGCGATGCAGCTGGAGCTGGTGACGCAACTGGGACTGGCAACACAACCAGGGTCAGTGACACAGCTGGGGACAGCAATGCAGCCAGGGCTGGTGACACAGCTGGGGCTGGCGATGCAAATGACTTGGGCAATGAAAATGAAGTTAGTGACATAACTGGGGCTGGTGACACAGCTGGGGCTGGTGACAGAGAGGCGGTTGGTGACACAGCTGGGGCTGGCGATACAAATGAAGTTGGCGATGGAAATGAAGTTGGTGACACAGCTGGAGTTGGCGACACAGCTGGGGTTGGCAACACAGCTGGGGTTGGCGACACAGCTGGGGCTGGTGACACAGAGGGGGTTGGTGACACAACTGGGGCTGGTGACACAGCTGNCGAGGTCCCTGCCGGTGGCCCCGGTCCCCTGCCGGTGCCCCCAGTTCCCTGTCGGTGCCGCTGCCTGGGGCTGAGCATCCCGGGGGTTGCGGGGAGGGATGCTCCAGGGAGGAGGAGGAGGAGGAGGCTCCCGCCTTCCTCCTGCCCAGTGTGAAGGTGTGGGTGTCACCGGATTGTGTCACGGTGGTGATGGCTTCCGTGGGCCCTGTGAATCCGGGTGGCCTGCTTTCCTTTCCTGGCTTCTGGATGTCCAGGGAAGCTGTGGCTGCCCCATCCCTGGAGGTTCAAGGCCAGGCTGGACAGGGCTTGGAGCAACCTGGGATAACGGGAGGTGTCCCTGCCCGGGGCAGGGGGTGGCACTGGATGGTCTCCGAGGTCCCTTCCAACCCAAACCATTCCATGATTCCGGTGCCTGATGTTGTTCCGCTCGACACCTTTTCTGTCCCGCCTTTGGGACGCTCGCCCTTGTCGTTCCTTAAACCCTTGTGTAGTTCCCAGCTCCGCCTGCAGGAATAGCATCTGCTCTGTGGTTGACGGTTGTGCTGGTGCTGGGTGATGCTACCAGCATCAAACTGGTTCTTGCTTACGGCTGCACGGTGGTGGTCAGGAGCTCCATCAGGGACCCTTGCAGGGAATACCAGGTCGGCAGGTGCTTAGGGGACTGGAGCGCCTCTTGGATAAGGAAAGGCTGGGAGGCTTGGGGCTGTACCGCATGGAGAAGAGCAGACTGAGAGGGATCTCATCAATGCTGATGAATATCGACAGGGTGGGTGGCAAGAGGACGGGGCTGGACTCTTTCCAGTGGTGCCTAGCGACAGGACAAGGGGCAACAGGCACAAACTGGAACACAGGGAAATTCCATCTCAACAGGAGGAAAAGCTTTGAGGCTGGCAGTGCGCTGGGAAGAGGCTGCCCAGCGAGGTGGTGAAGTCTCCGACTCTGGAGGCATTCAGACCCACCTGGACGGGTTCCTGCCCACCCGTCCTGGCTGACCCTGCCCTGGCAGCGGGTTGGACTGGGTGGTCTCCAGAGGTCCCTTCCAACCTCCGCCAGTCTGGGATTGTGTGAAGGGACCTCATGGATCATCTGGACCACCCTCGCTCTTACGTTTTGCCCTTGTGGCCATCGAAATAGCAGAGGAGGCGCTGGAGCGCGTGGGTGACCGCGTGGGGAGCGCTCCTCAGCCCGTAGGACCTGGCGGTGTCACCAAACTACGCGGAGCCAGGCGGGAGCGCAGCTGTTCCCTCCCTTTGCTCTGGGTTCAGAGCCAGGCGCCCAGCAGTGGCCCCCCAAAACCAATTTGCTCCTCAGGCTGGGCATCCCCCCTCTTCCCAGAGCATCCTTTCTGCCACACGGACCCCGTCTCGCCGCGTCCGAGGAAGCAGACAGAAAACTCTTACCTTAAACTCAGGCGCGCACGCCAGAGGCGTCTCTTGGCGCCTCCGAGTTGGGAGGTTACACTCGGCGTTTCAAATAACAACTTCTTCACCGATTTATTTATTGGGTTTTTTTGAATGTTTACTTATTCTTGCATTACTTCCTCTATCTCTGCCTTGATTTATTATCCCGATGGTTCAGGCTCGGTCTGTAAACAGCTTTCTAAGCAGTTAGTCATTTCCAGTACCTCTGTCCCGGATGAACTGGTGCCAGCGATGCTGTTGCAGGGCAGACAGTCTGACTCCCCTAAAGACCTCACTGCCTTTTCAGTGTTTTCTTCCTGCATTTAAGTGCACTTCATTTTCGGAGAAAAGCGGTAAAATGAATAGTTCGGGGCCGTTTTTTCCCCCCCCCTTTGCTTTCTCTTTTGGTCCCGTTGGCTTACAGCATAGTGAAAGATGAATAATTGAGATGATTTCTCTCCCCACGTTACTTCGCATGAGTGAAATTAAACCTCTGATGCCGAGTGTTGGGCATTTCTACCAACGTTTCTCCCAGTTCTCCGGTGATGGTGCGACGGGATGGTGTTTGTCACTGTTCCTTCGCTCGTGCCCTGCAGTAACCTCCTTCCCGTCTCTTTTATTTTGGGAAAGTGTTTTTTTGTTTGTTTGTTTGTTTTTCCCTTGCCGGCTAACTATTAGCTGTAAACTGCTTTTATTTTTAAAAACCTGCACTAATCACGGAGCTTAAATAAACAAGAGATGTTGCTGAGCCAGCATCCTTGGACAAGAGCGGAGAAACCAGCTCCTTGCTTCCAGCTTGCTGCTCTGCACATGCTCGGGGGGGGGGGGGGG
>VZSF01003457.1:85457-181234 GCA_013398295.1 Chionis minor | reverse complement strand
GGGGGGGGGGGGGGGGCAGTATTTTATTTTTTATTACTAGAAAATTGAAATAAACCAGAAGGATTCTTCTAGCCACGTGGAGGCTTATCACCCCGATCACGTCCCCGGTTTGTCGCGGGAATGCCAGCGGCATCTGCAGGGAGGATTTCTGCACCTCGGCATATGGTGGGTGCATGATTTCGGGCTGCCCCTGGGGATGCTCAGCAGCCTCTCAGAAAACTAAACTTGGTATTTTAGGAATTTTGCTCGCCAGGACGTGCACTGGAGGTCAGCTTCCTCCTGGGCACCAGCTGTGCTGGGTTTCTCTTGGCTCGGTGCTTCGGGTCCCCTGGGAGGAGAGAGCAAGTGGATGAGCAGAGGTGGGAGGAAGAAACAGTCCTTTTTCTGCCGCTGTCGGCAGGAGCTTCCTTGCGGTGCGGCAAAAATGATCCTGATCGTTCAGCAAACCAACCAACCAAAAAAAAAAACCTAAAAAACAAGCAAACCCCAACAAGAAGAATAAAAAAAAACCCACCACAAAAAAAAACCCTCCTGGAAAGATGCGCGAAGTGACTCGAGAATATAAACTAGCTGTGAAGAGAAAACTCCCGGTGCAGGGAGAGGAAAAGTTGGGACCTTCTGCTGTGGAAGGGGGGCTGCTCAGCAGACGCAGCCCGCGAGGCCCCTCTCTGGTGCGTTGGGTGGTTTGAGCGCTGGTGCTGGTGGTGAGCACCCATCTCCAGCTCCCGGGTGACCCTAGGGATGAGGGGAGGCAAAACGTCGAGGAGCAGCTCTTGGTGCTGGGCTGGGAAGCCCGGCAGCAGCTCAGCCAGGTGTTTACAGGTGCAATAAAACTCCTGGAAAAACTCCAGAACCGGTGCAAAGCCGTCGTCGTCATCATCATCTGCTTTGGAATGTGTGTTAATAGGCGGGAGAAAAGTCATTGCTTGGAAACGCCTACGATGAAAACTCACTTTTGGGGGAGGAAACGTGCTAATTAATGCTCATATTTTATAGATGCTCTGTAAATGCTAATAAAATAGCACATGCTGCTTTTGTTAGATGGCTGTTGGTGTGCTGGAGGCTGGTTGCACTGAGACCGAAGGGGAGGAAGAGGGGGATGCTGGTGATGCCCAGCCTTACCGCCAGGCTTGCGATGAGAAACCCTGAGAAACAGGGTAAAAAAAACCAGCTGATACGTTGGATTTCTTTGTGCCGGCACTGGAGTTTGAAAGGAGAACCGAAAGCACACAAAAAAAATGAGAATAATCGCGGCTTTAACCTCCAGAGGCGGCGCGCTGGGATGGTGCCGTTTCGCTTCTGCTTTGCCCGGTTCCCACAACAGATGCTTGCAAGGGTGGTAAAAAGCGGAAGGAATATATCGTGGGCCCTGCTGGTTGCGTTAGGTGTCCGTCTGTCCTGGTGGCCACCTCCAGCTGGCTCCGTCTCCTTGGGTTTTTTTTAGATATTGCAAAACCACCTCTCGCCGTACGGGCGTTGATCAGGGTTTATCTCCGCCGGGTTTTGTTGCACGGGGGATTTGAAGGTGCATTTGTAAGTGGGGAGGGTGTTTGTTGGCGCTGACGTTTCGTTTCTGCCTGGGACAGGCGCTCAGGATCATCCGTGCCGTCCTGGAGAAGTACGGGACCTACGAGAGCTTCGAAGTCGCCACGGGCGGGAGGCTGCTGAGCAAGTGCCAGATCTGGTCCGTGATCCGAAAGTACATGCAGAAGGAAGGCTGCGTGGGAGAGGTAATCCGCGTCCCTGCGTTAGCGCTTGTAAAATACCGCAGCAAAATATTTGTTTTCTGATAAAAAGGACTCAGATTAAGAGGTGGTTTGGGTACAAAGAAGGAACTTTTCTACTCTGAGCTGTGGTGTCCTTTCGTCTCTGGCTTGGCTACGCTCCTTGTACCCCGGTGTTAGGATGTGGGTGCTGGTTCGCCACCGGTTTCCCTTGATTTTTTCAGCATTTATCTCCCTTTTATGCTTGAGAGAGAGAGGGGGGGGCTGCTGTTTGTCCGCATGGCCGTGCAAGAAGCCTTTTGCTCCATGCTTGAGGTATCAATTTCCATCGGGAGGTCCTCTCCTGCTGTCAGTGGTGGTACAGCAGACATCTCCAACAGCTGCCTTCGCTCATGTGTCCGAAAGCAAAGCCGGAGTTGGGGGAGAAGAGATTTCCTGCTCTTCTGTGGGATGTGCCGGGTTACGGCACTTTGAAACCCCAAGTTCAGGTTTTAAGGCTGGGAAATTTGTGGTTAAGAGGCGACGATAGCCTGGGGTGGGGAAGTTCAGCATCTCAGTCTGGTTTCTCTCTGCCCCGAGTGGTGTCCAGCGTGGGACGTCCCACAAGTTAAGGGGCTTTTTTTTCGCCTCTTCCTGCCAGCGAGGTGTGGGTAAAACACTTCCACCATCCTGGATTCATGGGGTGAGGATTTCTGGACCTGGCTTTGATTTTTTTTTGGGCTGGCGGGGCTGCCTTTGGCTGCTGGCTGGCGTGGGGGGGCGTTTCCTGACCGCTGCCTCGCGGCCAGACTGTTTTTCCTAGCTCTGATTTTTCAGCTCCACCTCCAAACAGGTTTATTCACGAGCGTTTCCCCGGAGCATCACCTTGCTCGGCGGTACCCACCACCTTTCATGCCTGCAGAAGCGGGAGTGAGTGCTTCCCCACGGTCCCACCTGGCCAGGGGACATCCCTCCTCCAGCCCCAATGCCTCCTGGGGGTGTCCCTGGGATGTGGGTTTGGCACCTTGGTCCTCCTAAGCCTTTGCTTAGGACAGAAAGGATCCCTGAAAATCCCTTCCTGTAACTCAGCTGCCTTTTATTACCCAGAGCCAGTCCTACTTACAGATCTGCACTTACGGCTTGCTAGTTGTGGTGTATCTCTTGATTTTATTAATCAATTAAATTCAGCTATTTTGCTTTTCTCCACTAATCTGAACCCGAACGGAGCTCCAGCTGGGCAGAAAGCCGTCTTTTTCTTACGTATTGGTGTACCACTGGCTTCCTTCCAGCCCCAGGTAATTTTCCCTTTGCTCAAGGCAACGCAGGGTGCAGTAATTGTGTTTGCACATCGGCCTGCGAGGTACGTGGCCCTTCTAGCCGAAGCTTTCGATGAGTGCTTTTAAAACCATTAAAGCGTTGGTTTGTTCGCTTCCCGCCCATTACAAATTTTGCTGCATTTCTCTGGGACAGGGAAGAGGGAAGGGTTTCATCTGCTCTTGAGACAGCGAGGCGGGCAAACTTTGCCCCCCCCATCCCCGTACAGAACAAAAATGTGCTGAAACTTCGGCGTCGTTGATAATAGAACACCCTGTCAGGGAACTGGGCGGTTTCAGCCATGTATCTGTGATTCCTGACTTTCGCCTGCTGTGCCCCGTCTGCTCTGCCATGCCGTTTGCTTCCCTGTTGTGTATTAATCGTGATGGCTTTCTTGGGGAAAAAAAGAAAAACAAAACACAGAAGAAACTCTAGCGTGGGGAGTTGCGTTGGCTCAGAGACAGACCGGCTGACACGTCAGCTGCCTGCGGACAGTCCTGGCGGGCAGCACGGCCAGGCTGGTGGCAGTCGCTGCAGGCAGCTGCCCTTTGTCCCCGGCGCCGATCAGTGAAGGCAGGATCCCACTTTCCAGCACCGCGGGCAGCGGTGCTCACAGGTAAGTATTTGTGCTATAATTAACTTAGCGTCTTCAAAAGCTTCTTTATCGGGATCCGAGGTGCAGATCCTGAAGCTCTTCTGCTTTTCTTCTGGCTCAGGACCGAGGTGACGCTGCCGGAGCTCCGAGGTCTCCGTACAGATTTTGGTGAGCTCCCGGCTTGCAGCAGAGAAACCCCTGGCTCCGTTGGTAAGTGCTGCTCAGCAATCCCTGGGGCTGTGAAATGTCATTAGCTTAAATAACACTAACTAGCCTCTCCTGGGATCCCTTCAGTGGTGTCTCTCCACCTTGGAGCTGCTCAGTGCCGGCACTTTGTTGGCACATGAGGTGCTGAGCAGACGGGCAGGCTGCTGGCAGCGCCAGGGAGCTGGGGAGAGGCAGGAGCTCGTGCCCTGCTGCCGCAGGAGCCACCAGCCGTCTTCCCTCAGTTCCTGGCGCCGAGCTCTTTCTCCATCGTTACATCCCCAAAAGCTGCACAGAAGCTCCCTGGACCATGAGGATGTGCTGAGGATCCTACTCGGAACAAGAGGGGTCACAAACCTGGAGAGCTGGTGCTGCCGCTCCAGGATCGGGAGCGTGGCTGAAGTCTGTTGGAAGAGCTTCTGCAAAGCTGGAGGATTCCAAAATAAGGCAAGTGGTGCTGCTCAGCGGGCGGATGGGCTGCTGCAGCTGGAGAAGGGCTGCAGGCAGCGTAAGGAGAGTGTGTGAAGCTGCGGTCTCCAGCAATGCTGAGACACCCTTCCCATCGCTCCGGGACGGCTGGCTTGGTGCAGGGTGGTTCTTGGCACCTCCGTTTAATAAGAAAAAACAGCGCTATATCACTGCATTTTCCAATAAGGGGAAAAAATGAAATAATCCAAGCCAATGCCTCTAAAAAGTAATCAGGCTGACATCTGAAGAATGACGCCGCAGGGTTTTGCCCGTCATCTTCTCACCGTGGTGGCCACTGGGCGCGTCCGTATCAGCAGCTCTCGCAGGGAAACTGTGACCTGCAGCTGTACCCGCGCTGCGGGAGCTCTCTGCCTCTCCGAGCAGTGTCTAATCCTGCTTCCCAACCCCTGGATTGGTCCATGTCGGTCCCTCATTCCCCTACCCAGCTCTGTCCCAGGGTCTTTCCATCGTTAGGACAGGGATGGGAAATTTCTCTCTGGGCTGCGGCAGCCCTGTGTCTTCCTGAGCCGGGGGGTGTTCCTGCCTGCAAAGCCCCTGCCGTTAATTTGCCTGCCTGATCGTGAACCATCACAAACCTCGTGCTGCAGGTTGCACCATTTGCTGGTGCTTCTTCATCCTGAATCTGCTTCCTAACTGCTTCGCTTGATGCTGTCCGGCTCTTGTGCAGGAAAAAAATAGTTTCCACCCCGTACAATTGAGTGCTCTTTCTCTGTTGCCTTTACCTTTTTTTCATCATGAGAACAGAAAAGATCAAAATATTTCTCCTCCAACTTGAATTCTTCCTCGAAAGGCTCTGGGGTGCTTTTGCTTGGAGTTTTTCTTGATTCCTGAAAACACATACAGATTACTTCAACTATGCCCTTCGCTCTGTGCTCGGCCTCCAGCAGCATCCCAGCGTATTGCAAACTTAATTTTTTAGGTCTTTTGCCAAATGCCTTCTCCCAGGGAGTGCTTCATTCTGCATTTCAGCTCTGGCTGCCTTGCCTAAAAAGGGCTCCTGCAAGACCCGATTGCTTGAGCATCCTCAGCATCCTCGGCCGCCTCTTCTTTTTTCCAGCTGTTTGCTGCTCTTCTCTTTGCTCACCCTCCACCTGGTGACAGCAGACGGGAGAAGAAAAAAGGAAAAATAAAAAAGGGTTTGGACTGGACAGTCTGCCTCCTGTTCAGGTTGAGGGACAGCACTCGCCTTTCCACGATTTGGCTGGGCCCATTTGGTGCTCACATCGCACTGGCTGAGCAGGTCATCGATGCTGTGGATTCCAGCGGGATGGGAATGCCCAGCCTGGTGACTATTGACTTGTCCTGTAGCATAAAGCTCCCCCCAAATAATGTGGGGGGAAAAAAAAATCGACTCTTTTAAAGCCAGAGCACCCTGTTGCAAATGTTGCTTAGGGCTTCTTGAAGCAAGGTGTATCCCTGCTTTAGGGAAGCTCAGCCCTGGTCGGGTGCTCGGGTGCTGCCCTGGGTGACAGCAGGGAAGGTGCAGCGTAGGATATGGCACGCGGCGTTCCCAGTATGGCAGAGGAAAAAGCCATGGACAGACGTTTGGGTTATAACAAAAGAGTTTTCTTCAGTGGTGGGAATTAAGATGCCGGTGCAGAGGGGAAGGGAGAGCTGGAGGGCAGCTGAGATGAGCTGCATGGAGCATTCACCCGTGTAACACTCAGTTTAGCTGAACTCTTGCATTTATACAGGATTTCACTTGCGTGGGTGTTCTAAGTGTTCTTTCCTGAGCTTTTGAAATTGCACAAGGCAGCCTTGAACCCTTAGCGGGGGATGCCAAGCAAGCACCAGTTTCCCAAAACCCGCCGGCAGGGCTGACCCCGCTGCAGCAAGTCCTGCTGGTGTCGGGAAGCTGGAGCTGCTGAATCCCGGTCACTTGGGGACGGCGCCTGGAGGAATCCAGCGTAATGTGGCCAAGGATGAGCAGCTGGAAAATGGAGAAAAGCAGAGAGGACGAGTTCAGGGAGGGCGGTATGTTTTTAACAGACTGGGGGAAAGCAGGTGTAAGAACGAGAGCATTTATCCTAGGAAAAAGTTCGTTTTTCTGCATCTAGTATCCTAAATTCCAACCTCCTTGGGGTTTATTTTTCCCCACTTAGGGGCAATGAAGTGTGACAAGACAGCAAGATGTGGACCTGGCCTTGCGGACCACTCCCAGCCAGCTGAGCATCCTGTATCCTGGTAGCGGAGCTCTGGCTGACGCGGTGCCTTGGCTGCGGTGCTCCCTGGAAGAGCCGCAGGTTGGGCAGCAAAGTCCTGGGGACCAGGGACTGTGGCGGGGTCCGGGCAGCAGGTCTGTGCTGCAGCGTCTTCAAGGGAGCAGGAAAAGTGCTGCCGGCATGAAATGTATTCCTTCTCTTTCTTTTGGTTTAAACTCCGGCTCTCCCCATCCCCTCCCACATCCCAGGATTTCAGCCTCCGCTGGTTGCATTTGGGATTCCCGTGTTGGATGTCCATTATGTGCTCCCATCATGCTGAGCTGCCCTAAGGGATGGGGAGTTGGTTAAAATCCTACCAAAACCTGGCTCATTCCTGCTGCCTTATTTCTGCTTGCGGTGAAGCCGTAACCTTCCCTGCCTGTTGCGGCTCCAGAGGGGGCTGTTAGCAGAAGCTGGTGCTGCTGCCAAAAGTCTTCTCCCCACCAAGAGCCACCCCGCAGGAGCTCACGAGGTGATGATTGTGCTGGAAACTAACCTAGAGCATCAAAAGAGTTCCAGTCTGGATCAGTCCCCTGCCTTGGTTTATCCCAGGTCATCACGGCTGAATGTGGGAGAGGGCAGCGAAGGAGCAACCCTTATTTATTTTGACTTGCTTACTGGAGCAGAAACAGGGCTGGAGGAGATACGTGCAAGTCGAAGTGAACTGGTGAGTCTTTTCTCGGAATTGGAGGGATTCTCTTCCATGCTGGTATATTTTAATCCAGGTAAGCGCTTGCACTGTGAGTATTTTATGCCTTTTCTTTTGCCCAGTGGTCGGCCCTGCTCTGTTAAGTTGCACTTCTGGCTTCTGTGAGCAGCTTTGTGCAATAATAAATCCAGGTTAAAGCAAACCCATTCAGTCTCCTCTCCTTTTTTTTTTTTTTTTTAAAAAATAAGAGAGCATTGTCGTGTAGTAATGCGCGTGCACATTTTCATCCTGAAAAGCGTCAGCTGGGAAGTAATAGAGGGGTGTTAGAGTTAATATGCAGACGGGGAAGGGTTTTGAGATGAAATTGGTGTGTGCCTGAAGGTCCGGAGCATTGCCGCGGCCGAACCTCGGCTGTGAGAGCTCCCGGGAATGCAGCGGCAGAGCCACAAGTCTCCTCTGGCGATGCTGTGGCTTCGAGTCGCTGCAGGTCTGAAGTTGGATGCTCAGAAAATGCTGCTCAGTTGGCACGTTAATTCCTGTTGACGAAGAGCAGCTGTCTTGGCTCCAGCGCTTGCGATAGCCAGGTTTCCCAAAATAGATGGGGTTTTTTTCCCGTATAAAGAAGTTCTCCAGTCCTGCGCGTGCGTTGCCCTGCACAGGCGGTTCCCGCTGCGGGGGTGGGCTGGCATGGATCCATCCTCGCTGCTCATGTCTTGGAGCCTCAAAAGGGAGAATCCGCAGGAGACTCCATGAAAATGGAGCCAGATCCTTGGTTCCCTCACAGGATGGGTTTTGGGTATTTTGGGGGGGGGGGGGGGTGGTGGTGGCTCTAGAGGTTGGACCCACAATGGAGTGGGTACTGTTGGTTTTCAGAGCAGGGTTGATCCAGTGATTGAGTTTACTGTGCTGCCCCATGCTGGTGGGGATGCGGGAGCGGGCATGTCTCCGGAGGGTGCCCATCGCCCGTGGCCACTAAATTGTGCAGAGCCCATGGGAATGCACCGGGGGAAGGATGCCGGAGCCAGAGGGATGCTGGAGCCAGGCTGCCCAGGGGCTCCCCCCACGGTGGCCGCTCAGGTTTGCTGCCCGTAAAAAGGTTAAAGAAGTCATTTCATTCCTGATGGGGGATAATCCATTTCCTCTTGGCACCTCCCTGGCACCCTCCCCGCCTGCTCCTGCTGTCTGTGCTTTCTTTGGGGTCAGCAACAGAGCAGCAGCGCCAGGTGGTGCCGCCTGTGGCTTCGGTGGCTTTTTCTGAGCGTCCGCCACCATCTCAGCCTCTGCATAGAGCCAGGACCCTGCTGCGCATCTCCGCCCAGAGTGGCACTGATGCCAGTTGCCTCCTCCTTCTTGGTCTTCTTCATCTTCTTAGTCTTCGTCACCTTCTTGGTCTTCTTGGTCTTTGTCTTCTTCTTGGTCTTTGTCTTCTTGGTCTTCGTCGTCTTCTTCTTGGTCTTCTTCTTCGTCTTCTTCTTCTGCAGGTGGTGGTGCAGCTCACCGACGACCTCCTCTCCCAGGCGGTGATGATGGTGGAGGACAGCCGGCCGACACTGGCCATCAACCTGGCCGGAGCCCGGCAGCACTGGCTGGAGGGGATGCTGCGCCATGAGATAGGTCAGCGGGGCAGAGCAGGGGGACGCACTGTCACCGGGGCTGTCACTGGGGTCCACGGGGGCCTGGGGGCTGCGGAGACCACGGGGCAAGGTGATGCCCACTTGCAAGGAGGCAGCCTGGAGGTGGGGGGGGCTCCTGGGCAGGTTTCGGAAGGGGTTGAGACCACCTGGGTCCCTCTCTGCATGCGGGGCAGGGGGTGTAGGGCACCCACCCGCTTGTGTGCCTGTCCCGGGCACCGGAGCAAGCAGATACATCCCATGGCAGCGTCTCCAGCCCAGACTGCAGCTGGCGCCTGTGGGTGCTGGGTCTCAACCCCAACACCAGCAACTTGGCAAGGGGTTGAGCTTTTTTGGAGGCCGTGGCCAACGGCGCTGGCGCTCCCGTCCTCCCCTCCCCAGGCACCCACTACATCCGGGGGGTGAACAACACCCGCCAGCCCTGGCACAGCTCCGAGGGCCGCAAGCAGTACAGCCTGAAGCCTGCCAACCCCACGGAGGAAGGCTTGGCCAGCCTGCACAGCGTCCTCTTCCGCAAGCAGCCCTTCCTGTGGCGGGCAGCCCTGCTCTACTACACCATCGAGCGAGCCAGCCGCCTCTCCTTCTCCGCCCTCTTCCAGGACCTGGAGCAGTACGTCCAGGACGCCGGCGTCCGGTGGGAATACTGCGTGCGGGCAAAGCGGGGCCAGACTGACACCTCGCAGCCAGGTACCGCTTGGGAAGGGGAGGGGTGGGGGTGTGTGTGGGGAGGGTGTATGTGTATGTGTGTGTGCAAAACCCTTGGGTTTTGGAAGGGATTTGGTTTTTAAAAAGTAAAAGCAGAGGCAGGGATGTTTCGCTGCGGGGTGGGTTGAGTGTCACTGACACACTCCCCTCTCCCATAGCCACGGCAGCCTTTGAAATGGTGGCTCTGCCCCCTCCACCCCACATCCCTCCCCATTCCTGGCACTGTCTGCTGTGGGATTACACTTGTCTTTATCATAGAATCAGAGAGAGAGATAAAAAATGAGCATTTCTGGGGATGCCTTTACATTCCTGCAGTGGTTTAGCATTAAAAAACAACCCCCGCCGTTGGGAGGAAGGGTGAAAACATCCCAGTCAGAGTTTTGAGGCTCTTGCAGTCGGCTGCCTCCAGCATCCCTGGCTCATCCTTTGGGACCCAGCAGTCCTGGCCATGGCACCAGCAATGCCTGAGCCCTGGCACGCTCATGTCACCCCAGTTCGGTGCCGTCACTCTGCTTACTGCAGTCGGCAGACGTTCAGGAGGGTGGTGGGGCGCCGGGCTCCCCCTCCCCAGCCTCTCCTGCTCTTCCAGGGTGTTTCAGTAAGGACCAGGTCTACCTGGATGGGATTCTCCGCATCCTGCGCCATCGGCAGACCATCGACTTCCCGCTGCTGGCTGCACTTGGAAAGGTAATGAGTGGCGGGAGGGGGGAAGTGGCTGATCCCAGAGATCCATCCCATCCCAAAGCTCACATGTGCTCCCACGGTCCCATGTTTTCCTGAAAACAAGCCCTTGGCCATCAGCCCGACAGCTCTTTGCCAGTCCCTGCGCACGTACAGGGGGAAGGATAAGGGATGGGGCAAGGAAAGGGTGGGACAGTCCGTACTCCTCCATGGGAGACCCTCGAGGAGAGGCTGAACCCAGCAGGTTGAGCTCTGCTGGCCTCCTGGCACTGACAAAAAATGACCAAAAACCCCCAAATCCTTGCAAATTCCCTAACCCCAAGCAGCTCTGCCAGCGGGAAGGGTGGGTGACCCAGGTAGGCTTGCAGGGGGTGGGAGACGCCCCCCTCCTTGGATGGGATGGGGAGATGCCAACCCCGTCTCTGTGCTTCCCGGCAGGTCTCCTATGAAGATGTGAATCGGCTGAAGCAATTTGGGGTGCTGGAGAAAGCCCGCATCCCCCATTTCATGCAGGACCTGGAGAGGTACATGAAGCAGCTGGATCACATCGTCACCACCAACGGCCTCAACGAGGAAGAGCTGGAGCAGCTACTGCCTGACTGAAGGGGAAACCCCTCCTTCCCCCGCCAAAAAAAACCAACCAAAAACCAGCACCCCACGGCCGCAACCGGTGCCATTTATTGGATATTTACTGGGGCTGGAGCCCAGAGGAGTAGGCAGAGCCTGGGCCTCCCCCTGCGCATGTACCGCTGTGTAGGGTAGCGCGGCCAGGAGGGCCCGTGTGGTTTAGTGTTGATGTGTGTCGTCCCCCTCACTGCCCCCCACAAACACACACCGTCCCCTGTGGGTTTTGGGGACAGCTGTGCGGCGCCATGTGGCTCTGGAGTAGAGGGTTCAGAGGGAGTGAGGGCAGAGCCGGGGAGAGGCGCTGGTCCCCCAGGGGTGCAGGGGGCTGTGCTGGGGTGGTTGCAATGATGGGGGGGGACATGGACACCCACAGGGTGCTCCCAGCAGAGTCGGGGCACCCACTGGTGGCCAGCAGACAGGGCTGGGAGCCCTGGCAGGGAATTGGGGCTGGCCTGCACCCACCGCTGGCCTTGCGTGTGCGTTCCCCACTCCCTCCTCCTTCCCTCACGCACCCCCCACCAGCAGCAGGAAGGACTTTAATACCCCCAAATACCAAGCTCTGCTCTTCTGCCCCCCCGCCCTCAACTTCTAAATATTTGCCCCCAATTAACCATTGCTCTGCACCCCAACTATAGCCACTCTGCCCGGGCTCTGAGGCGCAGGAGGACTCGGGGTGGGGGATCGGGCTTGATGTTAGGAAAAAAGCGCGTAATAAAACCAACGTAACAGAAACAAATTGTGGGCAGAAGGTTGTGGATGGTATCAAACGGCAGGCGGGCACCCCTGTGAACGCTGAGCGCGTCTCCCTCGCGCAGGCAAAGCTGCGGGGCTCCGAGCTGGTGCGTCAGGAGCAGGAAGGGAGTCACCGGAGCGTGTAAAACACCATACTGGGCAGGGACAACGTTAATAAATCAAAGTAGGCAAAAGCAGAAGCTGCCCCAAGCTGTTCCTGGTCTCTAAGCTGTGGTCTCTGCAGCACCCTAGCTGTGCCACCCCAGGAGAGTCGCTTTGAAAGAAAGAAAGAAGGAAAAAAAAATAATAAAACCAACACAGATTTAGTTTTGGCTTCTTTTAGCTGTAGCCTTTCATCCTGCTGAGCTCCTGCAAAGGTAGCGCGGGCCAATTTCTGACTCCAGAGAAGCCAGGCTCAACCCCCAAAGGCTCCAAGTTTGGCTGCAAGCCCCGTTCGCAGCACCCCCAGCTGCCCGTGCTCCCCGTCGCGCAGGGCAGCTGCGGCCCAGAACACGCTGTGGCCCAGAACACACTGCGGTGGGCACGGCAGCACAGAGCAAGCGCCAGAGGGGATTTTGCTTCCCACTGGTCCAGGTCTCCAATAATACACTGGCGTTTTGAACAGCTCCCCTCTGCAAGCGCCCCTGTACGAACACACCGCCCCGCACGGCCAGTTAAGACTCTGCTCTTTAATGTACTATTTCCTCCAACGTTGCAATCCTTGACCTCGAACACGATACAGCGCTGCTTTAAAAAGGTATTTACGCACATCCCAGCATCACCCCCCTCGTCACCCCAAGGAGCAAGGCCTCGACTGGCAGGAAGAACCAACGAAGGGAAGTCTCTTGCGGCCTTTCTAGCAGAATGGCAGCGATGACAAGAGGGCAACATAGCTACTGCGAGGGTTCTGGATTGGTTTCTGTCGCATCTCTGATGAAATAACAGCACGGAGGTGACAGACGGCGTTAATCTCCCCTGCCAGGGCTAGAAGCGCTTCATCTGGCGGCGTTCTTGTCGGCGTTGCTTCTTCTCGTTTGGTTCCTGCCCGGCAGGCGAAGACTCAGCTGTAAACCAGGGCCCCAGGATGTTCACCCAGAGGAGGTAGAGAGCACGTCCCGGAGCCTGCAAAACATGAGGTCACTTTGGGGACAGCTTTGGCAGGCATGGTGTTACAGTCAGGAGGGCTGGCCCTACTGAGGAAGCCGAAGGCGCCGGATTATCTTTACAGGCTGGATCAGGAGCATCACAGGATGCACGGAAATCGAAGGCAGTGGCAGGCATCCAAAATAAATGTCCTGGTTTCATACGGTTTAGGAACTTGCACACGTATACAGCACTTTGGCTTCACATATGGGAAATCCCAGCATCAGGTCTGAATTACCCCAAAAGCTCCAACGGCCCGGACATTCTGCCTCTCCCTCCTTCAGAAAAAACAGCCACATTTCTCTAAATGAAAACAAACGGGATCTGGATGGTCTCTGAGGGATAATGGGAGCTCAGGCTGCCCCCTGCCAGGCCAGCTAGAAAGGAACTCGTGAGTAAGGGCTGAAGTGAGACAACTTTCTATGCTCCCAAGATTGCCTTATATACCTTTGTGTGATATATTCAAAGCAACTGTGGGATTATTTTTTTTTAACTGACTGGAGATTTTTTTTTATCCTTCTGCAAAAGCAATTTTAGCTGGAAGCACATGACAAACGTCTCAGGGGTGTCAATGGGAAATCAAACCCTCCGGCGTTTGATCTACCAAGTGGTGCAGTGTTCCCAGCAGTTCCCAGCCTCAGTCCGCGCTGGCGAATGACTGAGAAAACCAAAGAAGCAGCAGCACGGTCTGTTTGCCGCAGTCCGAAAAAGGCTCTACGCACAAAGACGGCTTTGATCCGCCTCATGTTTCTTGTTGCCCTTTCACAGGACCAGAGAGAAAAGCCAAGGCCAGCCTAGCTTTTGCGTGGTTGACTCAAAGGGATCGGGACTTGCTTCCCTTGTATGGTCTCATTTTTAACAAGATTTGACAGGGAGATTGTAAAATTCAGCAGAAGATAGTTTTGGCCTGAAACAGGACACTGAAATGAAATGCCCTGAAGACAGAGAAAGACAGGAACAAGGCAGAGCAACAAGGAAAACCGCAGGGCCTTACCAAGAGCCAGAAGTACCAGACGTAGAGCGAGAAGCAGCTCAGCACTTGGACTATAGCTGTCAGCAGGATCACATCCTTCAGGTGCCTGAGGGAAGAAAAGCAAAACATGAACCTTCCATTCCCGCTGCCGCCAAACATGCCAGCTCCGCTGCCACCACCACCCATCCGCACTGCCTCCAGGGAGCGACCCCGCTCCGCCCGACCGAAAGATTGTCCCTGCAGACACGCTTCACCACATGCAGTAATGTGGAAGAATCGGAGCAGTAAACAACAAATAAATAAATGTGATGAGCTAAAGAGCTAGGCTCCCTCTGAAAAGGGACATTGAGAAAGCTGAGGAATGCGGGGGTGGGGGGGGGAAGGGTGGAAATCAGCAACAAAACCACCGCCCCCGCAGCCAGCCTCCTCTGATTTGCCACGTTATCGTGTGATAAAGTAGAGCCGCTCATGGCTGGCTGCAGGGAAGGCGAAGGGAAGCACAAATCTACCCTGTGCCATTGCACAAGCTGACAGACAGGCTCGGGGTCACTAAAGGGCCAGGGGGCCACAAGGACAAGAACACCATCGCCCGCAAGCCGAGCTAACAGCAACACACGGCTCCCCCTCCCCTTCTGCTTATCCCACTCTGGGGTCTTCCACGCCAGCCTGAGGCAGAGCTGAGAGTAGCTCCGGAGAGGGACAAGCTGCCCACACCGCAACCACCACCCTGGGGGTGACCTGACACCAAGGAGAGGTGAACAGGTATCGGTTTTTCAACACAAGCCACAGGGAGCAGGTTAGAAAAACACCAGCTCCTTCACTCCCATTAAATAATCATCTGCTGGAGTAAGGAACACCCAAGGCACGTCCAAGAATGGAGTCAAGAAAACAAAGGCAGAGGTAACGGCAATGAAATAGCTTCTCTCAGCCTGGAGAGCACAGCACAAAAGAAAGTGACTCTAGGTATTCATCATCAGAAACAACTGGTTTAGGTTGGGACACCACGATCAACTGGAGACCCTGCAGAATCCACCATCAAGAGGCCTATAATGAGATGCCGAGGTTCAGGAAATCTCATGCATCACCAGAGGCCACAGAGGGGTCACGGCAGCGCTCCTGCTGAACCCAGCTCTCCCACAGACCAGCGAGGTCGGCCATCCTCAACCCCGCAGTAACACACAGCATCTGCTGCCGTTACAGACGGCATGAGGAAAATGCCATCAAATCCACAGCGTTCCAGAAGCAGCTCCAAAAGAGCAGGTGTTCATCAGCTGCGACACACTCAGCTGAGAGGCAGGAAAACACCTGCCGCTTTCTGAAAGTAACCGTAGAGTGGTTCCCCGGTCCCCAAAGTGGTATTTCAAAGCACTTCACCTGCCAAACGCGTGCAGTCAGCAAAAGGAGGACTGAGGGTTCGTTAGCACTTTGCAATCACATACCAGCAGGAATAAAATAATGACAGACGTGCACTCTCACGGCTGAGGGCTCTGCACAGGCTCAGGTCCAAAGGTACAGGGTAAGGGCGAGAACTTCAGCTGTGCAGCTTCTGTTTTTACAGCACTGCCTCTAAGCTGTGCTGTTTTGCACAGCCCGTACCTCAGACATGGATCAATTAATTTTAATGAGTCATAAAATAGCATATCACTCAGGCAGAAAAAACCTCAGAGCCCCAGTACCAAGGGAAGTGCTATTTCTGCAACCGGGCTGCAGCGGTGCTAAGGCTGTGCCTGACACCTTTTTGCAGCAGGTAACGGGATTCCTATGCTAACTCCTTTTCCCTGGGGACCATCACACACGCACGGGGCAGTTCCTGGGACACCCGCTCTGCCCCGGTGCCTTACACATCTCCCAAAACGAGGATACCCCAGACAACATTAAACTTCTGTATTTTCCTTACTCAACTGTCCCATGTTGTGTTTCGCAAAAAAAAAGGTATCCAAAAAATATTTGACGCCTCTACTCAGGAGAGCCAAAATAGCGTAAAACGGGAGAAAAACACTCAGCTGACCAGCACAGAAAAGAAGTCACTGTAGGATGAAGAGGGCGGAAAGCACTCAGCTCGCAAGTCACACTAGAAATAACTCCCCGTCTTCCCCGTCACCTCGCCCCTCAGACGAGTCTCTTACACCAGACACCTGAGTCACGCTGGCTGCAGGTTGAAAATTTACTACTCCTTTTTTACCAACAAAAATACCAGCAGGGGTTCCTTCAAAAGCCTGGCAGCAAGTGAAAGACAGAGGTAAACCTGAAATTGTAGGCCAAAGGCGTCGGAAGGGAAGGGGCCAAGTACCCCAGGTATCTCGCTCAGCACGCACTGAAGAACCCCAGCAAAAACTAGACCAAGAGACAGAGGCTGAGGGCAGGGAGGACCAAGAGCAAAGCCTGATGCATCCACGACTGCCCGGCAGCGTTCTGTAAATATTTTTGAGGGTCGCTGTTCGAAAACACATACATCTAGAAGGTATTTCTGCTGTTCCAGTACTTTTGTCTTGCTGTCTCGTTACTTTATTTAACAGTGCTTTGAAGGAATTACTGTGGCGTGTTCCTTGCCTGAGGAAAAGAGTTACAGCGCTGCCAAGAACACCGGACAGGCCAACGCTTGGTGCTGGCTGCAGACAGACACTGGGATGCACAAGCACAGGGGGCAGAAAAAGCTGAGGGCGTGAGGAAGCAGCTAAGACGGAGGAGAGGGTTTTTTTTAATGTGTAGAACAGTTCAAGACATGGCCAGTTTGCAACCAGGATGGGCTAACTGGCAGCATGTGCCCTTCTGCTCTGTCAAGCACGACCTGCAGTAGTGGTTTGAAAAGAAAGCGTATTCCTCTGTGTGTTGCAGAAGTGCGCGCAGCGTCAGCGCCGTCACTTCGCTTGAAAGAAGGTTGTACCCTGCTCCAGCAGAACCGTTTGGGATCTCCTACCTGTGCAGCTCAGCCATAAGGAGAGGGAGTGTTCCAGGCTGGCATACCCGCATGGCGGCTCACAACTAATGCACACTGGGGCACGCGTTCAGAGAATGAGGACACTTTAGGTATATTCTCGGCAAAAAGTGGCTACAGGCTTCCAGCTCCCCTCCTTCAGGGGCTCTCCTGGCTCTGCGCGCACGCTCAGGCAGCAGGTCCTGCTCACCTGGACTCGTGCGGGTGTGGACACTCACTCTGCCATCCCCTGCTCCATATTCAGGTCAATTCCCCCGTCGGCAAGGCTGCCATCATCTGTGAAAGACGGCTTTGCCATGGAATTCATGGACCGGTAGCTGGTGCCGTAGACCACCAAGCTGAAGACGAACGCTAGCTGCAACGAGGAAACAGCCGTCAGCCGAAAAAGCCACCACCCCCGGGGCACAGCGGCGGGGGGCCGCCGGCCTCGCCTGTCGCGACAGGCGGGAAAGGACCCTCGCCGGGGCAGAAGCCGGTGCTCCGCCCGCAGCGGGCCGGACTCTCACCCACGTCCAGGCGGAAGCAGCGGGGTAGAAGATCACCAGGTTCACCACAGCGTACACGGCCTGCGGAGAGAGCACGGCACGGCTGTCAGCCCGCCCCGGCCCGCCCCGCTCCTCCCGGCCCGGCCCGGCCCGGCCGCACTCACCGAGGCCCCCAGGATGATGCGGAGGTAGAAGCGCAGCGTCTCCCGGTTCTCCTCGAAGATCTGCTTCTTGCCCTTGGTGCCCGCCTTCCCCTTGGGCTGCGGAGACAATACAGGCGGTCAGCAGCATCGCCCGCACCCCCCGGCCCGGCCCGGCCGCCCGCACCCCCTGCCCCGCTGCCTACCGCCATGGCCGCGCCGGCTCCGCGCTCCGCTTCCGGCCCATACCGGAAGAAGTGACCCGCACCGGAAGTGGCGGGGAGGCGGCGGTCGGGGCTTACCTCAGGTCGCGGAGGCCCAGGGGTCGCTCCGGTCCCCGCCCCAGGTCTGGGGCTCTCCCTCCCCGGGCACCCCGAGGCCTCTCCTCACGGCGCGGCGCAGGGTGCCGGTGCCGTGCCCGTCCCGCCTTGGCACCCTCCGTGCGGCCCCTGCTGATGGAAGAAGGTGCCCTGGAGCACCCGGGCCACGCCAGGGGCCTGCATGGCCGCCAAGAGCCTGAGCTGAGGCCAAGTGAGCCGCGCTGCTGCCGCCTCCCTGGGTACCTGCGCTGGTGCCCGGGAGGTGGTTGGGCGCGCGGGGCAGGAGTTGGGGCTGCGGAGCCTGGCCCTGCATGGCAGCAGCCTCACCCCCACCACCATCCCCAGGCTGGCCGCTCCTTGTCACGACCTCCTTGTGCCGGAGATGCCACTCTCCGAGCTCCAAGCCCAAGCTGTGCTGGCCCCTCGCAGGAGCTTGACTCCATCCCTGCTCCTCCACACAGCAGTAGGAACAAAACCTTCCCGCCGGCCATCCTCCAGGCTTCTTTGCGCTCCATCATACTCCCCACTTTGGCCCCTTCTTGCCCGCTGTCAGCCTGACCCCCAAAGCTTCGGCAAGGACACGGCCCCAAGTTCTCTACAAGTGTTTATTGTCCCACTAGGCGGGAGGCAGAGGCACAGTCAGAGCCCCGGCGACCTGCGGCTGCAGTCACAGGCTACACCCGCTGGAGAAGCTGTAGGCACGAGGAGGTGTGGTGCGCTGCGGCAGGGCCGGGGAGGAGGAGGAGGAGGTAGCTTGCCGTGGTGCAGTAGTGCAGCAGCACAGCTGAAGTGTGCAAGTACCCACCCGGCGCAGGGGAAGGCACCAGGGTTGGCACCAGCGCCGCAGCGCCAGGCAGCGAGGACAGACTAGCGTCTCCTCCTCACAGCAGGCACGGTGGCAGCGAGCCCCTGCCCAGCTGAAACGGTGCTGGGAGAGGGGACTTGTACCCTAAACCCCCTCCTTCCAGAAGCGGGAGTGCACAGGGCTCAGCAGAAGGTTTCAGTGCAGCATGGGCCTGGTGGGGCAGGCACACCATGCTCTGGAGACGCTGTCTGCTCGCCAAACTGAGCGGAAAGGGTGTATTATCCTTTTTCTAACCCCTTTCTTGCCCAAAAGGGAGTTCCTAAGCTGATGGGGAGAGGCAGGCAGTGCGGATTCGTACCTTTGTAGTGCTGCCCCACCTCCAGCTGTCCCAGGGCTGCCTGTACCTTTATTCCTGCCCACATCCTTGCCCTCTCTGCCCAAAGCCTGGCTGGGGTGTGGGGACAACGCCACTACAGAGGGGTTCGCTCTCTGCAAAGTATTTTGTCTTGCCTGCCTGTGGCAGGGGGGCAAAGCAGGCACGTCCGCCCCCTCAAACAGGAGCCTGCTGCTCGGTAGCTCAGCTCCGTGCTTTCACAGGAGGGCAGGACACAGGCAGGGAAAGGTGGGCAGTTCACCCTGGGATGGGCAAGATGCAGGCAGCGCACATCCAAGCCACCAGCCAGCGCCTGGGCTCGTCCTTTTGGGCCAGAGATGAGGGACAGAGCCCGGAGGAAGGGATTTGATTTTGGGCAGCGTAGAAGGGGGGACAGGGCACAGGGAGGAAGTCACTGCTCTGCGTAGCTGAAGTCGTAGCAGAAGTTTAGGTTGCTGGGGGGCTTTGGGACAGGAGGGGGGGTGTCAGGGATGCTGATGTTCTCCAGGTCCAGGAGCCGCAGTTTGAGCTCCATGGACAGCAGGACGTCGAGGTCGGTCTGTGTTCGCTCACTCGTCATCTCCTTGCCCAGGAGCACGTTCAGCCCGTCTGTCCACAGGCAGAACTGGGGAAGCAGAGCACAGACGACTCTTGGCACCAGCCCTGGGCAGCCAGAGCCTCCTCTCCTGCCTTGTGGCTCCCACCCTGGGGACATACACACACAGCCCCCTCTCCCTTCCCTGGCTATGGTCCCCTGGCAAGGACACCTGGCCACAGTGTGCCTCCCCAGCAGGCCCCTGGAGCTCACCTCATACCGGGTGGGGGCAACAAAGTTGAGGCAGTATTCCTCCATGTCATACACGATGGAGAAGGCCAGCTCCAGGACGTCCTGTGGGGACAGCACCGTGGGTAGCCAGCTTCTCAGCTGGACTCTTCCCAACCCCAGTGGGGTTCAGAGCAGGAGCTGCCTCCCAGCTGCCTCCTCTGCGCCCCAGAAGATCCAAGAGTTTTCCAGTCTCGAGCTACATCAAAAACCCGCCACTGTGCATGAAACCGCCACCAAAACCCATCACCAGCTGTGCGACATGGGATGGGAGGTGCTGACCTTGTTCTGCTTCCCAGAGCTCTTCTCCTTTGTGTGCGGACACTCCTTCCCCACAAGCAGCATCTTCATGTCCGCCACAGGAACTGGGACAAGCAGAAGAGCTGTGAGCGCTTCCTCTCCTCTCTTCTTCCCCTTCCTCTCCTCTCCCCCAGGTCCCCAGCGCTCGGAGCCCATACATGGGGGCTCACAGCCATCTGCAACTTGCAGGGGGGTCCTCAAGGCACTCTTTCAAGAGCCAGCCTGCCCCAGCTTGAATTCCCACAGCTCCCAGTCCCACAGCGCCAGGGGGCACTGGGGCAGACGTGCGGCAGCCAAGCAGAGGGGCGATTCCCACCTTAAGACACCCCCCAGCATGTCATAGCTGGGGTGGGCAGAGGGCTCCCCTCCTTCCCACCCTCTTCCTTCTCCCCGTCACCTACTTTTCTCCAGCAGGCTCTCAATGGGGGGAGAGTGCACCCCCTCCTCCACGTCCCCATAGTGCAGCACCTTGTGGTTGGGTGACAGGCGGCAGTACCAGAGCTTGTCTGCAGCAGAAGGGTGGTCGGGAAGTGGTCGGCCTCCCCCCGCTGAGGTCCCCCTCCCCAGCTGGACGGAGCTGCCCCCTCATCAGCAACACCCCACTTGGTCCCACCTGGTCCCACCCAACACCCGCGCCAGCCCTCCAGGGAGCCAGACATGCTGCTCCTCACAGATCAGCTGTGACTTCCCCGGTGGCAGGGAATGTGGGGACAAGCCTCTGCCCCCCTCCCGGGACCCCTGCCCAGGAGCAGAGGGCTGGCACTCACCCTGCCTGCGGCGGCTGCTGATCTTGCGGAAGAGGGTGCCCTCGCAGAGGTGCAGCAGGCGCTGCTGGCGGATCAGCTCCAGGAGCTCCGGCTTCAGCCTCTCACGCAACTCCCTGGGGGTGAGAGCCAGCAGAAGAGGAGCTTCCACAGGCGCTCGTCGACCTCCCCAGCCCCGCATCGACCCCCCCTCACCCCCTCATGGCCCCCCATCGCAGCTCAGGCTCCCTGCCCGCAGCCCACTCACAGCACGGGCACAGCCAGCGTCTCCTCCTGGTGCAGCCGCTCCGTCTGCCGCAGCTTCAGGATCTCGCTGTAGTTCAGTGCATTCACTCTGGTCTTGAATAGCTCCAGGGAGGTGGGCTTGAGGGCCAGGGTCCTGGTGATCTGCTCCCGCACCACCTGCAGCACCTGCGGGGCCCAGGATGTCACCCCCAGTCTGGTGATGCTCCCCAGACACCCTGAATTTTTGTACAGTCCGTGGACCCAGCTCCTGTCCGGTGCTCCCGCATCCCCTCGCACCTTGTCAAAGTCCTCCTGGGTAGCGCGCATCTCTTTCCAGGTCTTGTTCACCAGCTGGATGCAGATGCAGAAGAGCTCTTCAAAGAAATGATCCTGCCCGAAGAACATAGGGTAAAAGGCCTGAGCCGTCTCCGAGCCTGCGGTGAGAAGGACAGATGATGCCAGACTCCCTAGTTTTTCCAAGGGATTTCAGCCTCCAAGAGAATCTAGACATTTCCCAGCCCTCCTGGGAGGGCTGTCAGCCCCGCCAGAGCCTGGTGGCCCCACAGACACAGCCCCCTGCCCTGGAAGCTTGTCCCCACTCCCACCAGCCGGCAGGCACCAGGGCAGAAAAAAGGACAAGTTGGGACACACACATACATGGCTCTCCAATGTGCAGGATCTCGCAGAGGATCAGGGTGAGCTGGATGCTGCTTCGAGCAAAGGGGCATTCGTGTTTGTCTTCCCGGCTGCTGTTCTCGAGGACAAACTGGAGGAGAGGGTCATTGCCTTGCATTACGCGGGCCACAAACTCAGAGGGCTGAGCCATCCCTAACAGAAGTAATTTGGCATCCCCAAAAACCAGCCTCAGCTGCCTCCTTCCCCTGCCACAGTGCGGGAGCTGATCGCGGGCACAGCGAGCTGGAAGGCAGCTAACGCTCTGCAGCCACTGGGCTGCTTTTGCCCAAATTGCCCCAGTTTGCCCAGCTGTCAACAAGGCCTGGAAACCAAGCTGTGGGCAAAACACAAAACTTTATGGGGACCCTTCGGTGCCACCGGCCTTAAATGGCTGCGCCTACCCACAGGGAGGACTTGGCTCCATCTGAAACAGGGCAATAGTAGGACATCTGCCCAAAAGGCCCATCCTCGCCCAGGTTTGGCCAAGACCAGGTCACAAGGAAAGGAAAAGAAGGTGGAGATCCACCGGCAGCAGGGAGTTCTCCGTGAGAGAGCACGCACCCTGCTGTAGGCATTGGGGGTGTGCCTGGAGAAATACACCATGTTGTCGAGGGCAAGGAGTCCCGGCGGGGCACGGCGCAGGTCCTCCGCGGGGTTGCTGTTGTTCTAGGAGGGCACAAAAGGATGCCATTTAGCAACAGCTGCCACCTTTTGAGCCCTGGCAGCTCCACAGCACTCGCTGTTTAGCGGTGCCGAGGGCGCAGGAGGGAGGTACTGCATGGTGGCCCATCAGCAGCAACAGGGACAGGTGGGGAGGGGGATGCAGGCGGGACGCACCACGAAGCCCAGCTTGCGGAACTCCTTGGCACACAGGGATCGCCGGCGCTCGGTGCTGAAGTTGCTGGCAGGTGCCTCGCTCTCCGACTCAAAGGCAGTTTGGCGCAGAGACTGGAGGAGCTCCCGCTGTTCCTGGAGGGAGAGCGGAGAGGAGGGGATGCCGGTGAGCCCCACGCAAGCAGGTTCTCCCAGGACAAACCGATTATGAAATCAAATGTGCTGGGTTCACCCGAAGGCAAACCTTCACCTGCCTCTACTTCCACAGGTGGATTAGAGCATGGCCAGACTCGCAAAGGAGAGCATTCCCAGACCTGTGAATAGGGATCCATGGAGGTCCTCATGCGACGCTCACACAGGTTGAGGCTGACGGACTGCAGCACGTACAGGTAATGGGCCATCTCGTCCCCCAGCGGCTCGGAGCTGTGGATGATGTTCTACAGGAGACAGCGAGTGAGAAGGTTCCACCAGGCTGCTGCTCCTGGTTCCTCCGAGCCCGGGGCCCAACAGCTAAAGCCCAGCAGGTCCCACTGCGCAAAGGGGCGTTAGGAAGTGGGCAGGTCCCCTGAGGGCTGGGCAAGAGCTGGGTGCGCTGAACCGCAGGCAGCCGGGGGTGCAACCCATAAGAGGCGTCAAAGAAGGGACACGGAACATGCAGGCAACCCAGGCCAGCACAGTCACCAAAGGCTGGGGCTGAGGGGACAGGGGCTGGGAAGTAAGGACAGAGGACGAAGCACAGCTCCTCACCTTGTGGATAAATTGCCTGATGTTCTTCTCTCTCAGGTATTCCATCATGTCCTAGGAAGGGAAGAGGCTGTGAGACATTCCCAACCTCAGCACACCACCGTTTTTCCCAAAAAAGCTAGTGCTCCCTCTGCAGACCCACTTCCCTGTCATGCCTGGCTTTGGGTCACAGGCAGGGTGGGGAGAGAAAGGAACTGGCAGTCTCAGGAGCGACACCGGAGAACAGGAGACCTGCCCCCAGCTTCCACTGCCCTGACAGCCAGGACTAGCCCACCCCAGTGGGGCTCAACCAGATCCCATCTCACCAGGCTGCTGGGACAGGTTGTGTCGGTCAAGGAGAAGAGGCAGAGTGAAGACACTGGCTTTGAACATCTCCGGGCACCTCTCACAGCCCCACTATCCCCGAGGACACAAACAGCACAGCGGAGGACCCAGCTGGCCGAGGGCCACCCGTGATGGCCCAGATGTGTCAGGCGCTGGGTCTGGGCCATCATGGTCACTGTGCCACCCCACCAGCCGTGATACTTCTCTTGCCATTTGAGATCATGCATCTCCCCAGAACTACTCCGAAGGGTGTGAGACATCTCTGTGACAGGGCACCGTGGTGCTTGGATCTGCAATGCCCACCACCCCGCCATCACCCGGTCCTGCCCACCGCCCCTGGGCAGAGAGCAGCCCCTTACCCGCCGCTCGGCGTCGGTGGCAGCCAGCAGCAGTGCAATGAGCAGGGCCATCGCCTTCAGCTGCAGCTGGGCGTTTGTCCTGCAGAAGGAGGATGAGGAGGATGGGGAGAGTCACCAGCTCTGAGGATGGTCTTCCCCTCCCCAAGGCGAGACCATCGCTGCCCCCTTCACTGTTGGACCCCACTGCATGGAGCTGGGGGACGCAGGGCGGCCAGAGCCAGGAGCGAGCAGCTGCTGACAGCAGGGCCAAGGGTGAGATGGTCCCCACAGCCGTGACCACAGTGCAGCCACGGATGGATCAGATATTGCTCTGCACACACTCATGGGTGCAGCATTTTGGAGCCAGAGGACAACCCATGGCGGGCAGCAGAGTCCTGTCTGGCAGGAGCCCTGGGCACGGGCCTCTCCATTTTCTAAGAAAGACAACCCCCAAATGGAAGAGATGCAGAGTTTTGAGGAAGAGGAGGGGAGAAAGAACCCGCCTTAGCTGAGGGATTTAACAAACTGTTCAATACAGCACCACCCCCTCCAAGTTGCAGGAATATATTGCTGCTCCGAAATACACTGGGGGAAGGGAAGGAAGAGCCAAGGCCGGAGAAATGGCAGGTCAGAGCTGAAATAGCTGAATGAAACAGGACATAATGAAGGAATCTGACCTGGAAACGGGACAGTCCATCCCTTCCCAGCAGCGGGGACAGGACAGGCTGCCCACCGTGTTTAGCGAGAGACAATACAATGTTGTGCCAGGGATAATCAGCAACAGCCAGAGAAACCACCTCATCCCACTGCCTTTGGGATGGGAGAGAGCAGTGCCCTGGCCTCTCCACTTACACCTGCAGGTGGGTGAGGAGACGATCCAGCGTGACTTCTTTTTTGACTAGCTCAAAGAGGGGGCGACTGGTGGGTACCATGTTCTCCAAGATAGTCAAGGAGAGCTGCTGGGCAGATGCATCCACCGCATTCATATTGACGTAACTCACTATCTACAGGACACAAAACCATCCGCCAACAGCAGGCTGAGCCTGGGTGATGAAGGCAACAGGGAATTCCCGAGGGCACAGGCTGTGGTGCTGGCAGAATGTGCTCACCTTCTTGATGAAGGTTGCACTAAGAGTCTCCCAGGAAACAAAATCATGTTCCATCAGTTCCATGAAGGCCTTCAGGGTGTGAGCTAGCATCTCCCCTGTACTGGAGGAACAGACGAGCACACGCAGTGAGGTGGGTCCAGGTACCCCACAGTCCCCACCATAAGGCAGGAGGACAGTTGGTGGGTACGTTAGAAACTGCTAGAAAAGGAGCAGCGAGCAGAAGAAGGGAAAGAGAAACTGTTGGGTAAGAAATTGGACTCTCGCTTAGTCATCCCAGGAAGTCGAGGCAGTGAAACAGTTTCTGGAAAGCTGCGTTACCACGGTACAAAGATCACTGCACACAAGCCCTCAGGAAAGTCAAGCCACCCCAAATCCCTCCCCCCGTTTCCAAGAAACATGCACTGCACTGCCTGGTTTTGGGCTCCACATCCGCTGTCAGACAGGAGCTCAGAGGAGATGCACCATCACGTCCTGAAAGGGTCAGGCAGGCACTAGTTTGGCAATTGGGCTTTTCTCAAGCTGCCTGCAGATCTCTCGCAGCTAAAACCTCATGGCAGAGGGATTCTTTGGGGTGGCAGGAAGGAGCAGCAGCAGAGGCCACAGTCACCACAGGAGGTTTCCTGGCAGCAAAACCCACAGGGCTGCAGATGACCCAGCCAGCAAAGGGATGGGAGGTTCAAGCCTGGGCACATTCAGGAGGAGTCAGGACCACAAAACTCCTTCCCTCGGCTGCCAGCGCGCAGCCACGTACCTGCAGGTGAGGAGCCTGCAGAGTCAAGCCCCTGCCACCGGCACTGCCCTTCGTGCTGCAGCACAGGGGTCAACAAGCCAGGAATACGAATGGAGTCCACTCCAACACCCAGCTTGGAGCTCATACAGCATTAGCAAGGGAGAAGAAAGGTCAGGAACTGCAAGGAAAGTCCTCTCCTGATACTCACTCATTCCCTTCTTCCACAATAGAGAAGATTTGTTTCAAGCCGTTCCTGTTGATGAACTCCTGAGCAAAGGTGACGTCCTGGGAGAGGCTCGCAAGCTTCTTCAGCGAGTCAGTCTTCACATCCAAGTTGTTGCTCTGGATCCCGCTGTACAACCTCTCTGCTTCTTGATCCTACCAGGAAGGAAAGAATCAGGCCAGAGGGGCTCATCAGAAGACAGCGAGAAGCTTGGAGAAGGCTGGAGGAGCTTAAGCACAAGTTTTGGAAGGAGGTTCAGGCTAGAGCAGCCCCGGTGAGGAGCTGGACTGAGACAGAGCCACTAGAGCAGAGGCCGAGAGGAGCTGAGGAAGGTCAGGCTGGCGCAAGGCTGAGAACATGTGATGAGTTGGCCCACGTATCCAAAGCATCTCAAGGTGATTTAGTTTCTCTTCAAACTCCCCCAGGCTCTGCCGAAGGAGGATGAAGGTTGAGACAGGTCTGCTGGGTCTGAGGCACCGAGAGGAGCCGGCAGAAGCCAGAAGCTGCCGAGCGAGGCAGCGGCAGAGGGCTTGGAGCAGTGCAGCACCCCACCGCAGGGGGACATCCCACCACAGCACGCAGCGGAGGAGGAGACAGGGGTACAGAGGGATGTACCGGGGAGGTGGTCAGCCGTAAAATGCTCCCGTTCTTAATCTCCCCGCGGTTCTGTAAGGAGAAAGGAACCGGTGAGCCAGGGAGTGCTGTGCCAGTGGGGCCGGGGAGAGGTCGGTGGGGGTCTCACCGACTCGGTGATGTAGGTCTGCCGGCCGTCCGTGTACTGCAGGGCGTAGTGCTCGGCATTGGGCAGGCTCCACCTGCGGTGACAGGCGGCCGGTCACTGCCCGAAATGGCCAGTACCGGTTGCTGCCGGGCTGGTGGCAGCCCGGTGACGGGCTGTCATGACCCAGTGGTGGGTGGCGGGCGTGGTACTCACGCATCGCAGACGTCCTTGAGCACGGAGGCGAGGGGCTTGGTCTGCGAGAGAGAGGGCGGCCATCAGCCGGGGTCAAGGNGGGGGTGTTTGGGGGTGCTGGGCGGTACCTGCTGGAGGTCAATGAGCTGCGGGATGGCTCCCACCATCTGGATGGCAATCTTCACCACGTCCTTGGGCGGCGGCATGGCTCCGGCAGCAGCACCGGCACGGCTCACCATGGCTCCCCGCCCCGCCGCCCCGCAGTTCCGGGTCGCCGCCGCCACCGCCTCCCCGCCTACCGGAGGGCCCCGCCACCGGTCCCGATGGTGGGGCCCGGCCCCCTCACCTGAGCTGACGCGGGTTCGGCGCAACCCACCTCCGCGCCGGGAAAGGGCAACGGAACACCCCGCTGTTCGCTGTTCGGGGAGGAGGGACCCGTCCCTCCGGAGGCACAGGCCGGGACAGGGTGGGAAACTCGGGAAAGTTTTTTTTTGTTGTTGTTTGTTTATTCACGTCAGAGAACACTGTACAAATATTACAGGCATTTTTTCTTTCCTTGCAAAAAAAGTATAAAAATAATCTTTATATAGGAATCAAAAGTTCATTCGCGACTGTAAATTTTTCTCTAGGTATCCTTTTCTGAAGGTGGCAAACACAAACACCGGGAGGGAGGGCGAGGGCCAGGCAGTACACAGAGAGCTCAAGCTACACCGAAGCCACGGAGCCTAGCTAACGCGCGCGCAGGACCGAGGGAGCTCGGTCAGCTTCCAGGCGAAGGAGGGAAGATTTTGGGGACTGGCTGCATGCGGGCTGCAAGTTCACCCCCCGGCGGGGTCCCATGCCACGGCTGTCTCGCCAGCAGCGAGACACTGCCAAACTAGAGAGTGTCCTGTTGTTCCTCCCGAATTCTTCACGCTTTTGCCACAGAGGACGCCAGTGCTTCGGGGCGGCAGAGAGGAACAGCTCTTCTGGAGGAGTCCCACACAGAACAGGATGGTCCGAGGAGCCACCTCGAGGACGCGAGTCCCAAGCATATATATTCTTCTTGCCTCTGCAGGCTCCAAGAATTGAAGAATTCACATCTCTTACTGCTGGTGCTCCAGCCGGTGGCGTGGTTTGCAGGCGGTGAGCAGCTGAGTGGAGAAGTTAAAACATCAGCTGGTTACGTGGACAGCCGCGAGCTCCCTCTCTGCAATGGCCAGCCCTGCTCCTGGCCTGGCCCTCTCATCGGCAGTTTGCAGAGCAGGAAGGGCAGGACAACTGCTACCACCACGTCAGCAGGAAGATGTGCAAAACTGAAGACGCTCAAATACAGGATCTGACCGAAAACCAAAGTCGGGGCTTGCAAAATACAACACAAATCCATCAGGATGTTTTGCTCAAACTAAAACGTGCCAGAGTCCAAGAGTGGTACCACCTGATCATCACAACGAACCCGACAGCAGACCTTCCATTACAAAGCAAAGATGAAAATCTCGCGGAGAAACGAGGAAGCGTCACACTAGGCAGCAACCTGCCACGGGATCAGGAACTGGGAACACGGGTATGGACACTAGAGGAGCAAATTCAAATATACAGAAACCCTGATCCCGAGCAGATGCTAAGAGAGAAAAATGGGGGGGGAAAAAAAGCACTATTTTGACAACACCTACATAACTTGTCATGGCAAAGTACTACTGAATTGTTACTGCTTGGTCGCCTTTTAGACAGCTGAAGGCTCAAGTGCAATGGTTGGAGAAGACAGTTATCCGCAAATACGAGCAGGCGCTGATGTACCTGGAGTACCTTACAGGCACCAGCTGGAGCAGTCTTATCCTTTGAAAACATCTCTTCACTCAGGAAAAAACAAATAAAAAATTTAAAAAACCAAAACCATACTGGCACCTCTTCTTTAGCCCTGTAGAAACAGCACAGCTGCCGCACAAGGAGCTGGAGTCCCCCCCCGGCTCACGCACCAGCAGAGTGGCAAATGCAGAACCCGCTTTCCTGCTGATGCGCAAGCAGGGAGAGACTCAGCTCCCAGGTCCTGCTAGGAACACTCAACTCCCGAGTCCCACTAGGAGGCACAGCTGGCTAAAAAAAGTGCTTTTTCTTGTAAAATGTACTTGCTTGGTCTGGAGTCACTGGAAGAAACGGACGCTTTGATGCCATTTTTCCCCCCCACCCCCCTCATTGTCATTCAGAAATACAACCAGCCCAACCTGAACCACTCGCATTGAGAAATGTAGCTAACGACCTCCGGGCTTGTGAACTGCCCACAACACCAGGGCTCCTTGTAGCAGCTGGTACCTAGGAGGTGCAAAGTGCCTCTAGGAGTGCAGGAAAAACCAAGGCATGCAGATTTGAGGAAGCTCGGAGAGGCACATGGGCAAACTCTACGGGTGAACTGGGACCACTCAAAACACAGACCCTTTGAAGCGAGGCCCAGGATCCAGTGGAGAGAGAGACGCGGCGGGGCAAGTTGCACACGCAACCTTGCATGTGCAACGGAGGACGAGGGAAAAGCTACGGGGAGGCTCCCGGCCTGCAAGTCCACATCTCTTGGTTCTGAGTCCATATGAGAGCATCTCTGAATCGCTCACTCATCGAGCTCTAGCACAAAACGAATCCAAAAATAGACACTTTCCAAAGAGTTACAAAACGGTCTGTGTTTGCGAGGCTCACAGCCGCGCTGAGAAGTCAGAGGTTGAGGACAGGCACGTCAAAGAGGTCACAGACACCTTCGCTCTCATCCAGGTTATAGATGTAGTCGTGATCGCCAGGCGGAGGGGAGAGGCGGAGCAAGGGAGCAAACACTGGGGAAAGAGAAGCCCAGGGTTGGTTACAAAACTCAGCACTCCCACACCTAGCCAAGAGCTGCCACTGGGCGCCCAGCTGCGGGGCTACGAGGAGGCTGCCTCGCGGCAACGGTCTTCAAGCTTGCTTCAAAATCAGCCTTGCGATACGGAAGAGACAGGCTCTTCTGGTCCCTCTCAGGGACTGGTGGGACAGTGAGAACGGAGTCTGTGTCCCGAGCCCAGAAAAGATGAGGGCAAGTCTGCGGTCGCAAGGCTGGCAGCTGGGAGAAGCCACACAGCATGGTCTTCCTCCCCCAGAAAGGCCACTCCGTGAGGGGGAGACTCAGAGACTCACCTTCGGATGACATCAGCTCTTCCAGCAGCTCAGAGTTCATACATTCTGAGGAAGAGACATGCATGGTTAAGCAACACGTTCTGCTTTCCTGCTCTGCTCCTGTGCAGTATCCCACCTTTTCCAATCCCTTCCACCCCTCGCCCTTGTTATCCCTTCTCTGGCTAAGGCGCAGTCTGAAAGGAGGCTCGGGCCTCCCACCACGGGCAAAGGGAAATCGGTGTCAGACAACTCAAGCTACATCAAAAAATTCCGCAGGAGTTTTCTGCCTGCTTTAGCTCAGCCATACGGCAGCGCCCTTCACGTGATGGGCTGTGCCTTCCCCCTGCACTGGCATGCTAGCTGGTGCCCCAAACTCTCTCCCCTCTACCGCCCACATAAAACTAAAAAAAAAAACCACCAAAAACCCAACACACTCATCATCTCTGAAATGTCCTTCCTTCAGCGTTGTTACTCTTGGCTAGTAGGGTCACAAAGCACTTGAAGGGCAGACAGACAAGCGCTCAGGTAAAGCACGTGCAAGCCAATCTCTTCTTTAAGAGGCCAAGAAAACAACTTTTGGAATGCCTCTCTCACTTCTCCATGTTAAGATAGTGAGTATCTAACTCAATCAAACTGGGTTGATGAGATACTAGCCACAGTTGAAATAGGCTTTCACAAAAAAACACTCAGATGAGCCTGTTTTCAAGATGCTTGACCATGGCAGGGTGTTTCCTAGAGGACAGTAACCTACCTGTCTAATTCAGTGCCACAAGATGAGAGAATTTCAACACCAAGCGACGAGACAGGACTAATACCAGCTTCAAGAAAAATCCATTAAATGCAGAACCCGCATTCTTAGATCAGGGCTGGTAATACAGCAGGGCGTGTATATGTGTGTGTTCAAATACAAGTTTTTCCAGGATACGAGTTTAAAACAAGCAGTTATTAAGCTCCCATTTAAAAGAGAAAGAAAACCATGCAGAAAAAGTAATTCTAAGGAAGAACTCCAGGCTCTTGCAGCTCAAAACGCATCGCCTTAAAGCAGAAGCCAGTGCCAGAGCAACATTACTGCCATCACACAGGGATGAAAGAGGCTGAGCAGAGCACGCTGCAAGGCCCGTTTCTCCAAGCTCTGTAGTGTTTCTTTTCTCCGGTGCCGAGCTTTGCCTCTGTAGCTGTTGGCTGTTTTGTCCTTCGCTCCTGGATCTCTACCTCCCCTCTCCAAACTGGGAAGGATACTTGTGGTTTGGTACCTCAAACCAGGACATTACTCCATAAAACAACATACATTACCATAAAGAGCAAACATCTCCCTTTTAATCGTGTCCACGTATTCCCATAGTGGTTAGTCTGGGTTAAGCTGGATATTCTACACGGGCAGGGGCCTTACAGCAGTTTATGTTTCACATTGGGAAGTCAAATTTACTCTTTGTGTACATTGAATCGTTACCAAGACTTCACCCACTGCCTGCAACAGCGGGGGATGAGCAAGGAGGAAAGGTGTTCTCCCGGCGGAGCCCGGAGCTCCTAGCACACACATCAGACACTTGCACATCCGCATTTGGGACTGCGGCGTCTTTAGCCAAAGGCAGCACTTTCCCAAAGCACCTGCTAGAGCACAGAACTAGGGACCGTTGCTGCACATATCCTGTCACCAGCACAAAAGCGCTTGCGTGCACTCGGCTCTGCCTAGCTGCAGGGCTAGGAAGTATTATGCCAGCACTGACAGGAAATAAATGAGCAAATAAAGAGAGTTTCCTGGTTTAGGCTTATGTTAGACCAAATTCCTTCACCTCTCCTGGCCTTAGCCCAGAGTCCGTCCCGCCATTAGGCAGCGACAGAACTCCTAACACAAGTAACAGTATCCCCTCCTCTACTGCTCCAAAATCATTAGCACCACCAAAACCACAGAGGGATACTTGGAAGACAGAAGACTATCTCCCTAGATTCTTTTGCTCGGATTAGCCTCAGGCAGGCTGCAGCTGAAAGCAGACTAACAGGGATTTTTCTTTAACGTGGTGCAGACAAGTTGGAGAAGGAGCATGGGAAGGCAGAGCACAGATTAGCTCTTGGGGAGAGGAAAGCCCTCGTTTGCACACTGTAGGGCAAACTCTAACAGAGGTTACTGGCAACAGAAAGACAGAAAAATACATACAGAAACCAGTAATTTTAAGAGTGCGTAAATACAAGCAGAGAGCCAGCAGCCACCAACAACCACAAGCACCTTACAAACCCACAACCCCAAAATAATCCAAAAGGGAGTGAATAAAACAAACCATCCCACTTCTGTGGGTAGACGGGCACAGAACGAAGCTGTGGTCGGGGAGCAAACATACCTCTCGTTGGATCAAACATCTCCGACAGCTCTTTGGGAAGTTCCAGTACTGCAAAGACAACAAAAGTAGCCGGTTTGCATTGTTACATGAAGAGTCCGAAATACTTTGCTGCATCATCGCCTACTGTCGTCCTTGCACACCCAAATCATCCTACGCCACGCTGAAATTCTGCTCCCACACCCCACTGTCACATATTTCTGCTGAAATGATAAGTAATAAAATACTTGAGCTCAACTACTTTAAAATAGATCTGCAGGAGCCCCGGGACACGGACACGTTATCACACTCAGCAGCTCCAGAGTAAATGCCTGTATGTAAGTCTTGCACGGCGTCAGCTTCTGTACACCACTTCGATTTATCTTGCATAGGATGAAGACGTGCCTTTACGGAGTCAGCACGGGCCCGCTGGGATGTGGTAAGCTACAGGCACACCAAAGGCTTAATTCCACCTTCAAGACTACTCCAAGATGAAGACAGGCAGTTCACGCTTCTCTCAAGACAGGCTAGCAGCCGAAGCATGAAAAAAAACCACCCCACCGCGTGAGTTACATTTGAGCAAGATTTCCTCTTCTAACCATTACTCTCCAATCTAGAGTGTTTCTGCAGCGAAGGTAGGCTTCAAAACATTCAAGCCGTGTGTCTTACCCAGACGATGCTTTTCTCTTCTTGGGCCAGCCTGCCATTTCCTGGCATAAAGCTCAAATGTTCCCTTTTTAAAGCCCATTTCACCTCACCAAGCGCATCAAGGATATACACCGCAAGATCATTAAGGTCACTAAAGATAAAAATATCCCTGAGTAAAGGAGGAGAACAGAGACAAGAGCTCTCCTAATAAAGGAAAACTCCAAACAAGTTCAAAAGCTGTTCTCAGTGACAGCTGGAAATTCTATAGCTTCATGCAGGCTCAAAATTAGACCTCATACTACAGATGGGACTGAAAGGGAATAATCCTACATGTAACGTGTGTCGTGCGAGTGTCCCTCACAGATTTTCTAGTACCGTCATCACAAGAAGCGTCAGGACACTAGACACGACACAGGCACCTCCTCACCAGCTTCCCCAGCACTCTCAGAGGGAAATGCCTACTCATCCCTCGCAGAGTCCGGCTGTCGGGAAAGGCCCAATGGAGTTCAGCTTCTTCCTCCAGGGCCAGCAGCCTTTCCCTCGCTCCAAGCAGCATGCTGGTGGAGCAAGCCGTGAAAGGAGGGCGCATACTCACTTCCTGTGGGATCGGGCTTGATCGGCTCGAAGGAGGTAGAGGGGCTGGGTAGGACAGAGCTGCTGTCCAGCGAGGCAGAGGACTGCAGCGCCTGGGTGTCCAAGCCGGCCGGCTGGCCCACCGACGCGGACGCATTGCTGAGGGAGACGAAGTCACCGCCGCTCTTGGACTCTGCCGCTGACACACCGCATTCTGGAAGTAGCCACAGACACACACAGGAATGTCATCTCCCACTGGCCCCAAAGCAAGAAGGCATCTTGCTTTCATCCAGCAAAAACTCCCCGGTCCTGCTGCAGCTCTGCTGGAGAGCAGCCGTGGTGGTGCCAGGCCAAGAACATGCTCTCACAGCAATTAATACAAGCCAGGGAGTAAGCTATGCCAGGAGAAGCGTGGCCAGCACAGGGAGGGAAGGAATTTACTAGCCGCCTGCTCGGAGCCAAGGCTGCGCTTGGAATACCATGTCCAGCTTTAGCCATCCTCCAGTTCAAGAAAGATGTGGAGAAGATCCAGCTGAGGACTACCAAGATGGCCAGGGGTCCAGGGCACATGGCCTACAAGGAGGGGTGGAGGGAGCTGGGCTTGTTCAGTCAGGCAAAGAGAAGTCTAAGGGCAATCTAACGGCAGCTTACAGCTACCTGAAAGGCAGCTACAAAAGTTAAGAACTTCTCAGTGGTGCCAAACAATGTAACATGGAGAACAGGAAGGCACGAGATGCAGCTCAAAGGATCCAGCTATCGGGAAAAGGGAATCGACTGAGAGGGTGCTGCAGTCCTGGAAGAGCTCAGCAAGGAAGCCAGGGATCTCCACTTCTGGAGGCTTTCAAAATTTGGCTGGACAAAGGCACAACCAACCAATCTAGTATTTTTCACAGTCTTTTTTCCAAACTGAAAGGTGAACACGAGACTCGCAAAGACCCTTTTGACAAACTTCTGCTAATCGATGAATCTGCACCATCAGCCCCTCCCCACCACCGCTCCTACAGGTCGGCACCACACCCTCAAGCCGAGCGTCTTATTTCCATGAACACAGCCAGTCCCACCAAGCAAGCCAAAAGAAAAGGCTCACTGCAGGAAAAGGCAGAGGTGCCCCCTTCACCGGGAGCTGCACGACCAGCAGCGCCAGCCCGAGCCGGGCCAAGGAACGTCGCCATCCCATTTCCACCTCCCTCTCACCTGTGCTCGCGGCTTTCTGTGCGGGAGGACTGTGGTCCTGCGTGCTGGTAGGTGTCGGCGTGGAGGGCTGGGTGCTGCTGGGAACGGATGCCTCCTGGAAGTGGGCGAGCGGTGGTAGCTGCGGTTTGGAGGGTGTAACTGCCTGGCACTGAATGAGGTCGTCAGGGGGAGGGACGGGTAATACGACAGGAGGGGAGCTCCAAGCATCTTTGTTTACTAAGAGAACATCAATGGGACCGCTTGTGCTCTTCAGATGGATCTGGTATTTCTTCTGCCCATTTAGGCCCTGAGAAAAGTCAAAACCAAAACGCAACCGTACATTAAATGCCCCTTTCCAAACAGAACAGGAATTTCCCGGAGGCAAGACATGCTGTCCAGACAGTTCAACAACCCCAGGCAGCGCTACAGGCTGGAAACTGCCTGGTGGAAAAGGATCTGGGGGTCCTGGTGGACAGTCGGCTGAACATGAGCCAGCAGTGTGCCCAGGTGGCCAAGAAGGCCAATGGCATCTTGGCCTGTATCAAGAATGGTGTGGCCAGCAGGAGCAGGGAAGTGATGGTGCCCCTGTACTCAGCACTGATGAGGCCGTAGCTTGAGCATTGTGTTCAGTTTTGGGCACCACAGTACAGGAGAGACATTGAGGTGCTGGAGCGTGTCCAGAGAAGGGGAACGAAGCTGGTGAGGGGTCTGGAGAACAAGTCTCATGAGGAGCGGCTGAGGGAGCTTGGATTGTTTAGCCTGGAGAAGAGAAGGTTGAGGGGAGACCTTATCACTCTCTACAACTACCTGAAAGGAGGTTATAGCCAGGTGGGGGTCGATCTCTTCTCCCAAGGAACAAGTGACAGGACAAGAGGAAATGGCCTCAAGTTGTGCCAGGGGAGGTTTAGGTTGGATATTAGGAAAAACTTCTTTACCCAAAGGGTTATCAAGCATTGGAACAGGCTGCCCAGGGAGGTGGTGGAATCGCCATCCCTGGAGGTATTTAAAAGACGGGTAGACGTGGTGCTGAGGGAGATGGTTTAGGGGTGGTTTTGGCATAGGTTTATGGTTGGACTCGATGATCTTGAAGTTCTCTTCCAACCCAAGTGATTCTATTCTATTCTATTCTATTCTAATGATTCAGCACAGTTCCACACACAACCGCCCTGACTCCCACGACTATCTTCTCCCCTGCCGCTCCTCCAATTACTCACATACCTCCAAACAACAGACTTTCCTGGCATTTATTTAATATCTGGGGCCTTCCTTGGCTTGCCGGTTCCTCTGACTCCATCAGACCCCTGACTGCCAACTCCCAGCCTGGTCAATCCAGCAACCACCCCTGCCCCGACGCACACACACACACTCCTGCGCCCTCCACGCGCTGATGGCTCACCTCAGGGATGGGAACCTCCAAACGCGTGCCCGAAGGGGCTCGAATGGCAAGGAGGGTGTCTCCTGTGAAAACAGACTTGTCAGCACTCCGTGGGCACAAACTGTTCTCATGACAGTTAAGCACGGACAAAGAGTCCCTCCTCGAAGCCCCCCCACCTCCCGCGCTCCCGTCCATGGAGGATTGCCGTCTATACCCAGCTGAGCTGCTACGCTCCCAATGTGCCAGCTGCCCAGGGCACAAAGAACCTGGGAAGTTTCTCCCAAAGCAACCCTAAAGTTTTTTAGCAGCATCCTTAACAGGACTAACGTTTCTTTCCCTCAGAAGGGCTGTCTTTAATTCACTCTTAAGAACATCTCAATCCTAAGGGAAGGATCCTTCGTCCTGTTGTCACAAGCTTTGAGATGTGAGTGATAAACAAAAATAGAAACAAATTATTTCACAAGTCCACGAGCTGCAATGCCAGCGGGGAGCTGGTATCGAACGAGGCTCGGGAGCCAGGCTGCCAACAGCACGGCAGCCTCACGCTGGAAGAACCAGCACCCGAAATCAGCACTCCCCAGTCTCTACTGGCCAGAGAGCTGCCTGGTGTTAGTTGTATTGGCCCCTGCAGAGAGCCCAGCACACGCGGAGCTGGGAGCCGGGCCGACAGCATCTTTCCTTTTCAATTTCTGCAGCTCCTGGAGACCCGCACCCGCAAATAACACAAAGAGTCGCAGGCAAGCAGCTTCCAGTCCACATCTGGGTTTAGAGAAACATGAACAGAGAAACAGCAGCGCTGCGAACGTTCAGACCGAGCAGTTAGCAGCTTTCACTTTGAATGTTTAAGCTTTAGTGTGGTTAGTATGCACACTTTACTGGTATTCTGCGTTAAGCTTCGCTCGATAATTAACAGAGAAGATCCCCAGAGCGATGAGAGAGCGGACAGCGGAAGAGCACATCCTTTAATTTCATGCAGGCAATCAAATGTCAGATCAGCCAAAGGTACAGGGATTAAAAATCCCATAGGATTTGTCAATAAAGTGAGATTCCTTTAACAAATCTTCTCTTAAGAAAAATATTGTTAAGAGACATTAATAATAAAGCTCAAAGACACAAGTTTGGGCTTTAAGATGTGTTAGTTTCAAACACAGGTGCTGCGTTTCTATCTCCCTTGACACCTACATCCCAAATACAAAAGAGCAGACAGTGTGTTTCCACCTCCTTTTTCATCCTCCAGGTGCTAAAAGCATCACAGCAACAGATGGGAAAGTTATGCTTCCCAGTCACTAAAAACTAACATATTCTTAGGGTGGTTGGTTGGGGTTTTTTTCTTAATTAATCCAAATAATAAATCCACATTTGACAAGAGTCCAAGTACGAAAATCTTCAAGCCCTAACTCACTTTGAGAAAGCACATTCAAAAGCAGTCAGTCAGAAAAACCAGGAGCTGAAATTCAGCCTGCACCACAGTTCAAGAACACAAGAGGTCCAACAAAGAGCCTCTGCGAGGTTCAGATGATCAGGAGAGTCAAAAGAGAGTCATGTGAGGTATATTCATACAGGAAAACTGAACAGACAATAGAAAGGCATGGATCAAGCCCCTGTTCTAGCAGGAATTCAGACCTGCCCTCAGTAAGACCCCATGTCTGTGCAATCTGGCGAGGTCCGACTTCAGATGCGAACTGGTTTACAAAAAACAGGTGCAATAAAATGCAAAGCACTCAATCAACCAAGCAATAAGCTGTCTGCTGGTCTCCAGTAAACTCGTCTTCCAGACGAGTTATCTCACCCCGAGCACTGTCAAACTGAAAACCCAGTCCCTGCCCCCAAAAAGTCCTAGCTTAAATCAGAAGAGACAGCAAAGCAAAGGGGGGTGGTGATGCAGAAGTTACCAGCACGAACTCGAGCACTATAAAGCCTGGCGAACAGGGAAAAGCACCCAAAAGCGAAGATGAAAAACAGAAAAGCTGGTGAACTGCAGGTTGAGAAGAGCGCTTGGAAGAGAGGAGCAGCGAGTCAGATGAGGGCAAGCTTACGCATGGCTGGGGGAGGTCAGGAGAAGCAGCTTCAATCTCTGCCACAGGCGAGCAGCCGCAGCAGGTTGCAGGGGGTCAGGAGAGGTCAGGCGTCCACCGAAGCAGAAAGGAGCTGCGACTCCACACCGCCACAGCTGAGAACAGTTTACGTACTGCAGGCTGCCCTATTGCATGCTGGCCACTGGGGATTTTCTACTTTTTTTTTGGTTTTTGTTTTCTTTTTGGTCCTATGGCTATCATTAAAGTTGGCAATAGAGAAGAAACAGAGACTCCTGCGGGTTTTCTTCACTTTTGCCCCAAAGACAGAACACGTGGCTTTTTACACAGGCACTTCACAGCTTTAGGAAAGCAGTACACAAGAGAGCGAGGTCACAGCAAGCAGTGTATTCCCTCCTGTCCTGCTCTTCCCTACCTCCCCCTTGCATTCACTACATCCCTCTTGTCAGTAGAGGCCATCATGCAGCTGAGGGACCACTTTTTATACTATTTTCCTGCTTATGCCCAGATTTCTACCATGCAATAAAAGTTGCTTCCTATTATTAGAACATTGCCTACTCAAGCCCTCAAAAGCTTCTAACGTAACACACATACACCCACACAGCGACACCCAGCAAAGACTTCTTTAGGAATAGCAGCTCTATTCCTTTAAACGCAAGTAAAAGACACCACCTGCCCCCTCCGACGGTGACAAAAAAGCTACAACTCAGTGGTACACAAACCCAGGATGGCATCAGAGCTCGCGCTACATTTAACTTGGTGCTGTTGGGCAGCCCACAGTCTGCTGCCTCCTCTTTTCCTGGAGGAAGGAGAGGAGCTGGGACAGACTGACAGCACTGCAGCATCACATCGTTACGATGGAGCACCATTTCCTCACCTGTGAAGCACTTGCAGATATCTTCGTGTGTCACATACGCTAATGTTTCCAAGGTTAAGGAGAAAGGCTGCAGCTTCCTGCGCAGACAGAGAACTCAAAGGGCACCTGGCGTTTCCTTCCTGAGCACAAGAAACGCCATTCCCAGAAAGCTACATACTTCTCAGAGTTGACATCCTAAGCCACAAGAGCAGCTCTGCGCTTGAGAAAGCGGCACCTGTGGCGCAGAGAGAAGCGCTTTTCTCACCCCTGGTAAACATTCCAGTGGTTTTTACTTCAAAAAGCCAGACGCGAAGCCACGCACCGCAGAGAAAGCTGGTTCCCAGGCTGGGCACTTACCCGAATTTCAAAGCCAGGCACTGCCTCCTGACGCCCCCTGCACAGATCCCCCAGCAAATTCAGGTCACCACCCCGCCTCTGCCCTGAGCAGGGCAGCACCAGCCCAGCCCTCAGGTCTCTGCTTTCCAGCCCAGCAAGCAAGCACGGAGACAGAGTAACCAGCTCCCTCAAAGGATATCGACTGTTCTGCACGTCTTCTGTAACGTTTTTGATGCTCTGCTGAACCCACATCTTTTGCTGCTCCAGCTCCTGTTCCCGCTGCTCCAGGTCCTCTATGTCAGCCTTCAGCTCGATAAGTTTGTGAGCTATTTCACGTGTGTTGCAGCCAGGACCCACCCCTCTGCGCAAAGTGAAAAGGAGCGACACGCATCAGCCTCCAGAGGCACCCAGACCTGCCCCAACCCCTCAGAGAGGCTGCCACCTCCCTTACTGCCACCCCTGTCGTACGTCGAGGCCAGATCGCCCGGAACGCCGCATCTGTACCCGCTCTAGATCCCCACCTTCCAGCACAGAGACATTTGGTGCAGCTACCGGCATCCTGCGGACTAGCAGGGCTCTCCCCGCCATCCCCAGTGCCATGACAGGCATCTTTTCTAGCCCATGGTGCTGCAAATGCGCAGTTTGTAGCAAAATAGCAGCTCCGCTGTAGAAGAGACACACCATATGTATTTCGGCTTTCCTCACTACTACCATCAGCGTAGCCCAGCTGGGGGAAGTACAAGCACACACGGACCACTGAGGAACCTTGCTCCGAGAGGGGCATTTTAACCCCAGTGTCACTCAGACCCGGACCAGAAGGGACCTGTGAATGATTTAGACCTTCTCTGTCACTCACTTCCACTGGATACTGTTCTTGGATTTCTTCTCGATCAACCCGATGCCTTCCAGGACATTTGTGATATCGTAGATCCGTCGCTTCTGTCGCACAGCCAAGGTATCCGCAGCCTGCAAAAAGGTTAGACACTTAACTCCAAAGTCTCAGCCGCGTCTCGCTCCTTCCCGCCTGTCAGATTAATTCCTGGCCGAGCACTCCGCTCGCCATCTCGTACCTTTCTTGTCCTGGTGCCTCAAATTACAAAGCCATGTTCTCAATGTCATTACGACCACGAGAAGACGACGCTGCCCCTTTGTTCCTTTTCTTACCCAGCCACCTCCCCCACTAAGCACTAACCAAATTCCAGCCACCTCACACGCGGTGGGTCCAAAAAATCCCCATTCCTCAACAGCAAAGCAGAGCTTGAAGAAACTAGTCCAGCAGCCTAAAAATCCAGCGCTCCTTCAGGATAAAAGAGATGGGGATGGGAAGAGGAACACAGAGGGATGTCTGCACGACTGACAACAGTTTAGCGAAGCTGACATTCAAATATCTTCCCTAAATCCGATTTGATGCTGCTCGATACAGAACTGCCACCTTTTCAAGAGGCGGATTCCTCTGTTTGAAAGACACCAGGAGGAGAGTGGCTGTAAGGGAAGGACTCCTGAGCAGCCCTGGGACTCCCTGCCTTGCTCTCATGACTCTCCTCAGGCTTTGGGACACACCGGACTGCACCAATACGCCTGCTTCCACTCCCACACGGCAACCTACCACCACCAGAAGTTTCGCCACAGCAGCACACCAGCACAGCCAGGACCAATGAAGTCACTTCCCGCTCACCTGCCAGTAATGGACCCTACACTGCACAACTGATCCAATCACGCTGACAAATACAAACCCCACTTAGCAGACATTTTAAGCAATAAACTGTTGGTCTTCTGCCCAAATCCAAAGCGATGACAACTTGGCTCAGGGGAGGACGGAAGCCTATAGCCAGGAGACCCCTCCAGCCCCTGTATCTTCAGAGCTTCCTGCAAAGGGTCGGCGCACGCTCGCACGCGTATCCACCTAAGAGGTATTTGTATGAACCACAGCCAAGCAAATTCGCAGATAGGAAAGGCCTAGGTTTAAGCACCGTAAATGCCACAAAGACAAAGTTACTTCCTCTAGGTGAAGATCTTCAAAATGCAGAAGCAAGGCAGGTTCACAGGGCGCTTCTCCGCAGCCTAAAGGCACCAGGGACAATCTTTGGCCGAGACGAACCTGCCCGCGCTCTGCTGTACACCACTGGGGACACGCGCAGCAGGGAGGCACGGTTTCTATAGGTCCCGGCGGCCCTGTAGATCTGTATCGTTATGGTGCCAGTGATGAACCAGCACCTTGGCGGAAGACAAGTGGACAAGATGGCCAAGCGGGGCTCCAGCTGAAGCCCACAAACACCTGCAACCTCAGGCAAGGTCCGCTGCCTCCTCCTCTCTCCGGGGGAAAGCGGATCGGCTGGGCCAGCCCCGCGGGCTCGGGGGGAGCTGCTAGAGAGGAGGATGCGGGAGGGACGGCCAGGGCCCCCCCGGAGGCCCTTGGCGCGGCTGGCGGCACCCTCCTCCAAACCCCCCCCCGCGTCCCCGGGGACCCCGCTGTCTCCCCGCCGGGCGCTGCCGTGCCCCGACTCCCCCCTCAAAACCCGCGTCAGCCCCGGGAGGGCCGGGCCGAGCGCCGCTCCCCCCGCAGCGGGAGCGCCGGGGGCGGCGGGGCCCTCCCCCCCCGCCAGCAGCCCCCGCACCAGCTTGAGGTCGAGCACGCCGTCCTTGGCCTCCTGCAGCAGCGACACGAACTTGGTGGTCAGCAGCCCCAGGCTCTTCTCATGGCGGCTCGGCGCCCCCGCAGCCCCGCTCCCGCCACCCCCAGGGGGCTGCGGCCCGCACTCCGCCATCTGCCCGCCGCCGGCTCCGCTCCCGGTCCCGGTGTGCTTCCGCTTCCGGCCCGCGGGGCACGACGGGAACTTCCGGGGCGGGGGCGGCGGCGAGGCCCAACGGCCGCTCCCTGAGGGGACCCGCCGGGGGAAGGGGAGGCCCCGGCCCCGCCGCACCCGCACCCGGAGCCGGTCCCGGTGGGACCCGCCGCCTCCCGGGGGGCCGGGGGCACCCCCTCAGGCGGCGGCTGCCTGTCCCGGGAGGGGGCGCCCGGGGTAAAACCGGGGGGTGCGGCCGCCCGGTGGTCCCGAAGCCCAACCGCCATGTTGTGCCCGCGGGTCGCGCCCCCGAGGCCTGGCACCGCCGGGGTGACGAAGGGAGCGGGGGCGGCGCCGCCCGCCGCGCTCCGCCGCTTTCAAACGCCGGGTTGTGGAGGGCAAAGCCGCCGGGCCTGGCGCCCCCTCCCGCCGCCGGCCTTCCCCGGTGCGTGCGGGCGGGTGGGTGTGTGCGGCCCTTCCCGCCCCCCCGCCCCGGTTCCTGGCGCCCTGAGCGCGGCGGCGGGGACGCAGCGAGGCCCTGAGGAGCGCGGCTGATCCGGCTGAGGAAGCGGCTGCCTCCGCCCAGCCCTGCCCCGTCCCGCCCCGGCCGCCGCGGCTCCCCCGGCCCGGAGACCATGGGCATGTCCACCCAGGAGGAGCGCGCCCTCGGCCCCAGAGGTAACGGGGGTGATGCGGTTCCCCCCACCCCGAGGCGGGGGAGGGATGCAGCCGCTATGGGGCTCCCCCTCCCTCTGCCTTACCCCTGGAGCTTTTCCTCCTCCCAAGCCCCTCGGTCCCCTGCCACGGGCAGGCTCGCCAGCAGAGCAGGCGCTGGGTGACATCCCCGTGGGGCTGCGGGGAGCCCCACGCTGGGAAGTTTTTGGGGATGGAGCGGGGGGAAACAGCGAAGCCGGGCACTGGGGATGGGGCGTGTGATAACTGCTGTTTGTCAGCCCTCCGCTCAGAAGACCTCTAGCACAGCTTCAAACCCTGCGACAAGGGGGACGCTGGGGCCCCCCATGGCTGCGTGGGTGCCTTTGGGAGACCGGGAGCCTCCCGTCCTCACCTCGTGCGAGAGCGCCATCTCTCCCATCTCTCCTGCTGACTCACTGCCAAAGCCTCAGCCCTGCTGGGGGCTTCCCAGGTGCCATCAGACTCTCCTCAGACAACCCAGCCTTGTGTTTTTGGGGAGCGATGGGGATGTGCGCTCAGCCCAGGGGACAACCCGAGCCGGCAGGCTGGGTGACAGCTCCTCGGGGCACCCTTTGCCACAGCTGCTGTGATGACCCCAGTCCATGCTGGTGGCATTTAGGGGGGGACCCTTGCGGAAGGACCTGCTTGCTGCTGTGTTGTCCGGCTTCCCACATCTGGGTGTGCTGGTGACCAGCTTCCTGCCTCTAGCCTCAGGGGCTCTTCCTGCCCTGCCAGGAGAGGCTTCGTTAACCCTTGGCTTCATTGTGCTAGTTAACCCCTGGCTTTGTCCCCAGATGAGGAGTGGCCGGAAGCAGAGAAGGCTGAGAAGTTGGCGAGAGGAGCCGCTCTGAAATGGGCTTCAGGGGTGTTCTACCGCCCCGAGAAACTGGAGGGGCTGGGGCAGTACCGAAACCGCGAGACGCAGAGGAACAGCTCCATCCAGTCCCGGCTGAAGGTGGGTGTTTGCCACAGCCCACCCCATGGACACCCGCTGCCTCCCTGAGCAGGGATCCCAGCCACCGTCCCCTCTTCTCTGTTGAATCATCTTTGTGTCCGCTTCCTGGCAAAATCTTGTCCTCTGGCTGGCACTTGGTGGGAGAAGTGCAATTGTTTGGGGCAAAAGATCTGGTAAACCCCACCACCGCACCCTGCCCTCTCCCTGGGTAGTTTCCGAAGTGTTAAAATGAGTTGCCATCTCTACGCACATCAGTAAGGGCTGTCTCTGGTCCCCGTTCACACCTCCCTGCTCAGGGCCACCCCAGGAACAATTAACCTCAGGACCTGATCAATGTGAGCACCCCAACCTTCTCCTGATTATTTTGGAGATGGTTTCTCCTACCCTGAGTGTGGGTGAATTGTCCAGGAAGCAACTTCTAAGTCGAGTGGCCTCAGACAAAACAACTTGCCTCTGGTGATGCTTCTTGGCACCAGGAGCCGGGAGTTAAGTGCATGGACAAAGCATGGAGATGTGCCAGTGCCGCTGCAGGGCTGGAAAAGATTGGAATCTGTTTTGGAGGAGGGTTCCTATGGCCGCTGAGGTGCTTTGTGCTGTTGAATATGCTGGGGGGGCACACTTGGACCTCTGTGATCTGCAAATATTTTGCAGAATCAAAGTAATATTTTAAAACTGAAAGGCAACATCTGGTTACTGCTTACCCTGCTGCTTCGGTCACCCCAAAGTGATGCCCTTCTCCCACCTGCACAGCAGCCATTGTCCCCCTCCCCCTATAAATAGTCACTGTGACTCGGTTTACCCAGAGGGGGGTGAAATGAGCCGTTCCTGCTGCTGGAGTGGGTTTCTTGAAGCTGGGTGCGCTTGGGTCCGATGGGATGGGATGTGCTTGGGTCCGATGGGATGGGGTCATCCCAGCAGGTCTGGGAGATACGATGGCAGAGGCGGATGGGATCTTGTGGGGCTGGGAGTGCATGCAAGAGAGACCTGGCAAGGCTAGGGCAAATTGTGCGCGAGTCCTCCAGCCTTTGAGAGCTTCTCCACTGCCCCTCTGTCCTCTTCTGCTCCCCAGTCAACTGTCCAGTCCTACCTGGAGGGGGTAAGTGCGGGGCTGGAGCAGCTGCGGTCGGCGGCCCAGGATGTGCAGAGCGTGTGCCAGGACCTGGGGGCTGCGCGCTGGGCCCTGCTTGACAGTGCAGACCGCTTCCAGGGCCTCCAGCAGATGCGGGCGCTGATGGCGGAGCACGTGCAGCTGGCCTCAGTGGTCCAGGTGCTGCCCCAGCTCTTCTCAGGTAAGGCATTGGCCTGGTCCTCATGGATTTGGGCTGGAAGGCACTGGGGAGAACTCCAACCCCGGGCTCCGCACAGGGCTGGTGGCAAAGCTAGAGCAGGTTGCTCCAGCTTTGACGGTTGGGTTTGGAAAATCTCCGTGGATGGAGATGCCACTGTCTCCCCAGGGCCTGATCCAGCACGGTGTTCCCAGAGCCCCAGATCTCAGACCCTTCCCTTCACCATCTCCCTGCTAACCTGCCTCCGTGACCCTGGTGCTTCACCCCCGGACTCAATCTTGGCATCTCTCCTCCCTCTTCCACAGTCCACGAGGTTTTTTCCCATACCCTGCAGCTGCTCCATGGGCAGCACCTCCTGGAGGCCCACGCAGAGCTCATGATGATGGAGCACCTCCGGGATGACATCCTCTCCCAGCTGCACCTCCGTGGGCTCTCCAGTGCCCAGACTACCGTGCTGTCCTACTTCAGTGGCCTGCAGGAGCTCAACGAGAGCCTGGCCAAGCAGCTCTGGGACATTGTGGGCAGCAGCCTGCGGTTGGTGCGCGAGGACCCCGTTCTCTTTGTCACCGCTGTAAGGATCATCGAGCGGGAGGAGAAAATAGATGATACTCTGCTCTTGGAGGCCACCTTCCTGCCCCCTGGCCGCCCGAAGGGCTGGAAGCAGAAGTTTTACCAGGTTCTCCGGGAGGCAATCACAGGAGCCCACTTTGATGCCACCCGTGTGGACGCTGAGGGGCCAGGGCTGGCCAGGCACCTGGCAGCGCTGCAGAAGGACATCGTGTCTGAGCTGCGTGTGGTGAAGGACCTCATGGTCCAGTGCGTCCCGGCTCACTACAACATCCTCAGCATCTGCACTGCCACGTACCACCAGGCTCTCGCCAGCCACCTCCAGGACATCCTCCGAGAGGACCTGGACAAACAGGCGCTCTTTCTCCTCCTTGAGTGGGCGCTTCGTGTGTACCACAGGTCAGCACCAAGCAGGGGATGTTACGGAGAGCCGGGTTGTCCACCAGCACGCAGGCGGCTTGGGAGCTGCCTGGGGATGACCACCGGGAGGGCAGAGGGGAGGTAGGAACTGCTGGAAAACACAGGTCTTCCCAGCCCTGTCCTGCCTCTGCCTTCCAGTCCAGCGATGATGGGTCACCCTGACCTTCTCCCAGAAGTGGACGTTTCCGCTCTGGGCCCCTTGATGTCCCCTGAGCTCGTGGATCAGACAGAGAGGAAATACGTGGTGAAAGTCAAGGTGAGTGTGCAGGACACCACACGTGTGATGGGTACAGAGACCCAGTGACCACCACGGAGCCACTCTCTGCTCTGACAGCAGCAGGAGACCATGAGGCTGTGGGACGAGGCCCAGGAGTTGCTGCTGCACTGCATGTTGGGTCTCAAGGGAGCTGGTACCTGACTTCTTGGGCTGAGCATGGTGGGCGTCCATTCCACAGGCTAGCGTGCTCGAGTGGATGCAGAGGACCCTGGAGGTGGAGTTCAAGGAGTGGTTCAGGGAAGAGGAACCCGAGACAGACCATCAGGGCTTCTTCCAGTCAGCCCTGCCTGTCATTGTCATGCAGGTGGGTCCCCAGCAGCGTGGGCCATGGCCCCCAGAAAGGGGGCCGTGGCCTGCAGCCTCCCGCTGACTCGCCTCCGCTCCCCTCTCCCCATGCAGATGCTGAATGAGAATATCCAGGTAGCCTCCTTGATCACGGACTCTCTGCAACAGAAGGTCTACAACATGGCCTTGGAGGAGCTCGAGGCATTTCTGGGCCGGTCAGTGAAGCTCCTGGGACACCTGCCCATCCTCAAAGACCATGGGTCCACCATAGGCTGATGGTGGAGATCTCCGCCATGGGGCAGCCAGTGCTCATCCGGGTCCTGGAAGGCTGTCGACCCGTGGGGCCATGAGCTCCCAGGGCGTGCTGCCCCGGACTCCTCTCCAGTAGCACCAAGCCCTGCTCTCCTGAGGGGTCCAGAATGGGTCCCGCTGTTCCACCCTTCCCAGCGACCTGTCACTCTAACCTGGTGGCAGGAGCTGGAAGTGAGTTGGGAGGGTTGTGGGAGGTCCACATGCCCCCAAGCGCATTTCAGCTCCAGGTCCTTGTGGTGACACATCTGGAGCTCCGCCTGCCCTTCACAGTTGACTTGCTGTGTTACAGCCTGCGGGAAGCTCTAGTGGAGTGTGGGAAGGAGCACCAGAAGGACCGGACCGTACCCAAGTACTACATCCCCTACCTGCTGGCCATGCTCAACAACAACCTGGCTCTCTGGTAACATGCACCAGCACCTTATAAGCTCTTGTAGCAACTCCACTACCTACTCCCCATCCCTGTGTGGGACCAGTGTCCCCACCGTGCTTCCCAGGCTACCCGTCCCCTCCCTTCTCTCTGTCCTAGCTCCTCCGTCTCCTCCCTGCACCCCGATGCTGCCTGCAGAGAGGTCCCCGCGTCCCTCCAGGCTGCTCTAGACAGGACGCAGAAGAAAGCCTGCCAGCTGCTGCTGGAGGAGCTGCTCCTGGACCTGCAGGTACATTTGTCCGCAGTCACTCAGGCTAGCAGGGCTGCAAGAAACCCGGCCCCAGCAAGATCAGGCTCAGTGCTACGCCCCCAAGGTGCGGGTTCATTCCTGCCCAGGATCCCCGCCGCGTAGCCCTTGGCCTGCTATCATCCCGCAGACCTCGATAAACTGCCTGCAGCTCGGGCCATGGCTGTCACCAGCCGGCACCACCCACCCCATATCGCTCGTGCAGATGGCGTGTGGCCCCCAAACCACTAACTGGCAAAGACCAGGAGCCACAGCTCCCCCAGGGCTGCCTCTTGCTCCTTTTTATGGCTGTTTCCGTGGCAGAAAACCAACAGGAGAGAGGCAGCGTCTGCGCGGAGGATACAAGCCCATGTGCAACTGCCTGAGTCGTTTCCTGCCAGCGTAGTCAAATTTAGCTTTCCTGGAGTCTGGACCAAAAATCTGGAATAATTAATGGCATTGCTATTTAGGGCTTGAATGCCACGAAAACAAAAGATCGGCTAAAGGACGAAATGCTCACAGGCAGCTTGGAGACTGCCGTGGCTCTGGCAGAGACACAGAGGGAATGTCTGCCTGCAGGCAGGAAGACGGGCAAGGACAGCAGGGGAGGAGGAGGAGGTCAAAGCCCTCGACTGAAAACATGTTATGTCTACACAGGGGAAGCGGAGAGGAGTGGAAATTAAAATCACAGCAGGACAGGCCGAAAGCATGTGTGTGAGGAGCAGCTCGACTGCCCAGACCTCGGGTGCTGCCCACGATGGGGCATCGTGACCCAGATAAAGCCCCAAAATGCACATCTCCGAGTGGTGGGGAGGGGCAGCCCCGGCGCCTTTCCATAATTTCCTAATCTACGCCACTCTTCTATTTTTATGTTGCCTTTCAGCTGGCACCGGGGGCTTGCAGTTTTTGGAAGGCAAAGCAGACGCGCTGCCAGGGAGCAGGCGGGCAGTGGCTGTGGGACGCCGTGCCGCCCTGCAGCTGGCAGCTGCTGCAAGAGCGATGCAGTGCAGGGCACCCCACACTGCTCCTCTGCTTCTTTCAGCCCCTCTGCCTGCAGCTGCCTTCCCGCAAGTGGCTCTCCGGGTCCCAGCTGGTCAGCAGCATGTGCGAAGTGATTGACAAGTATGCAAAGGACTTCTCCCGTGTCAGGAAACCCGTCTTCATGGTACGGTTGCTGCAGGGTCTCCTTCAAATGGCTGCTTGTCTGTAGGGCGAGGAGGCTGGGCGGTGGGGGGGCCATGCTGGGGTGCAGGATGTGGGCACTGCTGGGTTTGCTGGAGAGCCCGTATCCACTGGAGCAGCCCAGAGGGCAGCACCACACAGATGTTCAGATTTTCCCCCAAATTCAGCTATTTTCCCTGTTCCTCCAGCCAGGGGGTTTCCCAGCGGGCTCTCCCCATGGCTCGGTGTTGCATCCAGCCCCTTTCCCCTCTGCCTTTCCCTGGGCAATTGGGGTTCGACGCCCAGGCGATGCCCAGCGCTAACGGCTCTCCCCTGCCCAGCTCCTGCTGACGGAGAGCGAGCTCCTTGTGGCGAGCCAGTACCTGCGGGCGCTCATGCAGAACAAGATGGTGTGCAAGAGCGAGGAGGAGCGGGGCCAGCTCTGCAACCGCCTGCTGCAGGATGCCACGCAGCTCCAGGAGCTCTTCCGCGGCCTGGTGAGAGGTGCCTGCGTGTGGCAGGGAGCCGGGATTGGGCTGGGGGAGGCGAGGTCGGTGCAAGGAGCTCATGGCTCACCTCTGTCACCCTCCTGCTCCCCTCCAGCCCGCGGCAGATGGGTGGGTACCTCAGGCCACGAACAAGACGTCGCTGTTCCACTTGGGCAGTTGGGAGGCCGAGATGGGCGGAACTGGCTGGATTAGGGATTCGTGGGACCATGTCCCCTCCCCAGCACACAGCCTCATCTTGCCTTGGGGCGAGCCAGCCCCGCTGGGTGGGACACACCGAGTGGGGAGACACCGGCCGCAAGGGGCCAGGTCCCCATGTGGGCACTGAGGACCGGGCTGCAGCTCACCAGCCACTGTGGTGGCCACCTCCTGGTCTCACATGTCGCCGCTGTTCCAACCAGGGTCTGGATGGAAGCCAGCAGAGCCTGGAGGCCGTGTTTGCCCTGCAGGAGCTGATCTGCCTCAAAGACCCAGCACTACTCAGCCTGGAGGTGCTGGGCTTCATCACCAAGTACCCCGATGTGAGGTAAGAAGCCCAGCTCGGCTCTCCTGCGAGATGGGGCGTGAGTCTGCCCAGGGGAGCCAGGCTCACACTGGACTCTGTGAGGTTACGCTGCAGAGCAGGCAGAAACCCAGGCACCTTCCCAGTCCTCCCTGAGGTTTCCTTTTCCCATGCTCCGGATTTGAGGGCTTCTTGCAAGGGTAAAGATGTAAAGGAAAAAGCAGTTTCCCTTGCGGCATTCACCCATCTGTATTTGGTGGCCAAACAAAGCGGGAGAAATCGGACCACCAAATTGGAAAGGTCAGAATTGGCCAACACCCATGAAATACCAAAACCAAATTCACAAGGTTTGTGGGGTTATTTTCAAGGGATTTTTCAAGTTTGGCTGGTGCGAAGTACCGGCTCTGCCCTGGCCTCAGCTCAGCTTCTCTGCATCACAGGGAGGTTTGCGGGACGTGGGCGCCGTGGTCGGTGCCAGCAGCGCCCGCACTCGCCTCTTGCTCTCTGCCCAGCGACGAGCACATCTCCACCTTGCTGGATCTGCGGGGCGACGTCTCCAAGGAGGTGCGGCACATGGTGCTGGAAATGATGGCGCAGCACCCCCAGGTCCTGCCGGAGAGCTACCGGCCCATCTTCAGCACCATCCTCATCCCTGCGCCGGAGCTGCCCTTCTGCCTTCGCAAGGGCAAGTGCGCCTGACGCTGCGCCCCGCAGCCTGCTCCCCGCTGCCCCCATGGACGTACGGACCACACCAGACATCTCTGAGGCTGCACAGGGGGAGAATGGAGATGACACACAGCATCGCCTGTGCACAGCGCCTCACCCCGTGCTGGGGACAGTCTGGATACATGCTGTCCTCCAGGCCTGCCTCGCTGAGCCGACTGTCCCCTGCAAGCACCAGCCGCAGGAGACCTGGATCAGCAGAAAATCAACCTGTAGCTATTCTGCGCGTAGAACACTGAGGTCTGCTCAGGTCTGTTCTACTGCCTGCAGGAGAAAGAGGAGCTGCAAAGGACAGGCGTCTGCAGCTGGGGTGAGTTCATGTCTCCGTGGGGCTGCAGAGATATTTGGGTTTCCCCAAGTATCCAGACAACCTTCTGAGCCAGCATGTCCTGGCCACAGAGTCTGATCTCACCCCAGAACCAAGGCAGGCTGGAACCCTGCTAGACCCAGGCTTGCAGGAGGGGAAGTTCTTAGCCATGAAAGTTCTTCCTCTGTTTTGGCTCAGCCTGGAGGTCTGGTGTTGCTGCTCCACCAGCCTGGACAGTGTGTGGATGGTGGAGGCCTGGGTAGCACCATCAACCCAATCCCTGCTGGCAGGAAGGGACGGCCCTGAGTCCTTACTGCCCTGCCCAACTCCTGGCCCCAGCTCTCTTACCAGCATCCCAGATGGGACTGGAGTCCAAGACTCTCCAGCCTCCTGGAGAGCATGAATTGAGTTGTGTCCGGTGTGTCGAGCATCCTCCGGGCCCAGCTTCCGGCAGGATGAGCAACCCTGGGCGCTGGCTCTGCCTCCACTCCAGCCCTTGGTCACCTCCATGCAAAGATCAGGAGCAAAGCCTGTTTCTGTGCCTGCATCCTTGTGCCCAGCCCCTGCAGCACCTCCATGCTCTGCCGTGCTTCCTGCCTTGTGGCGGGCCTCATCCTGCTGTCCTCGTGCAGCACCGCTGCCGGAAATAAAGGCCTGAGCTCTGCAATCACGCACCAGCGTCCAGGCTCTGCTACCCAGGGGGTCAGGGCAGGGATGTGAGGGCAGGGGGGTGGCGCAGCAGGCAGGATCCATCCCTGTGCTCGGCCTCACCCCAGGGATGGCACCTCGGGAGCATCACCCAAGGAGCTGGGGGCTGAGGGAGAGGCTACGTCACCTCTCCGCATATCCCAGAAGGTGATGGAGAGATTTGGGAGGGTGCTACAGTGGGGGCCACAGCTCCCGCCTGCCTGGGAAGGCATATGCCCTCTCCACCTGCCCCAGCCGGCCCTGGGACACGCTCACCTGCACCAAGGTCGAGGTTCAAGGGGTGACCCTGAGCCCTGGGAACATCCAGCTGGCACTGGTGCTGTCCCTGGTCAGGGACACACGGGAGAACAGCCCTGCTGCCAGCAGACGGGAACAGGCCTGGGGACAGGGTGACCTTCCACACCCCAGCACCTGTCCCACCTGTGTGCCCACAAGCAGCCCCACCTCGTGCCCCGCATCGTAGTAGTGCAAGGGTGGTCTCCCCCCTCCACAGGCTGCAGTGAGAACTGACACAACTCGTTACAGCGATAGCCCATGTACAGCAGGCTGCTTTTTGGGAGCACGTTCCCACGTTCCCTGCTTGCGTGGTAGGTGCCAGGTTTGGCCCATCACCGCTGCCCGCAGCTGGCAGAAGGCAGCAGGGGGGACCTCGCCCTGCCTGGCTACGAGCCACGTGGCTCCCGGCTGCTATAAAGCTCGTGGCCCTGGGGCCACAGCCCTGTCCTGCCAGGATGGTGTTTCTGTGGGCGGTTGCCTGCCTGGCCCTCGCCAGCACTGTCTCAGGTAAGGGCTGCCTGCGGGTGCAGGGAAGTCCTCAGCATGCGGCAGGACCGGGGCACTCCGGGGATGGTGACACACAGCCACCAGCGCGGGCAGCCCTGCCCTCCTGGGGTCACCCTCGTGCCCCTCCGCCTCTCCCACAGGCTGCGGGGTGTCCGCCATCAGCCCCGTGGTGCTGTACAGCGAGAAGATCATCAACGGGCAGACCGCGGTGCCCGGCTCCTGGCCCTGGCAGGTGTCCCTGCAGGTATGGCGCCGTCCCACGCCCCGGGCAGCCCTCATTCCTCCTCAGCAGCAGGGTGGGCAAGCACAGAGGGGACCCGTGCCACCCTCGGCCTTGTCCCCAGCTCTGTCGGGGGGGCGGCAGCTCAGCCTGCCCAGCCCCAGCTCTTCCGTCCCTCTTTCCTCCCCAGACCCGCTCAGGATCCCACTTCTGCGGCGGCTCCTTGATCAGCGAGGAATGGGTCGTCACGGCTGCCCACTGCCAATTCAAGTGAGGAGCGATACCCGGCCAGCCCACGGCAGTGCCACCGGGCACAGCCAGATGGCACTTGGGACAGCCCCGAAGGCCAGCAGCCGAGGGACTGAGCCGCCGCCCTCCCTTGGGCACAGGGTGCCCCATGCCCGCGGCAGCCCGGGGTGCTGCTCCCACCACGGGTAGGGTGGTGGGTGCCGCGCGTCCCCCTGACTGCCTTCCCTCTCACAGCCCGTACTCCCACGTCGTCGTCCTGGGGGAACATGACCTCACCTCCAGCTCGGAGTCGGTTCAAGTGAAGACCGTGTCCAGGGTGAGCCGGGCTGACATGGTGGTGGGACGGGGCCACAGCTCTGCGCCCCGCCTGCTCCCCGAGGGCAGGGACGAAGCGCCGCGGTATTTTTTCGGCAGGCCATCACGAACCCCAACTGGAACTCCTACACCCTCAACAACGACATCACCCTGCTGAAGCTCTCCTCGCCCGCCCGCCTGGGAGCCCGCGTGTCCCCCGTCTGCCTGCCCCCGGCCAACCTGGAGCTGCCCGCCAACCTCCGCTGCGTCACCACCGGCTGGGGACGCATCAGCACCAGCTGTACGTACGCCGCAGCTTCGGGGGCGGCCGCCCTCCTTCCCCGGGGGGGTGTTCTGCAGCGTCCGGGGGTGCCCGGGCTGGGGGTGACACCTGGTGTGCACGTGGGGAGGGGACAGTTGTGCCGTTGAGTGGCTCCATCTTGACCCGCGCAAGCACGGGTGTCGGTGCGTGCAAAGCTCCGGGGGTGACAGTGCGCTGGCACAAGCTGCTTGCACGAGACAATCCTGCCTGGGGAAGACGGGATACGACAGCATGACTTTGCCCGGCAGCACCCGCATGTTTCAGGAGCACCAGCGGGAGCTTGGCCAGGGTGCCTGTGTGCTCCCAAAGGCCCCGGGAGACCCGCCGGCATCGGGGCAATATAACGGTGCTTCTTTCCCCCAGCCCAAGCCCCAGCGCAGCGTCTGCAGCAGGTGGCCCTGCCCCTGATCTCCCCCAGCCAGTGCAAGCAGTACTGGGGCAACAGGATCACCAGTTCCATGCTCTGCGCCGGTGGGGCCGGCGCCTCCTCCTGCCAGGTGAGAAGCCAAGGTCCCGCTGCACCACAGGGAGGGGGGGAGGAGGACGACACAGTCTCCATCTGCAGAGCTGGAGACTTGAGCCATAGCACCTCGCTGCGCCCAGGGGACCCGGCAGCTGGGGTGGCAGGGACCAGTTTGGAGCACGTGCTGGGACAACTAAGGTGTCTTCTCCACAGGGTGATTCCGGTGGACCTCTGGTATACCAGGACGGGAACGTCTGGACCTTGATCGGCATCGTCTCCTGGGGAAACAGCAACTGCAATGTCCGCACGCCCGCCATCTACACCCGCGTAAGCCAGTTCCGAAACTGGATCAACTACGTTGTTTCTCAGGGATAGAGCCGGTGCCGGAGGGATCCCTTCGCTGGGCGCTGCTCCCGGCATGGTGAGCTCGGCACAAGGGGCTGAGCTGGAAGCAAGGGCACCCCCACGCCATAATAAAGCGTCAGCATTTGCTTGTGCCAAGCGCTGCCTCTGGCTCCTTTCCTCGGGCGGCGCACAACGAGGGGGAAGCCTGGGGCACCCTGTACTCCTCCTCTCCTGAAGTCCAGCAGCTCCCAGGGTGGAGGGAGTGGGATGGTCTGGTCGGGGTGGGGTGGTCTTCAAGCGCCCGGATCTACAGCCGGGAACCAGCCCAGGGACCAGTGCAGCGCTGAGGGTGGGTGATGTTACCTGGAATGGCCTTGCGACCAACGCAGGGGGTCTCCAGCACCAGCTGGTCCCACCAGCGTGGGCTCCTCCAGGAAAGGGATTGTGGAGCTCACCACAGCGCGTCTCGCCTTGCCAGGAAGGGGGGGTGCCGGTGGGCGCACGGAATCTTCTAAGCTCCCTCCCTGCAATTTAAAGCTGGAACTTGTGTAACAGCCCAGGAACGCAGAGCTGAAAGGCAGAAATGCCAACAGCAGCTCCAGCTCTTGGGGAAGGTGGAAAGGGTGCAGCTGGAGAACAGCATACTGCTTCACAAGCACAGATCTGCCAAGGGGAAACTGAACGCCAGCCCAAAGGAAAATTAGAAGACACCACCAAAAAAAATCAAGGCCAGGTGACAGGTTTTCAGAAGAAAGCAGCATTTTCACCCAAACAGGTTCTTGAGACAACAGCAGGTGCAAAAACCTTAAGTCCTGCGTTCACACATGGTCAATGAATTAAACCCTGGTTCCTGGCAGCTCCCAAGAGAGCTGGTCATGAGGACACCATGGGGAGGAGCAGGATCAGACTGTCCCAAGGGGAGGGGTGGAGTGAATTTTTATCTCCACCAGTGACGTTGAACGCAACAGAAATCCTTTGCTGAGAGAATCCCTCCAAAGCCTGCAAAACGCCGTGCTCACTCCCGCATCAAGCGGTGGCAGAGCAAGCACGACGCTGCAGAGAGACGTACCCAGGGGAAGGGTTACAGAGCATGAACGGATGGTGAAGACAAGCAGCCTGGCCCCCTGTGCTTGAGTTTAAAAAAAAAACCCCAAAGCTGCTCAAATACAGCCCCGAGCTGATGGGTTTTAGTTTGGTTGGATAAAATTTAGCTTCATTTAGTGGTCTGCTCTGCAGGGAGCAAGACCAACCGGAGCAAACTGACACGGGGGAATAGGAGCTCGCAGAGAAACGCGTGAAACTGCTGGCTTGGACTGCTTTTCCTTTGAAAAGCTCGCCTGGGACATAGGGGAGAAGGGCATGGGGGCCGAGGTCCTTGCAAATCTCCCCTAAGGCCAGTGGCAGCAGCTGCACTAGGTACATACCGGTCCCACCGGTCTGCCAGGACATTTAGAGTGTGCTCCGTGATACCTGAAATAAGACCCATCACACGAAAGCAGCATACTCTTCTTCGGCTTTAGCTGGCTCCTAAACGACCTTGAAGACAGTTGAACGTCAGAGATGTGGGGATGGGCCACAAGGGCAGAAGAAACTGGTGGCCACGCAGAGCTTCAAACAGGAATTGCTCAACTGCAGCGCTATGGGTCATTTGCTCTTGTGTGTTCAGGTCACTGTCACCCCCACACTGCTGGGATGGGGTCCCCTTGCCCCCCACCAAATCACATCCCTTCCAGGAAGATGTGGTTCAAGAGGGATGTGCATTTTTCACTTGGTATTGCAGGTTTTCCTGTTCACCCATAGAAGCTGCTCGGAATGAAACCAGAGAGGTGACGAGCGGCTGTGGGCAAACCAGGCTATTTCTCTGGCTCTGTTTGTCACCTTGCAGCCAAAGAAAAGTGAACAAAATGTCCCAAAGTGACCATTCAGCCTCCAAACTCCGCCTTCCAGCAAGAGGCTGAGCGCCCAACTCACCCGGAGCATCCCACAGCCATCCCAGCCCCACACAAGATCTCCCTCAGGCAGCTCCTGGCCTGGCGGCTGCGTTGAAGAAACCAGCAAACTCTTTTTACGGGCATTTTGGTACCTTCTTGCTGTGCTCCAAGAACCAGTTAGAGGGGTGAGCAGCTCCCGGCTTTCAATGTGTTTACTGACCGGAAAGCAGCGCCTTTCAGCCCATGCACCATCCAGGAGTAATGACAGCAGAGCAACAGGGTACACAGAATACATTTACATGTTGAGCAGACCCGAGTACACAAAATAAATAATTCTGTACACTCTAATTGTAACGTTACAGACTAATTACAATGGTTCAGACCTCATCCGACAAGTGTAAAAGGCAGGATTCAAAAGGCAAGTCACAGAACTAGATGCTTCTTGGAACAGCCCCGTTAGGAGGCTGATAGAACATGACCAGAATAACTTCCAAACCATTCCAGCCCAGCACCGGAAATTTGGCAACCAAAAATAACAGCAAGCGCCGGAAGACCTCCGGTCCCAAGAGCTTCCCGGGAGGTGTCTTTCCATAGTGAAAGGCAACAGGAAAACTCACGGCATCGGGGCATGCTCACAGGAGCTGCTCGTTTCTAACGCACCTCGTCGGGGCTGCGGATCTCCTCCACATTCAGCAGACAAAATGCAGCGCAACAGCGTTTGCAACAGCAGCGAGTAGCTCGCCCGTCACCCGAGGGATCGACAGCACAACCACGCAGTGGAGGACACCGGGAGAAGGAAACACCATCACCAGGCAGCCAGAGCTCCCTCCACCGCAGGGACAGCGAGGGCGGAAGGTACCAAGCTCCGTGATGCCATTGCCATCCCGCTGCTTCACATTTTTTTTTTTTTTTCCGGCAAATTTACTGCTCAGTAAGGCACAGCCGACACGCAGGCACCTGCCCCCGCAGCGCCCATGAACTACTTTCTTAATCCAGGCTGAAAGAGGAGACCGAGTGGTCAGAAAAAGCACCAAAAAACCTCCCGAGAGTGGCGGAGGCAACTTGGGGCTGGGTATCCGGCACCAAAGGGTACAGGCACTTCGTGGTATTTTTCCAGGACGAAGCCGAGCTGGTGAGAGGCCAGGACACAACCACCCACCCTGCAAATCCAAGGGCTCACTCTGCGGCCAGAGAATAGTTGGCGACTCCTCCAGAGGGTGTGATCTCCCCCCAAAGCCAATCTCTGTGTTGCTTCCCATCATTTAGAGAACTAAATTAAGTCAAACAATTGAGATTTTAATTTACCCTGCCTCAAACCCTCCAAATCTTTAGGACTGTCACTTAAAATAGGAATATGGACCCACACAGTCTAATAAAAGGCCCATAACAGCCCCGCACTGGTTGTCCTAGGTTGTACAAGACCATCTTACGCTGAGCCTGCACCACAGGGTCCTCAAAGGGAGCCTTCTCCCACCTGCAAGGCACCATCTGGGTGCTTTTACCTGGCTCCAGGACTCGCCACACTCCTGCAGAGCCGAATCCAGAGTCGCTGCCCAGTGGCCAAGTGAACCACAATTCCTATTCCGGTTTGTGCGTGACATAAAAGTTGACTCTATTAGTACTTCAGCCAAACACCCTGGTAGAAAACAGGGTTGAGAAACAGAGCAGGGTAGAAGAACGCAAATTACCAGAACAGAAAACATCTGACCTAAAAGAAGAAAATATCCCAAGAAGTTAGAGAGTTTGAGGGTTTGTCATTTCCAAACCAAATCCGTAATGCAAGCCCTACACTGCAGCGGGTTTCCACAGCACTACCAAAGCCAGCGGGTCTTTTGGCTGGGCTCACTCACATCACAAGGCTATAAAGCTGTCCCTCACGTATGGTTGTACGTTTCCAAGAGCAATGCAGCCCAGGAACTGGCAGGAGCATTTGGATGCTATCACAGTCTCAGTGTTAAACAGCATAGAGTTCATCTGGATTGAAGGAAGGGGGAGATTTTACCACCACTGGGTGGACACGTTGGTTTTTTAGAAGCCTGAGAAGGGTCAGAAGTAAATCAAACATGGACAAGTGATTGCTGTTGTAACAAAATGCATAGAAAAATACATTAGATACTCAAAAATCTGGATGCAAGTCTGTAGACCACCTAACATTATTTCTGGAAGACCTTTTCACATTCATTTCCAACAACTCTCAAGAAAAAAAAAATAATCGAGGAATCAACAGGCCACATTCTTTGAAGCTGTAATTCTCTCCCCCAAGAGAGCAGCCAAACTCCCAGGACAAAACAACGGGATTGTTTTACACAGTACCGCTAAGTTCCAAAAGCCAACCAACCCTAATTCCCTTTACTCCTTAAAACTCCATTTCCCTGAAACCTAATTTGCTGGGAAGCAACACCCTGAGCTGCTCCATCTTGTCTCACGACGGGAGAAAGTCCCAAACCTACTGCTTCCAGCCTCAGCATCTTCAGTCTTTGCTTTCTCCTAGCGTCCCCTAAATGTCTCCCCAAGGCAGGGTGCTGGTGACCATGTCCTTTAGACACTGCGGAGCGCGGGTGACCGTCCAAGTCTCCACAGGACACTGCATCCCTTCCAGCAGGCGCACATGGATCCGCGCTCATCCCCATATAGGCTCAAAATGCTGTTCTTTGGGATCAGTATAGGAGAAAACAGTGCCCCACTGAGAAAGCTGCTGAACATCTAGGAGAGAAGTGGCCCAGGACCATCACTCAGCACACCAAACCCAGAGTCCTCTCTGTAAAGAGCGTCTCACGCTGAAACAGCCGGATTGTAACCAGAAGGCTGTACTCGGCCGAGGACACACTACAATTTGCCACTAGGTGTCACTCTAGCTTCATTTTAATCGTATGAACTGAAGCATGGAAAACAAAAGCGCTGCTTTACGGAGATTTGCACCCCAGCTAATATAAAGACCACAACTTGGCAATGGTCTGAAGCCTGCATTTGTTACCTGCATCCTCCCAGGTAATTTGCTACCAGAGGAAGCCTCGCAAAAAAACCCCCGCAAGCCAAATTAAGAACCACCATTAAGAGCCAAAGAAAGAGATTTAAAAATTAAACAAAAGACGTTTCAGAGATTTTAGCTTCCAAAATCCCCAAACAAGGCACTCCTGAAAAGTGTAAGCTCCTGAGACTTGAGATAAACTGAGAGCTGAGATGCTCCTGTGGAATATATCTGAAGACGGATGATGAAGAGAATTCACAGTGAAGAGCTTCTTAGAGGACAGATTGAAGGCACCTGAACGACTACTCAAAATTGCAGCACTCTGCCTGTCCCCCCCGCCAGACCCAGCAGAAAACGCGCCCCAGTTGCAAGGATAAAAGCACCTGAGGAATTGTTCTTGAGCTGGACATTGCAATGTAGCATTCCGACCATCGTAGCATTCCGACCACTGAAGTTTTCCAGCCAGAGTGAAAACAGAAAGATCAGTGAGGGCTCCGAGGCATGCTTGGGGGGAGCTCTGCTAGTCTCCCACACATGTTCTTGTCTGGATTCCTGCAAATACTGAAGATGATGGAAAAAGAAGAGGGACCCAGCCAAGAGTGTTGAAATCAAATGACGGAAGGGAAGCCCATAAAAGATTTTCCCCATGTTTACACTGATCTTTCCACGCAAACAAGAAAACATTGCATTTCTAAAGAGAATTAGACAGTTTTTTCCTAGAAAAGCCAAAGCTTCTTATGGGATGCACTTGGTCCTCTTTGCTGCAATTCCCCAATAGTGGGATGCCTGAGGACCACGTGGCCATAGACCAGAGAGGCAGGTTCCAGCCATCCAGTACTGCTCATCTATGTGAAGGATTGTCCCTTCTGCCAATCCACCACCCAGTCACAGCGCATCACTGCAGAAACCCGACAGCGCCAGGAACCTCTATAGCAACATCTTGCTTCCCAAAACACACCCCACCCCAAAGTCACCACGAGTGACATCGCTTCGAACCCGCTGAAAAAAACAATTGCTGAAAAGAGCAATTAAGCAAAAATTGTCTATCACGGATGAGAAGGTTCTTGTTCTGCATTGTGCAGGTGGAGAAACAAGGTGGGTCAGACCAGAGCTCCAGGTCCGTACCTTCTCTCCACCTTCAACTGATCCCCCACAATGGAAAGCATGAAGGAACAGCATGGGCAGACATCTGCCCACCATCTGTGCATTTTGACAGCCTAGTGGTTAAAGGGAAAGGGTCTCAGGTTCTAGAGAACTTGGCTCAGTTCATCAGTTCGACCTCCCTGCATCAGCAAAACACTTATTTTTAAGGATAAACATGCAAGATAGTCTGGGGAGGGCCATGGAAACACCCAGGAGGGAAAAAGAGATCACAGTGCCTGGGTGTGATGCTTCAAACAGGCAGAAGACTCTTAGGAGTGACGGCTCAGGACCAGAAGCCCTCTGAGAGAGCACCCTGCCATCCCATAACGTACAGGGGAAGAACAATTTCCCGGTTGATACCTGCCTTGGCTTTAGAAGAGCTGTTTGCAGTAATGTGAGGGACACTGAACTGTTTATGAAGCAAAATGTGGCAAGCTGCCTCTTTTGTCAGAAATCACATCTAGTTTATAGTTCATGGTAACAAACCAGGGAAGACTACAGAAAAAGGTAACAAGCAGAAGAAACATTTCTTTTGCAGTCCATGGAGCCGAAAGAAACCATTGTTGGTAATTCTGCAGTATCCATTAATGCTGATGGAAGACAGATTGCGTGCATTACGGTAGCATGGCCAATCCGAGAAAGGACAGCCTGCAAAGGATCAAGAAGTTTCAAAATAATATTTAAAACCATGCAAAGGATTTAGAATTCACCCCTGCTACACATACCGGCTGTCCCCGGGTTTCCACTGGTGTATTTCCTACTACACGCTTGGGCACATCGAGCTGTGCTCACAGCGGTTAGGCCCATCCCAGCTTTGGGGTGCGAAGCACATCCTTAGAAATTCCTTTTTTTCCCTCCCTAGCACAGAAAACGCAGCCTGCTCCCACTGAAACTGAGCTGTTTTGCTGTTCGCTGACCAAGAGAGGCTGCGGCCAGTAGTTCTGCAAACCAGAGTTCGATCTCCCTGGAGATGCAACCGACCACTTAAAACCTTGCTGACACTAAACCACAGCAGCATAGACATCAATCCCAGGCGGAAAGGCCACGCTCGCCAGCCCCTTGAGCTTGTACAGCCTGCACCTCCAGCCCAGAGCTAAGCAAACACTTCCCAAGTGCACAGCGTGAAGCAAACCATACGGCCTCAGACAAAAAGTTTCAAAATTCAGCGTTCTCCTTCACTGCAAGTCTTGTCTCCGCTACCACAAGAGGCCAAATCCACCCCGAGACTGTGCTATCAGCCCCACTTTGCTGGTCTAACTAGCTGGGAAGATATCTCAGCAGGCTTGCACAAAGCTCAGCTCTACAGCACCCACCTTCCCCAAGAGGTCCTTCACAAGAGGTCCCCATATCACCCATCCAGGACAAGGAAACCTGAAAGGCAGCTTTTTTCCTGTTGGCTTTAAGTCACACCTAACAGCTCTAAGGTGTTTGTGCAATGTCTCCAGGGAATTCTCACACTCCAGGATTGGACCTCCACTACTCAAGCCCCAACCCTGATGCTATGGAGCCATTTGTGGCCATTCCAACAGCTCCCACCACCGCTTCACTGTCCCAGAGCAGGGATGGCAGTACTGGGGCAGAACAGGGACGCAAAGCAAGGAAAATCCATAAAAATCTACAGACGGGGAGCGATACCCAGAACCACTGCAGTTCTGGTGAAGTGACATGGTCAGTGACGCTAGTCTGAAGGGCGCAAGATGTGTAACAGGTCACAGACATGACAGGGCCACAGGAACAACAAAACCTGCATGGTAGGCACTTATCTTGCTGCAAATAGGGGAAGGATAATTCAAGGGGAACAGCAAGGAATCCCCCAAAAATCTGCCTTGCCAAAGACATCCCTCTGCATACCACAAAGTTCCTGCAGGACGATGATCCTCTTCCCACCCCTCCATCAGGACCACCCACCCAGCCAGTCTGGATCAAAGGGAGCGGACTCCAGCTCCGAGCCCGCAGCACTTCAGCCCGGTTGTCAATTTGCCCGGCAGCTCTCGCACTGCTTGAGTAAACCCTTGACGTCATCAGGCGGATGGCAGCCTGTGGGGGAAACCTCGCAGCTTCCCAGCCGGCACGGAAAACCGCTGTCTGGTATCTCTTCAACAAGGAGCTGGTGTGCAGCGCCTGCGGTGAGTCAGAGCTATCCTACTTCCAACTGCATGTGACTCATCCCAGCTTCACTGCAAAGGCACCACAGAGTCTGACTAAACCAGCTCAAAAGTTGTGTATATATAATTTTTAAATACATATACACACCCCCACGTGTATGTGCACACACATACATGCATGTACATATGCATAAAGTGATTTCTTTTTCTTTTTTTTTTCCCCATATGCAACTGAGAGAAACTTAATGCTCTGGAATTAATAAATAACTATGAACAACCAAGCTCCTGGGCTACAGAAAGAGCTCTTCTCCCCACGTGGCTCCTCAATTTGTGTATTACTTGAGGCTCTGAGCTGTGCTCTGAGTCCACAAGGGCTCTCCCGTTTCCTGCATGAGACCCCATGGCACAGCTCGCAGGGTGGGATGGCCACCACACCGTTCCCTTTCCTCCACACGGGGGGGGACACCTCCTCATGGATAGGGGGGGACACCTGGAGGACGGGAGGGAGGGAGGAACCTGGATGTTCCCCACTGAGTGAGGGCGCAGCAAAGGGTGCCGCACACCTACGCCGCAGAGAAGACATCTGGAAAGACGCCTGGCAGGTCCCAGCCCAGTCCTCAGCCAGTGTACTGCTGCTGGTAGCGCAGGTTGAGCTCCCGCAGCTCCCGTTCCCGAACCCGCCGCGACTTGTTGGATTTGGTGGAACGGCTGGAGCGGGTGGACTGTGCGGACTTGGTGCTCTGGCAGCGGGAAGATGCCCTCTTGAGAAGGTTTTGTGAGATGGAACGGTGTAGGTTCTTCATGGAGGAAGAAGCGGCCATGCTGACCACCCACGGGTGCTTCAGGGCCTGAAGGGCTGTCATCCTGTCACTGGGGTCCACGGTGAGTAGACGATCAATGAAATCCTTGGCCAGGTTGGACACGCTGGGCCAGGGCTGAAAGACAAGAGATGATTAGAATGAAACATCCCGGCACAGCTTCACTGATTAATTAATTCCTCCCACCCCGAAAAGGCGCTTCGGGGCATTCTGCTTCTTCCGCTCTCTTTCATCCTCCGAGTCATAACCAACAGTATCTGCCCAAGGAGAACGAGAGACAATTACTTCAAGAGCCTGTTGGGGGGGAGAAGCTGAATTAGTGGGAAATATTTACACGTCCATTAGGTGCAGCGTGGATCCATCCAGCAGCGGGGGTCAGGCACGCAGCCTGCCCAGTCGCTGACCCTGGATCCCAGTTTTCCAAGGTGCCTCAAGCCTGCAGACACCTACACACACACACACACAAGCAGTCTCAGTCAATCCCCAGACTCAGCCATCTCTCCAGCAGCTGGCGGGGCCTTCCCTGGTCCTTCTGGCTACCAGATCCTCCTGTGGTCTCGTCCTCGGCCTTAGAGGCACACACACATGTGGAGATCCCCAGCTTCCAGGTCCCTTCACCCCCTCATCTGGCTCCGGCTCCACCATCAGCCACACGCTTGCTCCAGTTGCTGCGCCATGGACACACACGGGCTGCCAAACCTACGTCCCACTCCAGCTGCTGGCCCTGAGGCCGCCCACCTCACCTTCTCACGGCATCTTCCAAAATCATACAGCTATGACAAAAAGAACAGTAATTGTATTCCATTGAAGACCCTCCAATCCAAGTGCTTTGTATCCCATGAAGCCGTTATGGCTTGAACGCGAGCCATATGGCTCCCAGAGGACAGACCCTGACACCAGACTCCTGGTTCTCCTCTGACTCTTCATTAGCAAACAAGCACTGACCTCTGCAACAACCCCGAAAGCAAGAGATTTTTCTGCCATGGTACCTGGTCTCACTCCCGCATGGAAATCTAGGAGATGTCGCTCCTGGTCAACCCTGGGACAACTGACTCATCCTGGCTGGAAACAACCCCATAAAATGCTCTAAATATATAGAAGTGTTAGATATAAGGAATTTTCAGGAAGGCTTACCAAGGAAAGATAAAGGATACTTTTTTACAAAATATCATTTTTAAAGAAACAAACGCCAAATAATTAATGACTCCTATGATTAATTCCCGCAACATCCCCACGATACAGAGAAGTATAGTCATAAGAAGTCACGATGAGACAAACACCTACAGCCACACATGCTGAAATTGTTTCATTTCTGACAAAATACCATATTGGCACTAACGTGAGAAGTGAGAGCATTTCCTTTAGCACGAGGTGAAGGCTAGGCTGTGGAAAAAGCTCGGAAGAAAACCATGGCAAAATCCACTGCAAGAGTGGAGTGGAGGAGGCCGCGTGGCCAGCATAAAAACCCAAGTGTCAAATGGAGCCAGGCCAAGGTTTCTGCAATCCTCGGGTGTTGTGTGGGTCTCACCCCTCCTCGAACCACCAATACTGAATTTTTCAAGTACATGGAGACCACATCCCAAGCGGCATTAAAAAAAGCCTGAGCAGATTCGTGCCACAAAGTGAAGATTTCAATACAATAATTAAGGTCACGTACAAACATGTAGGTATAACTGAGTGGAAACAGCACGTGTAGTTAAAAAGGAAAAAGGCTGCTCTTCTGTGTCTTTCATTCCTCTCTTCGTTTGGTGAGGAAGAAAAGAACCCAGCTATTTTAAAATTCGGGGTCCACTGACTGTATGGTCAGATATAATGCCCTTTTTTTGTTGCTCCTGAAAGCAATTTTCTCTTTCAGAAGACTCAAAAGGCGGCAGAAAGAGAGCTAATCCACAGGAGGATTTTATAATGGAAAGGCAGGATGGTCCAAGAGTTACAGCCTGGCCCCGGACCACGGAGAGGCAGCAGTGTGGCCAGGAAAGACGAACTCAAGCCCTAGGATGGTCAGGGTAGAGAAAGTCATATTTTATAAGCGATGACTAAAACAGTCTGGCTTACTCAGCTCAGCTAAAGTGGGATTTATGATCACCGGCAAGAACTATGCAAGAGAAGAGAGTGCAAACGATACTAACTACTTGATCTAAAGAAAACCGGCACACGAATAAAAAACTATAAATGTTCCTGAATGTATTCAGGATAGAAATGGAACTACCAGAGCCAGAGGGCTCAGGAAGGAAGCACAGCCTTCTCCTGCGGATCAGACACCACTTTGCTGCTTTGAAACCANCCCTCAACGTTTCAAGAACAAAATGTTAACAAAAAAAATCTCTTAAAATTCAAGCTTTCCCGTCTACCGCTTTCAAATATAATTAGTTTGTCATGACCTGCCTTAAATCACTTTTTCTTAGCCGATGAAATGCCTCTTGACACGGAAAGAAGAAAAAGCGGGCACTTGCTAGAATAGAACAGGGACAATCTTTGAGCAGAGACTCATTAAAGTGTCCATTTGTAAAAAGGATAAATAAAATAGGGAAAAAAAATATCTTTACAAACGTAGCGAAAACCACAATAAAGGTTACAATTGCAGCTGAACGCATTGCAGAACTCTGGCCCCTTCGGAGAGCTCAGCCTTTATGCTATTTATAACAACAGAACCAAAAAGCCAAATCTGCCTCTGCCACGGGGAGACATAAATCGCATTTCAAGCCTAGAGATTTCCTACCAGACTTCTGAACAAGGTGCTGCCTTTGTTAAATGACAGTGAAGGGAATCAACTTGCAGGGTTTAGTCTTTATTGGCATAATCTCAGCTAATACCAGGGTCACACCGTATGTCAATTGGCAGGTCAAGACATCACCTTCCTTTTAAACTCCAGATCTCCAGTTACAGATGTCCTCTGGGTTCTCTCTTCCATAGACGGACAGATCCAAATGAAACCCACCAACGAGACATTTTGCCTCCACTTTACCAGGCTTCCCTTCAAAAAACACTATTTTCTGTAGCTTTTTTTTTTTTGACTCATTTACCAGCTATTCCTACAGTTAAAATCACCGATTCATCATTACCTGTCCACACCCCATTAACCTCCAATCTACTTCTTTCCTTACCCTCTTCCTAGCAGACAGCTCACCCCGTTCTGTTCCCTTCCTAGAGGGCTCGTTTTCCACTCTCCAAATAATGCAAATGAGACGCCTAAGCTAACAATGTATCTACCCAATTTACCGACTTTAACTCAAAGTGATAGTAAATCCTGGTGACAATTCTACTCTCCTTGCAATGGTAACTTTTTAAGAACTCTTTATTACCATTTCCATTACTGTTACCAGCAATCGAGATGAATTATACCTTGAAACAGCTTTTTTCCGCTCAAACGGAGAAAACACATTTGCACGACTCCAAACTTACTGGGTTTCCCTGGGGTGTTTCTTCCCATCTATCTAAAATCTTTCACCTTTTTGAATATTGTCCCTCATAGAGACACAATCATGCCGGGATCTCCATCCTCTCCTTTTTACCTAAATCCAAAGAGAGGCACTCAAATGAAAAACACTCGAGGACTGACACAACAATACTTTCCTTGGAAATACATCTTCAGGACATGCAGGAAAGCATTATTTCCTCTGGCAGATGTGAGCAACTGCACAGATCTGGAACTTGAGGCAACCTGAGAACTATTTTGCCGTTCAGATGCAGTCAAACTTCAGTCAACCGACGGCTGCTCAACACAGACCAGGAGATTCTGGCAGGTGAAACGAGCCTCTGAACACCAGGAACAATATTATTTCAGTCGTTTCAAGTCATACTAAAAGATGGCGAATGTGATAATTTAGAAATTCATGAAGAACATATCAGTCTGAAGACCTAGAAACTGTGGATGCATCGCCAGCCTAAGCCTTGAGAGACCCATGCGTTGCACCAGTCCAGTTTAATGAAACCTAAAGAAGAATAAACAAAAGCAAATTGGATTTCTCATTATTCCCATTACTCTCGTTTCACCACAAACGTTGAGTATGGAGTAGTTGCAATTAGATTTTTCTTCTGGTCAGCAAACACAAATCAGTTTATTGATCTGTTTATGCAGCCGGAGGTTTCACTTGCTGCACCATACGCATTTTTGGTCTTATTTCACTGAAGCCTTTTCTTAAAAAATAGGTAAGGCTACATTCTATTGAAACACTGAGTGGAAAGAATTTAGCAATTTTCAACACCAGTCCCTGGAGAGACGTATCCATTCTCCAGAAGCCTTGCCTCAGTTGGCAAAACAGCAGTTTTAACTTAGCAAAACCGCAGGAACCCTCCCAAAGAATACTGCAAGGTAGCAGCAGGAGTCGGTGTAAGAGCGGAGGGAGGTCGACGCTGGTGTATTTGGGGAACACCAAGAAGGACATGAGGTGCACTCACACGACAGGGCTGAGGTGATCTAGAGGAGATTCTGCTTCTCTGAGGAGAAACAGAAAACAGCTCGGGAGGAAAACGCCAGTTTTCCAGTGGCCATGAAACATTTCATCAGCTAAACCCCATCAGATAGCTCTGCCTTTAATCACAGAGCTGCAGTGACAAATTCCTCTCTTTCGTGGCACAGAAGTGAAGTCACCAATACTTGTACGCTTTGCAGCCCTGTTCCCTGTGAACTGCTTTCAAATGTAACGCAGTTTGAGTACAACTTATGCAGCGTTCCCTCCGTGAGACTGCATTCCTCCAGAAGGGAAACGTACTACGTTAGTTCTGGTGTCTTTTTACTTATCTTAAAAAAAGGTAGAACAACCATATTCTGAGCAGAACTCAGCAGCACTTGCTCAATGCCAGCAGAGACCTCCTAGAGGTGACAGGCTTTTCAAACAACTGCAGTCAAGTCCTCTGTCTGGGGTAGCTGGTACAGTGTCCACATCACAAACCGCAGTTCTCACACGAGACAAACCCTGGAATCAGACGAGTTTAACACCGGAGTCTTTAGGCCCTCATGTTGGAGGGCTGAGCATCCTCTGGAAAGTAAGGTCTTTTGACCCTGGAATTTAGCAAAGTGGCTAAATACATGATCCAGCAGAATTCAAAAAAAAAAAAAAAGGGAGGGGAGGAAGCAGAAGAGCTGCAGGGAGTAAATCTGAGTAGCTTGCCCTAGTGCCGAAATAACAAGGGTCCCTGCAACATCCAAAGGAAATAACAGCAGATCCTTACTCAGAGAACTTACTCCTTACTCAGGCTCGGCAGAGCGTGAAAGAGGATGTCTTGCCATCATTTTGCTCTCCTTTACCTCATCATCAGGAAGCACTGGGGAAGACTTACCAGCTCCTGCTTACAGGACAGCAGGTCTAAGGCACCAGTCAGGAGCTTCTGAAATCAGAAGAGATGAGATGCAGTAACGCCTACTACTACTGTAAGCTGCAAAGGATCCTTAAATTAAAACAAAACAAAGAAACTCCCACCAAACCCACATCCTACCTCCTAACTAGCACAAACCTTCAGGCACGTGGAGATCCCTCGGAGGCAGGAAAGACTGCTGCACATTCCCTAGCGACTGTGAGGGTATTTGAAACAGAAAACCAGCAATTAGTAACTCATGATCTTCGAGATGAGCTGTGCAGTCGTCCATTCCTCACTTCTGTCTTTCGTGCAGAGTTATCCTATTCAACAACTGAATCCAGAGGTTAAGAGGCCTCTCAAGAAGAGGGGAAGGAAGACGGGCTGTAAAGATGTATATGGACACCGTATATCATCGTGTAACTGCAGTTACTGGCAAAACTCCCTCCTCGTCAAGACTGCCTGTCCCCTTGCATCCCTCCAGGCCCAGGTGACACCCTTCAGCACCCTGCTCCTTTGTAGATAACCTAGAGGACCACACAGGGTCACTCAAGTGGCATAGGGTCACTCTGTCTGATGCTGGAATTCCAAAGTCTCATCGTGCTTTCGTTGCCTGGTGAAACCATGAATGAAGTCTGAGATGGCAACCAGGGAAACTTCAGACAAACCCAGTTCTTACAGGTGACCTGCTTGAGCCTGACTACAGCGTTCTCCAAGCTAACAGCAACTCCTCCCTGGCCATCCCAGAGGTCTCCTCAACTCCATGGGCACAGCACAAGCCCACCCACCCACAAAAAAAAAAAGCAGCAGTCGCCTGATTTCCAAGCTTTGCTTTTAGTCTTGACAGTACCCACTGAAGGAAAAATACAGACTGAGCTCCCCGTTCCTACCCAAATTACATGTTGTTTTCAGGAGAACTGACATGAGCTCTAAAGACGGTGTTACGGGGAAGGTAAGGGACACCCAGAACTGCAAAGACCTGAATTTCCCTTGCCAGTTGGTCTTTACAAGTCCACGAAGCACAAAGCACGTTATCACAGCTGCAAAAGATTGCTCTTAGGTCAAAAATACCGTATCCCAGCCTCACTGATTCCTAGGAAGAGTCTGAATGAGTGCTGGAGAAGCCTCAAAGCACCAGGCAGAGGGAGGAGCCCTACTGCAGCACACGGGTTCCTGCCAGGTTCACCCGCAGAAAACCGTCAAGTGGCTACTTTGAAGTTTTACAAAACAAAAAAGATTCACTGGGAATGAGCCTGCCCCGACGGACAGACTCGGTTGAAGACGTCCACTTGGTCAGAGGGACTGCCACCACAGCGTGCCCTCCCTGCTGTTGAGAGCGCAACACTGCACGCCACGCAAGACGAGCGCACTGCCTTCTCAATCTTCATTCCCATTTCGTGCTGCTCTCTCCGTTGTGCCAGCACAGACGGTTTGGCTCATGCAAGCAAAGCGAGCCAAATCAGGGAGCTTCCGTGAATTTTTTCCACTGGGGATTTTAGCCACCGCTCCTTGGTGTGATTCACCGGGCGACTGCAGAACCAGCTACATCAGCCCAAGTGAGCGACTGGCAGAGTCCAGAATTAGCAGCACTTCAACCGAGTACGAAACCTGTGCCACAGTCCGCCTTACAGCCTCAATGACAATGGGAGAACCTCCCGCAGCAGCGATTTGCAGCGCTGAACCCTCAGGAATGACAGGCCGCCGCTTCCGAGATATGCCAGCATTTCCTACAAAAGCATCTCCCGAACTTCTAAGCTGCGTAAAACGCAGGGCGCGTTGCTGATCCGCAACTTCAGCGCTGCCAGATAATAAACCCGGGGGGAAAGCAGCCTCCTTCACAACGCCTCAAATTGCTCTCAAGTGTGCTATGTTTTATTCAGACTCGGGCTCCAAGTCTGGAGGAGGAGGAGGAGGAGGAAAAGCAGGAGATCTGAGTGTCACTTCGGCAAGGTGATTTCGTGCAGCTCTGTGATTAAATCCCATCACCACCCCTGCTTGTTATTCACATCAGCATAAAAGCTACGGAGGCGCCGTCCACGCCGGCACGTGGGGAACAAACAACGCGTTGTTCTCCGATCCGAACAACCAACCCACCTCTTTCCCATCCAGCTGAAGGGAGCACAAACCCGGCATACGCTGGCAGAGAGCCCCCAGCCCACCCGGCTGAAATAAAACCCTGACCTGGGGAACCAGCGCGAACCTTCTCGCTCAGCTCAACTAAACCCACCTGGGGGTGGGAGCCAGCGCTCTGTCGGCAGAGCAGCTTTCAGGGCGGATTTTCCATGGCAGAGCCGAGCCCCTGCAAACAAGCCACCGAGACAAGTTTTTTTTATGCTGGCTTTTTACTTGTTTTTACATTAAAATACACAATAAAGGTGTTTCTGATCCATTTCCCTGTTGGACACTAAGTTTAAAAATATTTCTGTTATATTCATGTTTCTAAGCAGGTTTTTTTCCCCCTTAAGTTTTTTTTTTTTTTTTTAAATCAAATTTCAGCAGTCTCTAGATTCCAGCAGTGCATCCTCCCCTACGAGGACAGGCCACGCAGATACCATTCCTCAAGGAGTTGCGGAGACCCCCCCTGACCTGGGCAGGCAGAAATTTTTAACACAAAGGAGTTTGTTCAGGATGTTACTGACATACATCAGGACAAGCCCTTCTTGCCCTTCGGAACCTACGCGGGATGCAAGACTCTCAACAACTGCTTTCCATCCCATAGACACACCTGGCCACACCACTGCTCGGCATCGTGTACGTCCCCACTCTGCGTTCACCGACTGCTGCTGTTCACAATCCCATTGAAGACATCTGGACCATTAAAAACCATTAAGAAAGTCAATCTGGACACAGAGGGCACCCAGGTATCACCAGTATGAAAAGGCATTTTTTCACAAAAATGACTCAGTCTAACGCGTATGTATGGTGCCGGAGGCAGGTCACATCTCTCCATTTTTCAGAGTAGCTGCATTTTAAAATTGTGATGTCTCTGGTGGTAGACAAGTGACACGCTGTCAGTTTTTAAAAATAAATTAATTGAAGGTCCCCCGGTACTCTCTACATTGCGTCTTCCACACGTTCACGCTAACGTAACAGTTTTGTCTGATTTAGGAGGCTGCCACTTGACTTCAGGCAACAGAAAGTGTCAACTCCGAAGCAGCAGGTTGGGGACATCACGTGGTGAAGCGGGCTAGGACGGCACTGGGGCTCCAGTAACGAGAGGCTGGCACAGTCCTGGGCATCGTTCAGCCCACGAGCGGTTGCAAAGAGGTGATCAAAACCAAGCCGTTCAAAAGAGCCAGAACAAAAAGTTTCCCACGAAAAGATGTAACGTGCTAAAGCCCGCACAGGACAGATTCCCAAGCGCTCAGCATTTATTTGTTGATGTGGGGAGGAGGAATAAAGGAAAGATGAAAAGAGGAAAATACAACAGCCCTTTAATAATCCACAGCATTATAAGTATGCACAGCCATCTGGTGCTGTGAACTTCCATAACCCAGCTTTTGGAATGGAAATAGCCAGCCGATTTTCCCTGTACAAGCGCTGCGTACTCAGCCAGAATAACGCAGTAAAATTACAGCGGCTACAAACCCAATAAACACAAAGCTTTTCTCTACAGCCAGGGGCAGCTCTTCTAACCGTAACACATAGGGAAAGAACTAGTATGTTAAATTGGGGTAATACCACATTTTACCTTGGATCATTTCACATCCATCTCTTAAAATAAGAAGCATCAGCAAGTTAGCGTTGGACACAGCAGACCTGAACCGCTACCTTGACTGAGAAACTGTATATTGAGAAAGCTCAAGGTCAAGGGACCAGGTCAAGGGACCTGGACTCGGAAGGACGCAGGTGAAAAGACGAGAGCACTGAGTACAGACCGCTGGAGGCTGCCATCCAAATGGCAAATGGGAAAGAGCCAGAGCTATCCAAAGGTATTGCTAGAGCACCAGCTCACAACAGTATCCGCAGTCGCGAACCTGGGAAATACCTTGCCCCATCTGTTCGTAACATCTAGGTATCCTGAGCCCTTCAGTGCTTTTATCCTCGAAAGGAAAATTCAAATTTGATCTGAGAGGTGTTCTCTCATTCTGCGTTCCTACCTTAAGAGACGTATTGGCAGAGAAATGAAAGTGGAGCTAACACGCGTTTCTATGTACCAGTTCAGAGCAACAGTTTAACTAAGGCATGGCAATCCCTGACAGGAATAGATTTTATCACGATGATTAGTGCAGCCGGGGGGGGGGGGGGGGGGCCACAGGAAAAGATAAGCTTATAACCTTCCACGTACACCACACACACACCCTGCCCCCACCTCCTGCAGGCTCCAAGCTGTCGACGCACAAGCCTTGGGTTCTTACGAGAGAACCAACAAGGGGGAGTAAATCCCAAGAGAGTCTTAGCTGCTAGTCCAACCCTGCCCCGGCTGACACCCGCCCTCCTCGGCTGCTCGGGACAGCACGAGGCTCCTTGAACCTCCTCAAGCCCAAGCACGGCACGCAGACGAGGGGCTGTGCCGGAAACACCAGCAGTGCCCAGGCTCCAGCAGAAGAGCCCTTCCCTCCCTTCCCTGCCCAGCTTGCCCTTCCTTTCTTCCTTATTTCTCTTCCCATTTTAATCAGAATCCAGCCCAGGCATGGGTCAGAGGAGGTGAAATAACCCTTCTGAGCATCTCCTAAAAGCCCAGGTTTAGCGCTTCCCAAGTTAGGCCAGTGTGGCCTAATCTAATGACATTGCTGTTTCTCTCCCAGAAAGCACTGTTTTGGGTAGGCAAGGTAGATATAAACCACTGCTGCTTCCAAAAGTTTAAACATCGGGAGACGCTAAAAGTAGGTTTACTTGGCCTAGCACAGGTCAGTCCCAAGTGACTGGTTTACAGTTATGTCTTTCCTGGCACTATTTGGGAAGTTTTTGTAAGAATCCAGAGCAGGACAACTGTTCTGGATCCCACTCCAGCACAGCTCTCCTTAATATCTTCTGCACCTCTTTTAGCATCCAAACTATTCAGTGAAGGGGACAGAGGTCTTGCTGAACAACAAAGTATGTCACTGGAACTGCACCAAACTGCATATGCACAAGGAGTTAAAATTAAAGTAGCAAGGAGAACTCAAACATCCCTAGCTCACACATCCCCAATTCTGCAGCTATAATCTTATATCAATGTGATTTCCCCCCCCACCCCCTTATATCCTACCCTGTTGTTTCCTACATTGGTTTTTTCCCCCTCCAAAAAGAAGATCAAAAGTTTCAGTTTGCTATGTGGGATCACACTAACTACCGTCAACGCCTGGACATCTCCCAGTTGAAGAAGGACGTGGAGAAGACCCGGGTGAGGGCTACCAAGATGGCCAGGGGTCTGTGGCATGTGGCCTGCAAGAACGGTTGGAAGGAGTTGGGCTTTTTCAACCTGGCAAAGAGAAGTCTAGGGGCAAACTAATAGCATTTATTTGAAAGCAGAAGGATTACAGAGCCACACAGCAGATCCAAAGGATAAAACAAGGAGCAACAAGGAGAAGCTGCACCTTGGAAGGTTCCTATCAGGAAATACCAAAAAAATCAAAACTAAATCACTGGTACAGCCCTGGAAGAGGTCACCAGGGAGGTGGGGGCTCTCCATCCCTGAAGACTTTCAAGACTCAGGAAGATAAAGTCACAGCCAACCTGATGGGCGACAATCCCATCTCAAGCTGAATGGGATCAGAGACCTCCAAAGGTCTCTTGTAACCGAGGTTTCTATGAATTCAGTGCATCTCCCCCCTGTTCCCAGCCAGTACTGGCATCTCCCCTCCGCGGCAGCAGCACATCCCTCCTTCCTACAGGCACCGCTGCCAGGGCTCCATCCCACACGCTTAACAGGGACAAGTGTGCCACAAGTGGTTCAGAAATAAACATGTGCTGATCAGCTCTGTGGATAAATTTGGACTGATATTTAATTACCTTTCCTGCAGCAAGGTTGTAAATTTAATTCTCTCCCCTACCGAGCCACTGACTTTTATAAAATTCATAGAAACTTCAGGCCTCTGAATTCTCCACGTTGCTCAAATTGGGCTGAAACAAACCTTAGAAGTGAAATAGTTAATTGTGGGAGGCTGAAAGACAGATAGCATAGTTCCATAAACTTCGCTTCCCTGGGAAATCAGGGCAAAAACAGGGCTGCGATGGACATCCAGGGATCATCCCATCCGTCCCACGGTCCCCAAAGGATCTGCCGCAGATGCATCATTCCTGACAGATGACTGCCTAACTCGTTCTTTGAGACAGCTTCAGCAATCCTCTGGGAAAATTTTTTTTAGGAGCAGGAGACACTGGTGCTATAAAAGGTCTAATGTGAATCTTTCTAAGTGCAGTTTAAGGCTCTTGTTTGCCATAATCTGGAAAAGAGATTATTCCTTTTCCTCTTTGAAGCAGCCGTGTGCATATTTGCAAACGGCTACGCCAACACCTTCTTTAGGCCAAACAGCCAAAAATGTTTCAATCTTCTGGAGCCTGTGGTTTGGGTTTTGACTCGCAATTGTTTTCGTTGATCTCCTGTCAAGCCTCTCCACTTGGCCAGCAGCATTTTTGAAGTCCGCTGCCCAGAAGTATCGGTGCTTCAGCTTGGCATGCTGCATCAGCCACTAAATGCAGCAGGGTTACACCACATGCAGCTGGTCTTCCTCTTCCTACGCCCCAGTATGCTCATCTTTCGCCACAAGCGTGATATTGCTGTCTCACATAATAGTTTGTGATTCATAGACAGATCCTTTCCTGAGAAGCCAACACCTCCCGATCTTCTGTTCTTCACCTATTTTTGCACAGTAACTTACTTTTTTTTTTTTTTTTTTTTTTTAAGATTTGCACCTGCTATTGAATTGCTTAAATTTGTTAGGGCCATCTGGAAGTTGATGCACTTTGCAGCCTTTCCAATTCAATGTCCTCTGAAAATATAACGAACGCGCCCTCCCTTCCCTCACCTGGGTCGGCCAATAAAGTCCCAAATACCACTGGACCTTTGGCAATTTCTAGGGAACCACACTCACTACATATTCCACTTTGTTGATGAGCCACGAGTAAACTGAGAGAGTTGGGATTGTTTAGCCTGGAGAAGAGAAGGTTGAGGGGAGACCTTCTCCCTCTCTACAACTACCTGAAAGGAGGTTACAGCGAGGTGGGGGTCAATCTCTTCTCCCAAGGAACAAGCGATAGGACAAGAGGAAATGGCCTCAAGTTGTGCCAGGGGAGGTTTAGGTTGGATATTAGGAAAAACTTCTTTACCCAAAAGGTTATCAAGCATTGGAACAGGCTGCCCAGGGAGGTGGTGGAATCGCCGTCCCTGGAGGTATTTAAAAGACGGGTAGACGTGGTGCTGAGGGACATGGTTTACGGGTGGTTTTGGCATAGGTTTATGGTTGGACTCGATGATCTTGAAGGTCTCTTCCAACCCAAGTGATTTTATGATTCTATTCTATGACAAATAAATGCCAATTTTAACACAATAAGTTTGGGGAATCCACGATTTGGTCCGACGCTGTCTCTGCTTCACCTGTGGCAGATTTTGAAAGCGCCATCCAGTGCCATACAGCCTGCTGGCTTCTGTCCCCAGGAAGACCGGAGAACATTATTTTCCCGGCTTCTAGGCAAAGAAGTTTTGCTCAGCATAAAGGGCAGATGAGGACAAAACAATTTGCAGCAGCAAGTGGAGAAGCATAGTTTTTCGTAGTGCCAAACCCGCTCTCCCACTGTACTTCCCGCCCACTGACACAGAAGATACCACCTGCCTCAGAGGACACGTGAGGCAAAGCTGCTTGCCCAAAGCCAGGAGATGAAAAGGCTCCCTGCTTCCAGAAGACAGGAACACCTCAAACCCGGCCTCTCCTTTGCCTGCAGACATGAGTAATTCCCCTTCTGTGTTTGTTAAGTACGGTTATCACACCTACTCGTTGGATTTACCCACAGTGACTATTTGGGAGCTCCGTGTGCCTGGCACACATTCAGCGCAGGCAGGAGGTTTCCAAAGCAAGGCTATCGGTGCCACAGCGCATTTCCTGACAGGGATTTTCCAGAGACCGTGGAACACCTTAATGAAATAGCTAAAGATACCTTCAATGCCAGAGCCATCCTTGCTAAGCCCCGGGGCCAAACACTGGAGGTACAGGAACTCCTGTGAATTCCTATGAACAGGAATTTCCTATTCTGGAAGACAAGTATGCCGTGAAATGATTTTACACTCTCATCCAAAAGCCAAGCTAGTTTTCCCCAATTTTGCAATATCGGCCTCCAAAGCAAAAAGGTAGCTTAAGAATGCCACCAAGAATTCCTGAAGCTTGTAAAGCCAAAAGCAAACGAAAAAAAAAGAAATATAAAGGACTAAGAGGAAAGAGATAAGAAACTGTAACTTAGGCATTCCTATCAGCGTCTGATATAACAGTATATTTTTGAGTCATCCCAGCTATAATGAGAAACCTTTCTCATGTCTGAGCCACACAACCACGCTCAAAATGATCAGGTTTGAAAGAATCCCTTAGAAATTATTCTTCAGACAACAAAGGTAGGAAACATGCAAATACTTCCCTTCCCAGACAGCTCGATTCTATCTTTTGTTAGGTACGAAATCAAACTCTTCGGTTAATCACTCCGAGTGCATTTGATGCGCAGGGTGTATCGTGCTGATGGAAGTTCATGACCTATAGACACGCATGTATCCACACCGGCAGTTCGGCGTATGCGGCATTAACAGCGGGTATCTCTTAACAGCCACCACCAGAACGTTCTGCCTCTCCTCAACTTGGCGGCGTGGCTCCCATTTCACCAATCAGTGCTAATCGGGTGTATTAGTAAAAGCTCAGTTTTCAGGAAAATCCATAAAAGCATCCACTTAAATAACAAAGGTATCGGAAAACATGCCGGGGATTTCTACCTCAGCACTCACTCGGGGCAGCAGGAGGGCGAAGCAGCAGGGTGGTGAGAACAGAGAGCAGGAGAGTCGGCGACGAAGCTCACGCTCCAAAAAGAGGGAACTGGGATGCACCGCCGTTGGTTTGAGCCACCCCTTCCAGCTCAGAACAACTAACCCAGTTCCCTTGTGTCTACCAGCCTGAAAGCTTCAATTGCAATCTCGTCAGATTTAGGGATCTGGCGGATTAGTTAAAGAGACTACCAAGAAACACTCCAGGCTTAGGAAGCCTCTTTTTAGCCATCCAACTCAGTACCAACGCAAGCTCCCCAAAACAGTTTTTGCAGCTGAAAACAGATTTTTGACTACATGAAATCAAAATCTTAACTTCCTGCCTACGCCCTGTACACTGGTTAACTCCTCCTTTGTCTCATCCCAGGGCAGGAGCACACTGCAATTGCTAGGGAAGTCCCAAATTCTGGCCAGAGGAAATCTGCGCCAATTTTCAACAACAGATCGTTCCAAATATATCAGGTCCAACCGTCTCTCTCTAAGAGAGGGTCAATTACAGGCCACAAAATGACTTGCAAGAAGGTGTGTGTTACAGCCCTTCTTTGCAGGGCTCAGCTTTGATTGAGTAATTAGAACTAGCTTTTAACCTGCAGCAGGAGCCAGCCGCTGGAACCATAGCCAGGTGCCAGCTCTTCAAAACCTCAAAGTCTGGTGGCTCAGTGGGAGCTGGGGAGACACCGTAGTTCTCTCCAGAGCGCAACACATTTACAGCACCCCCGTGAAACCTCCCTCACCGGCACCAGTCAGGGCTCCCTGTGTCTCTGGAGTCGCACTGCTGTTCTAGTTTTGTACTTCCACGTGATCTTCTGGAGCCACATCACCTGGTCTTTGGCAGACCAGGTCCAGCTGAAGCAGTTTAAGACAACACGGCCATCCACTCACCCTAGGACTTGCTGCCATATAAACTCCCCCTGTACTCAGCACTGGTGAGGCCACAGCTCGAGTGCTGTGTTCAGTTTTGGACACCGCAGTATTGGAGAGACACTAAGGTGCTGGAGCGTGTCCAGAGAAGGGCAACGGAGCTGGTGAGGGGTCTGGAGAACAAGTCTCATGAGGAGTGGCTGAGGGAGTTGGGATTGTTTAGGCTGGAGAAGAGAAGGTTGAGGGGAGACCTTATCCCTCTCTACAACTACCTGAAAGGAGGTTACAGCAAGGTGGGGGTCAATCTCTTCTCCCAAGGAACAAGTGGTAGGACAAGAGGAAATGGCCTCAAGTTGTGCCAGGGGAGGTTTAGGTTGGATATTAAGGAAAAACTTCTTTACCCAAAAGGTTATCAAGCATTGGAACAGGCTGCCCAGGGAGGTGGTGGAATTGCCGTCCCTGGAGGTATTTAAAAGATGGGTAGACGTGGTGCTGAGGGACATGGTTTAGGGGTGGTTTTGGCATAGGTTTATGGCTGGACTCGATGATCTTGAAGTTCTCTTCCAACCCAAGTTATTGATTCTATGATTCTAAGGACAGAACTGGCACCCTGCTCAAGGGTTGCACCCATCTCCAGGAGCAGCTGAACTTCAAACACAGCTTTGCCCAGAAGTGCGGGCTCCTGCCCTGTGGCGATGATCTCCAGCAAAGCGGGGGAGAGGAGACCTGTTGTATTTAGAAAACAAAGGAATGAAATCAGCTAAAGGTAAAAGAGGAAACTGCCCAGCCCAGCTTCCGGAGTCCAAGACACCAATGGCAGTTGATAGCTTAAACCCTTTCTGTTAATAATGCGTATTCTGCACAGAGGCAGCTTAATATTCTTTTTCTACCCCACCAACGTCCCTTTATCCCTACATCCCTAATTCTGCAGAAATTGTATTCCACCATTAACAGGATTTTATAGGGCCCAGGATGCAAAAATGAAAATATAGTAACATCAAATCACAGCATTATCACAAGTCCTCTTCCCCTGGGATGTGGCTCCTGCCTTCCTCCAGCCTTACAATTACGTGCCATGTGCTGTGCGCCGCTTCCCCAAACTCAGTCATTCACCCAAAAACCTTAATCAAAATGCTCAGCCCTTCACCCTGCCTTGAACCTGCAGGTGTGGAGCGCAGCCCCATGGACAAGGGGCTGTGAATGAAATTACTGCGAAAAAACACATTCCTCTTTTCCGCAGAGGTTCACTCCCACCTTTCTTTGTTTCTAGGGGCTTTGCAGCTTAGACAGAGTCTCCTCCCTGGTCTCTTCTGCTCAACACACCAGAATAAATCGGAGCGTTACAGTGCAAACAAGCCACGACGGTGAAGCAGGTGGTGTCTCCACCTCATTGTTTCAACAGATGCCTCCAGCTGCAGAAACTGCAAACCCAAATCGAGGGAAAGCCCGGCCAACTCACCTGCCACAAGGCACCAACTCAAAAAACACGCTGACCTGGCAACGCGCACGATTCTGTGAGATATCAGCTCTTAACGAGAGTTGTTCTTAACGGGGTTGCAGATTGTAGCTGTATGGAAATGGAAGGGGTATGCAGAGAAAGATGACCCCTCTCCTTGCTGAGCCTGCCCTAGGGTTTGGAGGGATCTTCCCAGCTGAGTTGCAACATCAACTAAAGAACACAGTAAAAAGGCACAAGGAATGGTCTGGAGAAAGGTCTTTGGATATAACAATTCCATCAGAGGAAACGACCCTCAAAAAGACCTCAAGAAGCAGTCAAAGCAAAGGGGAGTTGACTTTTGAATGCATACGTTGGTTTCAAAGCCCTTTTAGTGGAAAAGGTGTTTCTTTACCTGGTAATAAAGTGTTTTCCAATACAGCACGCTCAAGTTTCGCAGGCGCGTGGTAACTGACAGATGCAGGAACTTGGAGGATTTTCCAGGTTTTAATTGAGCTCCCCATGCTTCAGAGCACCTAAGATGTCCGCTCCTAGAGCAGGAGCGACATGGACAAACACTTCAGCTCTCAGATACGTATGGAGCAACGCAAATCCACCTCTACTCACACCCACTAAGCCACTGCATTAAAAGAAAAGAAAGAGCAGAAGCTAAGAGAAGTACATTTATACCGCCGGCCTCGGTGTTTTGTGCCGGGCTAGGAGAGGCACACTTTCATCCTGTTCGAGTGCTCCAGCTCTTCAAAGAGGAGCATAGTGCCCTTTTCAGCAGAGAGCCATCTCGCCAACACTCTTGTTGCGCTACTTAAAAACCACCGCATTCTCACAGCCCCATGAAACACAAAAGCACATTCCTCTGTAAATTGATATTTTTATATTTTTTTTTCCGCCTTTTCCAGGCAGAGGGCTCAGTGATTTATATAAAAAACAATTCTTCCTTACACGGGGCGGGGGGGAAAAAAAATCTAATTTTTAGAAAAAAGCGTGTGCATTTCTCTAACAGCAGGACTACTGTAAAACTCTTCTACCATCTAATGTGTCTCACAGGGAAAAAAACCAGAGCAGCTGCTAGAAGTGAAAAAAACCTCCTCCCCCAAGAAAGCTAAAACATAATCCTAGAGACTTGTATAATCATGCAAAAAAACACTGCAAATGGGGTTTAAAACCTTGCCTTTGGCTGCCCTGTCCCTGTTTTCCTTGGTATGCCATATTTCAACAGCTCGGGACATTCAAACTCCAAGGAGAAGACTGAAACATTGGCAACCCCGCTGGTTTGTAATCTCTCCTCTCTTCTGGCATGAAGATCAGAGGCCACGGTGACGATCACGTCTTGCAGAAGCCTCTAATGGGTCTAAAGACCAACCAGCACAGCCAGGGAGGGCAACACCGTTGGTCAGCGCCACTAGCCGGGGTCCTGCTGCATCCGGAGCCTCCCAAGTACTGAGCCGATGGAGAACTTCCCAAAGAAGAAGGTGGCTTTGCATGGAGCATCTCTTAGAGCAAAGAGCAGCACAGGACACCATGCAAAGGTAAATCTTCAATAAATGGGAGATAGACACTGGCTTTCCTGGCCTCTTGTAGCGACATGACTTTTTTGAAATGCAGGAGATAAAGGACAAATGGGAACATGAGAGGGCAGTGGCGCTTCTCTGTTCCTGGCAATTCTTTTAATCTGCTTGGAATGTTCTCCAGAAGACATACTGCAGACCAAATTCAGGGTACTGCCCATCTTAACCAGGAGATGTGCTTGGAGGAGATTGCCAGAGGGAGAGTTTTCCTCCTTTTAAGGCACTTGCTACCCCGTAAATGATTTAATTAGCGTACAACATATATTACACAAAGCTTTATGATATATAACAAAGCTGTAGTTGTGAACTGCAGGAAAAAACTGGGGACAAATTTCTGGGGCAAAGTATAAAATAGGAAATAAAGTTAACACATTATGAAACTTTTTTTTTCTAAGTTGCCATTTTCTTTCCTAAAGTTGTTATACTTTTTGTCATCAAAACAGTAAAAGACGGATTTATTTTATTTTTAATTATATAGGCATATGTAATTAATTCTAAGTGACAAGAAGTGCAAACAGGCAGGCGCCATTCCAGGACTGGCAGCCAGACAGTCCCGCTGCAGCATCAATGCAAAATTTACTGTTTTTTTAAAAGCCACATTCAAAATTTGAGAATGTTTGTCCCATAGTGACTGAATTCTCCTGCAAAGCAATAAGGAGCGTGGAGAGATGTTTTCTGTGATATGAAGATCTTTTTCCTCCCCTACAGGAAAATTAGTTTCTTCACTAAAATACAAGTAGGCAAAACAGAAATTTTGGTTGTTTGGAGGGTTGGTTTTTTTTCCCCCCCTGCAAATCTCTGCGGCTACACATTTCTACCTGCAACGTTTATAGGAAGGAGGTTACCAAAGAGGTTACCAGCTTTATTCTTTTTAGTGCTTGTGCCTATTTTAATATAAGTTTGTAATTTGTTAGAAAATCTGACCATAGTCATAATCCAATCACTGATGGAACCCTTTGGAGAGGGACAGGTGATTCAGTAACCAGTTCCCACCTGAGTCAGAAGATGGCTGTGTTGAAGCTCTACCCCATTCTCTCTCAGAAATTTGAATAAATGCAGGAAATGAGTATTAAAAGTTGACAAGACTGTCATCCATCTCCTCCGCTACACGACACGAGGGATTTGCAGGGTTACAAGTCCCCCGCAGCCTGTTAACCAGCCTCCACAAGGAGGAAAATTACAAGAATACTTTGGAAACGCTCTGCAGAGGTACTTGGTGTAAGAACTCATCCTGTAAGCACGCATAAGCTGGGCTGGGATTGCTTTTCATATTTTTATCATGCTTTCTGTCAGGTAGCAGCTAACAGCGCAGGCACACAGTTGGTTTGCTAATGCACTGCCAGCACTCTTCATTCTTCCTGCTTCTGTTATCACCTACAGGCAGAGAAAACTGTTCGGGGAGAAAAATCTTTTGTTTCTTTACTTACGTGGACCGAGTTATCACCAAAACACCATTCACACCACTCCACTCATCTTCTACCAGGGTAATTTATTTTTCACGTAATTAAATGCATTCTTCCAGCCTGAATCTGGCTGGAATCCATAACAGTATTTGCAGAATTTACTCAATATCTGCATTTAACTCAGCACTTTCAACTCCAAGCTGGGACAGATGATCCTTAGAACGCTGAACACCCAAGAAGAGACATAAGAAATGCTCCGCACATACAAATTCTGCACATTAAGCCTCTCCTTTGCTTTGCTCTGAAGCCATTTGTGCTGCAAATCTCCCTTTAACACTGCATTTTTAGAACTTTTGACCAAGATTTGGAGGAGCTGTTGATATGCAGGAGGACAGGACTGCCACCCAGAAGAACCTCAGCTAGCTGGAGAAACAGGATCCAAGTACATCTGGCAGTACTGTCAGGGCAGCTACAGAGAAGATGACACCACACCAGATGTCTCAGAGATGCCCAGTGAAAAGGCAAATGGTGAATGTCAAGCTGCAACCAGGTAAATTCTGTCTGGATGTAAAGGAAAAAAAAAAAAAAACAAACAACCACGGTTCCTATGAGATTGGGGAAGCCTCAGGACAGGGCCCAGAGAGATGGTAACATCTCCATCCCTGTAAACTTTCAAGGCTCGAGTGAACAAGGTGCTAAGCAACCTCATCTACCTTTACATTTACCCCTGCTCTGAAGAGGGGTTCGGACCAGAGACTTCCTGAGGTCAATTTGTGCCCTAAATCTTCCTGTGATTTGCAGTCCAGCGGTAGGTATTGCAACACCGCACTGCAGGAAGCCAGACCTTTTGTTGATGCTGTCTCGACTGGAGCTTGCCAGTCCGCTGCAAAATAAAATGCAGAACCAATCCGTAAACGCCATCAGTTTCTTCATAAAGTTCTCACAAATATGGCATCTAGATTTAGAAACAGGTGCTCTTTGACTTGACCGCACTTCAAAAGTCACTATAAAAATAATATAAAATCCTTCTTATGTTATTTTTATGTGCTTCTTAGTCATTTTTCCATATTACAACCTCCTGAATGAAGCCCATGTATATGAATAAATCTCCAGTCTTGTTGGTTATCCCAAGAAGCTGCCATCCATTACAAGGACAGACTAACGGACCACAGCGCTCCCTTTCAGCATTACTATCTCTGCTAACAAGCGGCCACAGACCAGCAGAAGCTGGGCGGCAAAGAAGCCTAGGTAGAAAGCGTAGCTAACCCAAATAAAGAGATGGAGAAGAAGAAATCTGGAGGGATGTGGCCAAGGAAATAAGCTATACAAAAAAATGTGCAGCAGAGATCAGCCTGTGTGAGAACAGAGCAAGAACGTACTCGGTAAGTCAGGAGAAAATGATGCTGCAAAGGTTCCAACTTAAATTGAGAGCCTGGCTGAAGGGTTTGCTGTGTAGACCGAGAAAAAAGGCCAGTTTTTAAACAAAGAATGAGCAAGCCTTAAAAATGAGACTTTGGTGAGGACCACAAGAATCGTCAGTTTGAAGGGGACGTGTTCCCAAACATACCTTCACCTGAAGGGCTGTCATGTTTCTGAAACTACAGAAGGGCTTATATTCCACAAGAAATCAACGGGGAGAGGCACCACACACCCACAGCGATCAGAAAGAACGGCTTAAACGCTTACAGATGGGGCTTTAGCAGCCCAAAACTGGTGTCACCCTTCCTCATCTGACAGTAGACGTGACAGGGGAAGTATGGGAAGACAGCATCTTGGGATGCTGTTGGGAGTGCAAAGAAAATAAGTAAGCAAAACCCTAAAGAGCAAAACTAACTGGCAAGGGGAGCTGCCAAAAAACGAAGCCATCATATTAAGGGCAGCAGGGAGCAAGCCAGCCAGGCAGGATGACTGGATGGGTTCTGCATTCCTGCTTCAAAATGGAATGAGTCACTGAACAGAGGAGGACAGAGTCACAAGCAGAACACAATTCTCACCCCACTTTCCTTTATAGATGTACAAGGTCAAGACAGACTCATTTCTCCCAAGGAAAAAAAGAAAAAAAAAAAAACCCACACATTTCTGGAGAAGGGGAAGTTAAACTCATTTTATCGTCTGCAAAATGCACTTTTGATTACCACTTCGTCTGTATCCCTTGCCTACTTTTTCACCTACCTACAGGGGAACTCCAGCATTGGGTTGTAATTAAAGAGTTCAAGAACATTTCCATTGAATAGGAAATGTTTACCCTCCTCGCTTTTCACAGGTCCAGCATTTCCAAAGGAGTATTCAACAGTAGGCAAAATTAGCCAGTGGGAGTCAATACGCCTTGGGATTGATTTCCAGTTCTCAAACTCAGCTGAAATAACGCTGCCTCCAAATCACAAGCCAAAACCACAGGAGATGTGCGGTACCTACCCCGTCGATGTCTGATGGGAGCGCTGAACGACCCCAGCACATAGTCAGCTGCCCCAAATGCTGCAGGCACAACCTCGGAATGCTATCTGCGGGAGTGGATGAAGCCCCCAGCTGAGGGATGAAATGAGAGACGGAAAGACTACCACCTCCAACAGGACTGAAGGTTACTGGATCAAAGATCTAGCCAGTCCGGTACGGTGTCTCCAACACCAGCCAACAGCAGATACAGAGAGAGGGCACAAGAAAACAGTCCTGATGTTGCAATTAACACCCTCCCATACTTGCAAGCCTCAAAAATTTGTGGCTTAGGGACCTCTTTATCCATACTTAGGACTTTCTAATATCATTCTCTCCATTGATTTATCTTCCCTGAATTTGTCCAGTTGCTCTTTTAACTCAAGCAAACTGCTAAGATCGACAGCAGCCTGCGTGCAGGAGGTCCGCAGCCCTCGCTTTTCACCGTCAGAAGAATTCTGTGTTATCAGCAACTGCGCGGCTTCATTAGTGAACTTTGTCCTGATTGCTTTTGGGCAGAAGGGAACAGATCCTTCAAACTCTACTGTTCTTTCCTTCCCTGTGGAACTGACCACTTATTTCAACTGCGATTTGCTTATCTTCTGCAAATTGCTGATCCACGGAAAGGCCACTACGGCATTACAGCTGCAAAGTTCTTTCACGAGCCTTTGGTGAGGGACTTTATTAAACACCACTGGGAAATTTTAAGCAAGCCACGCAAAACCAGATCACCTCACTGCATGGCCAAGTCCCTTGCAGGTCTCCTACAGACTTGCAACGCCCAGCTTCCTTCATCAAACACGTCTCTCCTTGCATCACACTGATCAATGTATTCACTAGCACCATTATTTAGAACAAGCTTTTTGGTTTATAAACTGATTAAGAGACGTTCCCACACTGGCACCCACCGACCTTACCCCTGGTGAATGTACCGCAAAAAGCGATTCCATTTTATGAATAGGAAAACAGACAGCAAGGGGAAATGAGTTGCCCTGATCAGGTATCAAAACCAGAACAAACCCTAGCTCAGCTTCCCAATTTATCCACAATACGTCATCTTCCAGTTCTTCCAGCAAGTTTCCCAGGTGTGTTAAGCAACATAAAAGTATCAGTATTCAAGAGAAGGATAAGCTTTGAAAGAGAACCAGAGCAAGCCCGTCTTAGCAGGATAACGATGGTCTGACGTTCGTTTCTGCACTTTCAAATTCAAAGCAAACTGTGAATGGAGTTCCAGCTTTATTCCTCAGACAACGTTTTAAGCTACAAAGAGATCCCCAGAAATAGGTTTGAACCCCAAGATTTCAATTCAAATATTGCCAAATCTTCTTTTCAGTCAGTTCTAACAAAACAAGTGAAAGAGAATGACTTTGTAGCGGGCTACATCAAATGCTGTCTCAATAGCCCAAGCAACCCCTACGCAGAGATGCTCAGAAAAAAAGCCTGCCAAGTTACAAAGCCAGCTTTTCTTCGTTCCTCACCCTACCCATTACTCCGAGCAGTTCAGAAAGTACAGAAGGAGACACAAGAGAGAATCAGAGCGGTGATGTCAGCAGTACCTGAATAAGCTATTATGGGAGACCTCTCCTATTGATCTGCTAATAGCCTCTTCAAACAGACACACTCCAGACACAGGAGAGCGGTGGTAAGAGGGTCCCTGTTAGAAAGAAATTACATTAGCCGGACATGAGCTCACTTGTTTTTCAAGAAGATGGAGCTGCTTCTCAGGTCAGCGTGCATCTTGCCTTTTATTCCTCTCTCAATACAGCTTTGTCCTCTCTGACCAGGTTTTGAGGCCAGACCTTTCAGAAAAGCGGGACTCAGCACCGATTCTTGGCAAACCAGCGGCAGTGCTGCTGCGTGACACGCTACGGCAAGACCGTTCAGAAGACAGTTCCCTGCTGAAACCTCTCTCAGCTGCGCGGCTCAAGCTGTCGAGCTCCGGGCACTTTACTTTACAGGCTTCTTTTAACATTCCCTCTTCCATTTCACATCTTCCAAGTTCACATTACAGAGAAGAAAAGCGCTCATCCCCCTGAAATCTCTGCTTCCGCATCTATCAGAGACAGAGGCTTTCTGCAACGCAGTCAAGTATTCTGCTCATTCTTGTTCCAAATAAACCAGGACTTCTGGCTCCTGCCATTTCCATTAGTCTGATGAACTTATCAGCCTCAATTCTGACATCTTCCCACTTCTTCCAGTGTAACACCAAAAAAAGAAAAGCAGCTTTCTATGAACACCAGAAATTTGGAAGCGTTTAAAAGTCCATAACGTGGCTTTAAGAAAGCTGTAAAGGTTGTGGGAAGCATGCCAGACGCCTCTAAATCTCCAGCTCACTTTGATTCCACCTAGAATTTATTCACAAAGTGGGCATTCCCTTACTGCATCTCCTGCCGATACTCGGCTACAGTCAAATACACCTGCAATTTAGGGGTTTAGGCTTAATTACACTGGTAAATTAAAGCATTCATTTTCCCCGGCTCTGGAAGAACAGAAAGCATCTAGGCAAAATATACAGGCTATTGACTGACACAAATTTGCTTTCCAAGCAGTAAAACATCTACAGCTTCCCAAAACAACCACTCGTGTCACACGCAGTATCCTTAACAGCCTCCCAAAGTATGTGATTTGTGGTGGGATTACAAGTAAAACGCTTCAGGCTTCTGCACTGACGCTTTCAAAACATACAGTCTAACGCTTTCTCCGGGGCACACGTGCTACCATTGTGTATACGACCTACAAGCATCCAGTGGCCTTAGTCGCAATGAAGTCACAAAACGTCTCAAAATAATTCAGTTCTGACGCAAGGACCAGAGGACATCAAATTAAATTATCCCAGGGAACGCTCAAAACGGTTGCACTCTATTCACTCCCCCTATTCTGCCTATGGCTGTACTGTTTGGTCAGACATTTTACTTTTTTTTGGAAGAAGGACGTTGGTCTGTTCACTTGGTCCTCAAAGGGAAGCCAGCCCCTACCTTTGGTTATTCATGCTGCCCTTCTTCTTCATATGCTTTTTAATTCTGGGGTTTTTTTTTCCAGGGGGAAACAGAACTGCACTCAACATTCAGGTGTAGGTGGGTGATGGGCGTGACACAGCAAGGACACCTGCAACCGTAACGCTAATCCCTAATATCCATTGGTTTCTGATCGCAAGTATCATGATGATGTTTAGAAGCATTGAACCTCAAATTCTTTCTTCTGAAGGACACGCGTCACCCGCAGGGCCCACCAGCATTTACAGAAAATTCAGACTGCCCGTCTTCCCATGGGACCACTTCAAGTTTGTGCGCACCAAACACCAGCCAATTTATCACCTGGTCTCCTGCTACTTTGTTTTTAACCTCAACAGCTCGGTATCACCAGCATCATTTATTGGGTGTCAAACCTCTACCCCACCACTTACTTCTAAGACCCCAGGATTACCAAATTTCACAATAATAGGCAGAACCTGTCCTGGATAGCATGCTAAACTTAATTTAAAAAAAAAAAAAAACAAACCACTGCAAAAAGGTAAAAATAGCAAGTGACAAAGATGAATGACGGTCACAAAATTCAACGTCACTAAACACAAGCTCATGCACTGAGGGGCGGAGGCATTAGAGGGAAAGCACCAAATTATATATACACCATGACATCCCCAACGCAGCTCTTAATGGTCAGGAAGCCTCTTGCAGTCACAGAGGACCACTCCCTACATCACCAGCCAAACGCTCAGAGGTGTCAAAGAAACAACTGCCGCTTCAGAAACCCAAGGGGAAGGAGGAGTGAACCCTCAGAGAGACCTTTCCGCGCCACGACACAAAGCCACGGTGCTCACGTTATCATCCCGTCTCATAGATTACAAGCAGCCTAGAGAAGGGCAACTTTCACCACAAAAAAATAATAAAAAAAAAAAAAACAACAAACCCACTACACCACTTCTTCAAAATAAAAGAAATGGAAGGAGAGGAGAACAGAAGAACGAATGGCCAAGACAAACACAATAGAGTGAGGTAAAAAGGACTAAACGTGAGTTTGGCCAAAGTATCTAGAAAGCTCTAAAATCTGCTGCCTAGAGGCAAATATCCAGGCTGAGCCAAGCCAGCACCCACCTACTGCTTGAACAAGAAACTAGGAGGCGCACACACGTGAAATGAGTTCTGCTACACAACAAACATCCCAGTGAAGTGGCCTTTTCATATGAGAAAAATAATTTCTAACATACCTACTACCCCTGGTTATATGGTAAACTAGCTAACGAGGCATCACCTCTCAGTGTGACCCTGCAGGTATTAACACACTACTGGTAATTAATCTATTTCTGCACTAAGATAACCCAATTGCATGCTTAAAATTCTGCAACCGGTTAACAAATGGTATTAACGTGGCAAATTAACAAAAGCAGCAAAGGCTGCCAAAGCCAGCTGAAGCGTGGAGTTCAAGGAAGCAATTGATAGAATACTTTTGGCAAGAAACTCAGCAAGTACTGCAATTCCTAAAGGACGTAACACACTTGGTCCAGAAAGTGCCAAATTTGTGGGGTTTGCGGCTCCTCACGTTTGTGTCTCTTCTGTGCACCAGGAGATCTTCTGAGAAGCACTCACAGGACGAAGAGATTGACAAAGTTGTCAAATCTGGGCTGTCCTTAGTGGCCTCCTACGCAGACACCGATATTCCAAAGCTTCATTTAACCTGGATATTCTGACTATTAATATAAGCTGGCCTGACAGCCTTAAAGTATAAAAGACTTACTGACACCTCTGAAAACCCTTCAGAGAGCAATTAGTTTTTATTTTTTTTTAGACACAATCCTAAAGCAGCTTAATATACTTAAAAACTTAACACGCTCAACTCCTTCCATCCATCATCAAAATGCCAACATACCTGTCACACCTAAAAATACAAGAACAATCATTAATTTATTCGGGTTTTTTGACAGTTATTTTACCATTGTTTCAGAATCACAAACTTAGCCACTCACCGATACTTGCCCAGCAGGCTTCATCTCACAAAGTCACAGCATTCAGTAATCTAAATACTCTCCTGTCTTACTGAAGAGGAAGAGGTTATAAAAGCTTCATTATTTGGTATTTCTGGTGACAAAAATGCAATTGCCACTTTGGATATCCCCACTTTCTATGAGTGTGATTCTGTGCCTACACTTGGCAACCATGCTGGCAGAGGAGCCAGCTGGTAATCGAGATGTCCCACCATGACCAGAAGCCAGTCAGCAGGAGCCGCGACAGCCCGGCACCCAGCCATTCTGCCGAGCGATGGGACTCTGGGAGGGCAGGAGCACCCATTGTGTGCCTAAAATCCATGCCCCAAGGTTCCTCTTTCCGTAGTTACCCAAGAAAACTATCCTTCAGCCCTCAATTTTGTCACATATTAAGCTCAGTGACAACTCAGACCGATTTCAGAAACGCTCACGTCTCCAGATCTAAGAAGCTAGCGCCTCTTTGTCTGCCCTAACCGCGTCTTTCGGCAAAGGTATTTTTCAGACTACACTTGGGCTTGTATCAGAAATCAGACTAGGCACGTACACGCTACATTTCAAACACTTGCCCCAGCAGGAGTTTCAACAGTGAAGCGTCAAACAGCAGCTTCCGACAGCTGAGGTCTCCCCAGCTAGAAACCCACAAGCACCCCAGTTCCCTCAATCCCTCCAGTTCTGTTCTCCAGGAAGAGATCTCTTCTGCAGATAAACATTTTTTTAAAGGAGCTTGCTATACCGCACCAGAAGCGGTTTTGAAAGCAGACAGAAAACAGGAAAGAATTTTAAAAGCCGGGATTGTGGGGGAGGAGGGGTTTAACCCTGGGAACGTCACCATCCTGCACACGACAGCCAGCTTCTGGGCATCAGAGACCCACCTAGGGAAAGCTTCTCGTTCGCCTTTCCCTCACCATAACCGCTGCCACACTCACCTCGCCTGAGTAACTGTATTTTCCTTTCAGGATCTGCCGATATAAGCGGGTGCGGTTGTCATCTTCAAAGGGCATAGTGCCGCTCAAGAGAATGTATGAGATAACCCCCAGCGCCCACATGTCCACCGAGTTCGTGTACGGCTTCCTGACCAGGATCTCCGGAGCAATGTACTCTGGGGTCCCACATGTGGTTTTCATCAGGCAGTCATCTCCCTTCTTCCGAGCGCTTGCCAGTCCAAAATCCGTAATCATGATTTTGGAGTCTGTTCCCGGATGGTAGTACAGCAGATTCTCCGGTTTTAAGTCCCGGTGCGTGATACCCAGCGTATGCAAGTACTTCACACCGTCTAACACCATCTGTAGCACACGCGTAGCATCTCGCTCGGTGAAGGAACCTTTAGCGATGATTCGATCAAACAGTTCTCCTCCAGTGGCCAGTTCCATCACCATGTACACGCGGTCCTGGGTCTCAAACACCTCAATAAGCTGGATGATATTGGTGTGCCGAACCCGCCGGAGCACACTAAGCTCCGACTCGCACACTTCCCTCCCCTCTCGGTATTTGGTCTCTATCATCTTGATTGCGTAGGGCTGCTTGGTAGCCTTGTGTTCCACCCGTACGACACGGCTAAAACTCCCTCTCCCGATCAGGGCTTTAATGTCGTACTTGGCTGTCACTCGGGGGTCAAATTTGGCACGGTACTTAGCCACTTTGTTCTTGCGGGGTTCAGGCTGGTCCACGTGGGCAGGCAGGTGGTTCCCAGGATACGGGTTAGCATGCCGCGGAGGCGAGGGAGAGCCAGCTTTGATGACAGTCCCACAGTCATCTTTGATGAAATGCTTGTATACGTCATTGTGGCCCGTGTAAGGTTCGACTTTTTTCACCAGGTCTAGCTGTACATCTTTGGGGGGCTCGGGAAGCACTTTGCTGGTCCCACAGCCCATCACTGAATGGTGTTAATTCCCCGTCAAGGCATTTTCCCAAGGCAGCATCAGCAGCAACCACATCCGGGGCAATTCCAACATTTGAAACTTAGGAAAAGAACGAGAAGAAACAGATAAACAAGAATCAGCGTAGCAAAGTTTCAAACAGGGGGGCAAAAAAACACCATAAATGTAAGTGGTTCAGGTCTCAATGGAGCCACTCAACCACAAACTAACAGTTTGGGATTTTCACTATTCCATACAACAGAGCACGCACAGCGCTTCACTGCTTTCATCGCAGCCTCGTGAAGATAACGCCTATAAAAACACAGTCATGGGCAGACTAGCTCTCTGGGGAAATCACACAGCACCTCTTTTTCCTTAAGCATAGTTTGTTTAACGCTCCCAGCTGAGCGCTAAATCACAGAGGCACAGAACAGCTGAGGTTGAAAGAGACCTCTGGAGGTCTTCTCGTCCAGCCCCAATTGCTTAAAACTTTTTTTTAAAAAAAATAAAGTTTAAATGCTTATAAAAGTTAAAATCATATTAAGGAAAGAGTCGAGCATTTTCCTTAAACCAATATCTGCTCAACTTCATAACACTGCAGCCACTCCCAATCTTAAGAGCTGTGAAATTTCTCACTAGAAACACCAAGAAGCACCTCAGCAACTTGTTCATTTAGCAAATCTTCCTAAGATTTTCTTTATATCGAACTTGTACCGGTGTCTTAAGCCTCTGGCTACTGCGCCCCTGGGGATCAGTGAAAGTGCACAGGAGGCAGGGAATAGGGAGACAGAGGCACGCTGGTTTTAAGATGCACTTTAATTACCAATTACCTCACTGCATCCCCTGCAAAAAGGCAGCCTTTATTTAACCAGCTTTTAGCTAGTCATTCCCTCACCCTCCAAACCCTAAGAAATCAAAGTAGGCTTTGACATATTTTCATATCCTGACTCAGTTTTTCTTTCTTCCACATCTTCAGGTACCAAGCGGCACTTCTAGTTTTCCACGTGGAGCTGGGTGTAGGAAGTGGAATTTCTAACAGCTGCCGCAGACTAGAGCAAAGGGAGGCCTTGCTCATTGCACTGTGTTCCAGCCGAACCAAATCAGCTGCGCTTCAGCGAGTCTTTCAGCGCTGATCAAACCTGTACAACTGGCCAGGAGATAGAGAAACTGCCTGCACGCTTTGTGGCTGTTAGCCAAGGAGTTTTAAACTTCTACTCTTTGGCTCAGAGCCCATCAATACGGTGTCTGAGTAGCCAAGGAGTTTTAAACTTCTACTCTTTGGCTCAGAGCCCATCAATACGGTGTCTGAGTAGCCAAGGAGTTTTAAACTTCTACTCTTTGGCTCAAAGCCCATCAATATGGTGTCGGAGCCTTCACGGAAGGCTCCAAAAAAAAGCCATTAGCCTTGAAATGTAATGGTGCACCTTACCATCACCAAGCGTATCTTCACTCATTCACCACCTCTCCAAGCAACCACTCAGCACGAACAACAGAGGGGAACCCTGGCTGATCTTCCATTGGGAGAATTACCTGGAGAAACAAGAAACTTTTTCAGGAGGACACCTGGAAGAACTTTAGACTCTACATCCAACCTGGAAAGAAAACAAGGCTTTAGAGTTAAGATTCAATTTTAAAATCAGACATCAACGAAGTAATTTCTCACCTCCTGGCAGTACTGCGAAGTCAAGCACACCCACCATGCACAAACACGCCTATACAAGGGTGCGAGCAGTAGAAATAAAAACCAACTTAATAGAAAGCTTAACTGACACGCAACTCACAGAATCCCATAGGTTGGAAGGGACCTTTAAGAACATCAAATCCAACCACCAACCCAACACTGCCGAACCCACCCCTAACCCGTGTCCCTCAGCACCACGTCTGCCTGTGGTGCTGCGATCCCTGCCTGCCCCCCGCACTCTCAACTAGTCCTGGGCCTGCTAACTCAGGGAAAGGACTATCCCATTGTCCAAGCCAGGACCAGAGTGGAAAAAATACCTGACGAAAGTCAATTATCTCAGATCCTATAAACAGCGATTCTACCAAGACCCCTTTGAGCTGTCCTGGATGGCCGTGGGCTGTGGCCAGCACCTCCCCTGAGTCAGGACACTGCCTCAGGCGACCACCTCGAGGGCTGGAAACCCAGGGCGAGACAATCCCTCTCAAGTCCAACAATCCCCAGCTGAGGAACATGGACGATTTGTGAGTATTTACCCTAACTCGATAAAGGGAAACTTTAACTCCAAGCTAGCCTCTCTCATTCTCATCCACCTCCCCACTTAAAAGTGTGCATGCACTTGTTTTATAGACACGGATGTTCCTTCTTTCTCCGTACACCTGTATAAATGAAGGGGTATCCCCGCCACGAATCAACAAAGTCATGTGATACTAAGAGATCTTTTGAGCTCTGTAGTTATAAACTGTGGTGTATGCGTGTGTAGGGCTGTGTGTGTGCGTGTAAACGCTTTATACATATTTGCTTATTCTCATATGCACGTGTATAAGTTTAGGATACTTCGTAGTAAGTTAGTGTGAATCTTGTCACCCTCAAATCTGCAATCAAGTCACTGTTCACTAATTTAGCTGAATCATTTGGAAATCTCTGTATCGGTTAATGATTACGTGCTGCTAAAACCCAATCTCTTGATATAGCTCAAATCATTAATAAAACTGAAGCTTTGCTAAATCATTACTGCGTCAAATACATCCAAGCCCACAACACTGCCCGGCTGTTAAATATCTCCAGGGACGGTGATTCCACTAAGGAATTTCACCAGGGGCTGTTCTGTAATTAGGCATTCATCAAGATTAAAGTACTATGCCAAAAAAATAAATAAACCACCATAGCTGTTCCTGAATAATGCCTCACACGGACAGCTCTCCCCAGCATTATTGTACCTTAAAGCACACTGGGTTAACAGATAAATGGAACGAGAGCATCTGCAAACAAGGTTATCACAGAGTAATTCCACACGTAGAGAAGCACTTGTGTAACACGTCCGAAAACCAATGAGAAGGGAAAAAAGCTGAGCTCGAGAACATCGTATATAAATCCACTAATAACATTAACTGAGATGAGGCATCAACTACCAGTATGTCAGTGGGTCTTCCTCATACACGTAAGGGTCTCAGTGAAGCCTACGGAACGCCAGAGCTGCACGCCACAGCCGGCAACCGAAAACTTAACTCCACGTCAGCGCAGGTGGGAATGCTCCTGTGTAATAATCGCCAAGAGCCTGGCAGAAGGAACTCAGGCATTAGAGAAACGGGGCATTTACAAGCCCTCTCTGAGCAAGAAGTGCCACACTCAGCAGGTGCCGGACTCCCTGAGAGAGGACAATGCACCTGAGCTGTGGCTTTAAGCGCCGACAAGGAATGCGTAAGGTTTACACTTCAAGGTCTACCCCCGCTTCTCTCCTTGGACAACCAGCACGTCGCATCCCGTGGCTCTGCTGGGCCACACCTCAACTCCTGCTGCTCCAGCGGCTTCCTCTGGCTCTCTGAAAACAGCAGGGCCTGAATGGTTTCGTGCCTGCTGATGTCCCTGTGCCTAAGGAGCGTCAGCCACCCCACTAACCCACCCGAGGCCCAGCAGGAATTAAACGTCTCATTAAATATCTCACGGCTTGAAGCTATTCCATTTTGCTTTTCTACGAGATGCCGGTAAGGAAAGCTGAAGACAGCAGCTCTTAATGGCGTTAAGAAATGCTCACACACAGCAACCTTGAAATCACACCTACACCAACGCAGCAGAACGGGGGGAAAAAAGACCCGAGAGCACCATCCCTTTAGTTTTACTCATCAATTTTACAGTGAATCTTAACGGCCTGACACAAAGCTGGCACTGCCGGTGACCCAGCTGGCAGGACAAGCCTTCACTGGGTTTCTGAGGGGAAACCTGGGGCCGGGGCTGTGCCACAGCCAGTGGCAGGCCAGAATCGGTCAAACCAACCGGGATTCCCAAAACTCTGACTGTTTGCCGTAACTCATCCCGAACTAGCCCGTTCCCCGCCCCCCCTCCCCCCCCCATCCTTTCCAGGGAGAGGACCCAGGGCCGGGCGGGGCCTGGGTCCCGCGGCAGGCTCGGCT
>VZSF01003457.1:36075-74449 GCA_013398295.1 Chionis minor | reverse complement strand
TTGGATGGTGCTTGGAGCACCCTGGTATGGTGGGAGGTGTCCCTGCCCAGGGGGCATGGGATGAGCTTTAAGGTCCCTTCCAACTCTAACCCACAATTCTATGATCCCTGCTCGCAGCAGATCACCACCATTGGCAACAAGCCTTCACAGCTCTCCTAGGATGGAAAGACCACTGCGTCCAGCTGGAATTGCACAGGAAAGCTCAAGCAGAGACTCAGGCGGAGATCTGGGAACAGAAAAGGCATTTCAGCCCCTCGCCTCAGGCTCCAGCCTGAAGATTGTTTCCCATGCTTCAGACCTGGTTCCAAAGGCCATGCCATCTTCCCTTCACACCACAAGAGAAGCACGTCCCCACTTTGTTTTGGTTTTTTTTTTTTTCCTCAAAAAGTTGTTTATTGAATTCTTCTTAATGTTATTTCAAAAAAAAAAAAATTCAAAATTTAGATAAAAAGAAAAACCCTGGTGTAAAATTAAAACTAACGTTGGAACCATGGACATGCTCTGATACACAACTGAACCGATGGCCCCCAGGGGCTCTTCCTGCTGCCGGACCATCCCGACCCGGAGCATTCCTCAGGTGGCTCCAGAGGCACACACAGCCCCCCCTCCCCTGCCCAAACCCACCTGCCCTGCGTAGGATGGGCTGGGCACCCCCAGTCCGGAGTTAATGAAAACCTCCTTCCTGCTGGGCCGATGTCCTCCCAGCTACTCACCCCACCAGGGAGGAGGAGGTTTGAGTCCTTGACTAAGATACAGGTCACAGTTTCTCGTCATCGAGGAGCGCGTGTCCCTGGCGGCCCCTTTGCTCCGGGCTCAGCACGCACCTCCCTTCTTCTCTGCTCAGGGCAGAAGACTCCAAACTAAAGGGGGAAGAAATCCGCCGGCTCCTCCTAAGTGCGGCTCAGACTGCCAGCCAGGCCCCAGGGACGGATGGGCAGGTGAAGAGGAGACTTAACTCTCTCAAAAAGAGGCTATTTAGGAAAAATAAGCCAAGTGAGCGTTCAGTGACTATTTGGGACTATACACAGATGGCGTTTGCCTTAGAGACATCACACACACGTTGATAGATTTCCTGGCAAGAGCTCTTAACACAAGCCATACGTGGTTAGTAACTACTGGATGTGCTGGGTGGGCTTCCCTGGAGCAGCCCACAAGGTAGCCGGGTCCTCCTAGGTCATGCCAGGGGTGACCAGGCCCTGGAGCATGATCATGAGGCGACGGGCAGGCTTGCTCAGCGTGGTGTGGGGTTCCACCTGGAGGAACTGGAAGAGCTTCTGCCGCACCTGGTTCATCACCGACCCCATGTGGTCTCGGGTGATGGGGTCACTGTGGTCCAGGTGCATCACCGCTTCCTCCAAGTAACTGAAGGAGACAGAGCAGGGTTAGAACCGAACCCGACGCGCGATTCCCAACACGATTCACCTTCATTTTAGCACTGAAGGCGCACAATTCTGCTCCCCCACCCACCCAAACTCAGTGCAGCATGTTCAGCCATCAGAAACAAACCGTTGCTGACTCAGAGCAGAGTCCACCTATCCCTTCTGCAACGCCTGAGGGCAGCCCATGTACTTTCCTACCTGCGGTACCTGCAGCACAACCTGGCTGCCCCAGCCAAGCAGGCGCAACAACAAGCCACAACTCCCTGCAGCGCCAGATGAGGTGGCACTTGGCCACGCCTGGTCACAGCTCTCTCTATATTTTCTTCGATGCCTTTTTGGCATAAGCAGAATTAGTCACTTATTAGACTATAAAATCCTCAGCAGTGAGGCTGATGACACATCGGGATATATTTATGGTCTTCTTCCAATACATCTATCCAGGAAGGGGTGAGGGAAGAGGAAGAGTTTTACCAACAAGCTCTTCTGAAGTTCAGACGAACCGTAAACTTTGAACCCACAGCCCCGACAGTGAGGTAAGGTGGTCGCTGCAAAAGGTTTTCACGAACAGACCAGCCTGAACTTAACAGCAGTAGCTTCAACTCTGACAACCAGCTCTTCTGAAATGTAAAGTTCTTTTTCAATTTTTCTGGCTTGCTTTATCCCTATTGTCAACCTGAGTTAAAAAACTCAATTTAAGTCATTTTCCATGCAAACCAGGCAAAACCTGTCAGTATCTTAGTTTGGTTTTTTTAGGGCTGATAACAGGGTTTTGACTCACTCACTAAAAATGTTCATGGCAAGTATCAGCACAGTCACTATTTTGTCACACAAGCTTTGCTTGGAACATCTAAGAGGCATCGCTTCCAGCAGCTCCCGCTGCCACCTCCCACTGAACTTGTCTGGCAGTCACGACGAGAAACTGCCGACACAAAGTCCAGGGACCGGTTAGGAACTGAGGACAGAGCAAAGTCGCTCTGGATATCAAGCTACCCGGGAATCATGGCACTACCCTTCCTTTTACTCCCCCAGGGACATTGTTCCTCAGCTAGAGGAGACTGCTGCACAGACTGCCTGCAATATTTACAGACCACAGCCCAGGAGGTAACAGCACCTACAGCTGTGTACCCCTTCCACTACCACCTCTGGGCAGCAACGCTTTCCACGGTAGTGCCTACGTCTTTTTCCAAGTCATCCCTGGTTGTTCACATGCCAGATGAAGTTCCAGCCTTCATCGAAGCACCACCTTCCACTTCCCAGCAGTGAATTTCAAACCAGAGCCAGGAACAGGTCTGCACCCGGCGCCCTCATCATACTCACTTCAGTTTCAGCTCTGTCCGAGTACCCAAATCCGAGGAGAGCTGCTGAATGAGAGAGAGCAGCACAGGCTGGGACAGCGGGCACGGATGCTGTCCGAATACTTGCTGAGTATCCACAGTCTCACAGACGTACAGGACCAGGCTGAGATCAGCCGCTGTTAGAGCCTGCAAGGAAGACACAGCTAGAAACGCAGAGGAAACGACAGGCAGGTGAGGCACGCGGGGCAGAGCACGAGGCAGCCCGCTGCTGCCTTGGGGCAGCTCAACGGCTCAGCAGCCCCCTTGGGAGTAGAATTCTCTGCCCACCCCACCATGCATGCAAGCAGGACCGTGGTTAGGCTCTCAGTCTACGCTCAGAGGACACCCGTGTCTGTCCTAAGGGGAACAGACCACAACCACCAGAGGGGCGGCAGGTTACAGTCCACAGCACGGAGCAAGGCCGGGTTTGCATCCCCTGCCATTGCCGCTCCTCTCGGCGCAGTTTGTCTGCAGCAGCTCAAACGGATCTGCCTACACATTCAAAGGCAAGGCAAGGTCAGGCCCCAGCTGGTAGATCTGCCTGGAGAGGCTTATGAAGCTCTTCGGGGGCGCACCACGTGCCACTGCTGATGGCAAAACACTCTGGCTTGCTGGAGCACTCACACTGTCCTTTGAGGCCACAGACAGTGAAGGAGGAAGTTCACTGTCACCAAAGCATGGAACTTGAATGGCTCTGGCCTGCCCTACGTCAGAGCGCAAGAGCAGCCCTCGAGCAGCCCACTGCCACGGGTCTTTTAAGCCAACTCTTGTGTAAGTTATTGTGGGATTATGTCCCCACCTCAAGGAGCCCTTTTCCCCACAGGTACCTGCTGGAAAGCTTGGTTGAGGTGTCCCTGCTGGAGCAGCTGAAGGATGTGAGTTTGCTGAGACTGGAAATCCAAGTGAGCCGAGGGGATCGGAGTGCCGGCCGCCGAGCGCATGGCCTGGACAATGCTTGAGGTGACGGCTGCTTGCTGCTCCTTCATAGCCAGGCTCACTTCTCCTTTAATGACCCTCTGCACATGGGCCAAAATAGACTCCTGCATGCTAAAATAAAACAAAAACAAACAACCAAACCCAAAAGTATCTCTGAAAACGAAGAGCTGAGGGACTACATTGCACAAAGCTTGTAGAACGAGAAAGCCCAGCGCGGCTCCCAAAGAGTTAATACAAATCGCCCTGGGGCACAGGTTTCTCTGCGAAAGGTAGCTCTGTGGCCAACAACCAAAGGTCCCAGGGCGCATGCAGAAGATGCTGGGATTCTGCATGGGGATGTGATGTTCCGGGGAACTAAGTCTCTCATTTTACCAGTGTTTTAAATCTTTAATGTCTCTGGCTTACAACCAAGGCTGCTAAGCTCCAGGTTCATCCTCGAACGGGCCCAGCGTTCTACATCACGTCCGTTCGCTGCAGTTCCCTAGACTGCAGACGACACCTTTCCAACAAGAACACACTTCCACTGAGCCTGTGACTTCTCTGACCACTAAGTGGGGAGAGGTTTTTGTGTTCACCTCTCGCTGATGCCTCTTTCCACAAGCCCAGCTGCCAACTTACTTGCCCACGATAATATGCAGCTGATGCTGCACCTCAGCATGGACGCTGGCTGCGATGGTGGCCGCCAGCTGCTCGGTGGTGCTCTGGAAGGTGCTGATGAGCTGTCGAAGCTGATTAAGCAGCGGGTCCCGGGCCTCCTGTTCTCGTACCTTCTTGTTCTTCAAGTGAGTCTCGAGCTGCTGGATATCTGCAACGACCAGAGAGGAACGTGTTTGTGCATCGGTACCTGTGGAGATCATCTGGACAGGAATCCAGCAGCCAAGTTCTACATGTTCTCCAGCGGAACCGACTACTGAGCCAGCGTACGAGCACAGGAGAGAGGGCAGAATACAACAAGCCGTGTTTTGAGCTCTGTCACACTAACCTAGAAACCCTGGCTCCAGCCTTGCCATCACGCAGGGTTACGTGAACAAAGCCACGAGTTCACTTATGACAGACCTTTACAGGCACTGCTTGTTCAGGGCAAGATGAAGGTGGGAGTGAGGGTATTTTATTTCATACCCAGAGTTGAGTTGTGATCTGTGTTAGTGAGGGAGTTCAACGCCAATGAAGAAAGGAGAAACACTTCTGACACACACCAAAAAAAAAATCACGTCTGTAGAGCCGCATTTTAAAATATTTTATGAACTAGTCTGATCAAAAGGGAGAAGAATATAAGCTGTATTTAACTTGTGGGAGACTCATGAGGAAAAGGAAGGGTGCAAAATAAACAGCAGCTGGAGACACTGCAGATCTACAGACAACAGAAGTCACTGTGCCAGCACTAGCCATCTCCTGGCCTCCTCAGAAATCAGCTCTGCGGAGTAACACCTGCCTGGCCTCCCAAAAGGCTGAGGAACTGGATCCTAACCCTGAGAACAGGAAAGATCTTCTCCAGTGCATCAGTGTACAATTTCCCTTACTTAAGAGTTTTCTTTTCTTCCAGCCTGACCACGTCTACACCGTTCAGCCACTATTCAACCCCTGATCATCCCTGTAGCCTTCTCTAAACCTACGCAAATTCCATCGCCCCTCTGAGACGAGGGCCTGGACCCTCTCTCCATACATCAACTTTCTGATATCAGCACGGGGCAATCCCACAGCTGGGCTTTTCTACTCAATAGATGAAGTCACAGATTGACAGAATGAGGCCAAGTGTTTTGCTGCATGGGCTACAAAGGCCAGAAGTGAAAATCTGTTCTTATAGCGCTACCCACAAGACCCTTCTCACTCCTCCTTCCCCAGTGTGAAATGGAGGGTGCAGATGGGCTAAGAGATTAAACACTCACCAGTGAAACTCTGAAAGGTGAAGACACAAGAAAGGGCCAACTTGTTGTCTGCCACTAACACAAATATACTGTGCGGAGAAAACTCAAGAGGAGAAAACTCTGAGAGCTACTCACATTCCTGCGTGCCCTGCTTGAAGGTGTCATTGATTTGCTGGAACATGGACTGGCAGCTCTTCTCAAAGGCTGGCAACACGACGCTCTGAAATGCTTCCCTGTAAGCTGACTGGATCGGCCCCTGCAGGGTATCAGCCGTCGCCCTCACGATGGTATCTGTGAGGTTCTTCCAAACACACAGAGAAGAGGTTTCAGAAAATTAACAACAGCTCGCTGCACAAGCAAGATGTGAACGCAAGCACCGCAGGTCCCTGCAGCACACCCACACCAGATAAGGACAGCCCAGTGTCGGAAGCACGTGTTCCCTCGCTCTTTCCACTGACCAGGCTGCATCGCGACCACGGCAGGCGGAGCGCCCGCTTGCTGGGGGGCTGCCCGAGTGCTTCGCCATTTCCCTGCAGTTCAGCTGCAGAGCAAGGGAAGGTGGCACAGTCCAGCATGGCTCCTTTCCCCTTCCCCTGCTTCCCTCCCGCAGTCCACCATTCCCCACCAAGGCAAGTAACAAGCCTCTGCTCCCTAAATAACGTAGAAATGGAGAACAGAACGGAGAGCGCAAGAGCCGGTCAAACTTTCACCGCTTGGCTGATCAAGATGGCCCTCAAACTACTGCTGTAGTGAGCATATCTCCTCTAGCGGGAAAACGAACAACTTGGTAAATGAAAGAAAGGGCTAATGAGGCAAAGCAGGCAGGGGAGTACACAATGAGCTCGCTCTCCTGAGGAGACCACGGAATAGCTTTGACAACCGGCAGCTAAACTGACCTCACCGGGAGACAGAGGGGAGGGGAAGAGGTATGAGGAGTCACCACCCAGGCAGGTGACAACTCATTGTCCCCAGGCAAAGACTCGTTCTCCTTACCTTTGATTTCACTAGCTTGGTGAGACTCTCTTTCAGTGTCCCCTCAACGGCAGTGAGCTTTGCAGCAATAGTGTTACTCAGCTGGCCAGCGACAGGGTCCACACTCTTGGAAATGCCTAGGCACAACACAACCATGTCAAAGTTGCAGCTTTAAGCCTAGAGTCACACTTTGGAAACCCAAAAAAGAAAACAGAGTCAAACTCTTCTTGGATACGACACGGCAAGGGACAACGATCACAGGCTCTGACTTGGGAAGCTAAGGTTGGACATTAGGAGAAACTTTTTGCCAGGAAGGTGGTACAGCTCTGGAAGTCACCAGAGAGGCTGTGGAATTTCCAACCTTGAAGGTTTTCAAGCCTTGCCCAGACAAAGTCTGACCTGATTTAGAATCGTGGGTAGCCCTGCTTTAAGCAGAATGGTGGACGCTAATGGCTGCAGAAGGCTTTCCCACCAGCATTTCTTCAAACATTTCCTTACATGGATGGTACCAGCAGGTCAAGGAAGGGGAAAGACAAGTTTAAGCTTGCTCCAGTCAAGTCTCAACATTTCCAAACTTGTTAGCCTCTTTTGCTTTCCTCCACTGAACAGACTCCAGAAACCTCATGGATTATAACAGAAGGTCAGACCACTCTCTGTGGAAAGGCAGCCCCCTCTAGGAGCCTCATACTCCTTCCGAACCACAACTCCTCAGATTACAGGGGGGCCCGCAACAGTTTAAAGTGCAACCACTAGTCTTCATGTAACCTAACTCCCACTTCATACAGCGCCAACGCTTTTCCACAGCACGCTTCCAACCTCTACAGGGCTAACTGCACGGATCCGCCTTCAAAACCGAGGCAGCGGCACTCACACTGGGGCACGGTCTTCTTCATCTCCTCGCGAATGGTCCTCTCCAGACGGTTACACACAGCAGTGGAAAGGGACTGAGAGAGCTGCTGAGACAGGTGCTCCTGGAGCTGCCCATTGCGCTGCTGTCCTTCCGTCAGCGCTCGGTCTAGTCTTCTCTCTGATGAGAATGAACGTTAAGGAGCACGAACAACAGATTTTCTCTCTGCCCTCAACATTCCTGTCCACAAAGACGGACACTAGCCTCACCTCCAGGCGCCCAGGGAGAGCCAATTTGTGACTCTGGTGAAAGAGGAGTCTATATAACATTGCTGAATTGCTCCTGTAAACAACAGGGTGCTGTTAAGCAAACGATCGGGGCAAGAGAAGAGCTCTGGAAGGCACGGTAGAAAAGCTAAACAGCTAAAAAGCAGCTTGGCAGTAGTGTTTCCTACCTACTGTGGGTTAACTTTGCTGCTCTGTAGGCACCTCAGTCCCACATAGCCGCTCGCTCACTCCTCTGCAGAGGGATGGGGAGGGAGAACAGGAAGGGTGAAAGTAAGAAAACTCACAGGTTGAGACAAAGGCGGTTTAACAGGTAAAGCAAAAGCTGCACATGCAAGCCAAGCAAAATAAGGAATTCATTCACCACTTCCCACGGGCAGACAGGTGTTCAGGAACCCCAAGAAAGCAGGGCTGCATCACACGTAACAGCAACTTGGGAAGACAAACGCCATCACTCCGAACGTTCCCCCTTCCTCCTCCTTTCTCCCAGCTTGATATTGCTGGGCACAACGTCATATAGTATGGGATACCGCTTTGGTCAGCTGGGGTCAGTGGTCCCGGCCATGTCCCCTCCCTGCTTCTCGCCCACCCCCAGCCTGCTCGCCGGTGGAGCAGCGAGAGAGACAGAGAAGGCCTTGCCAGGGTTCAGCAACAGCAAAACCAGCAGTGCTTTGTCAAGGCTGTTTGGGTCACAAATCCAAAACATACCACCACACAAGCTGCTATGAAGAAAATTAACTCTATGCCAGCCAAAATCACACAGAAACCACGAAGCTCAACAAGCATAAAAAGCAAATTGGTAAAAAAAACCTCTTCTACAGGATGGAATTGGTGGGCATAAGCGATATAACGCGCGGGAGCAAGCCCACGCTTAATAAAAGCTCGTCATACCTCAAGAAGCAACCAAGGTCTGAAGCAGCCAACACACAAATCCTGCATATGCATCTTAAAAAAAAACCCAAAAACACCCCCCAAAACCAAACAAAAACCCCAACGAAACCATCAGTGAAAAGACGATTCAGCTGCTGGCAAAAATTCAGTGCAGATATGAAGTTGTGCAGATAGGGAGAAGTTATTCTAATACTACAATATAGCTCTAGATTCCCCACTCCAGTAGAAAGCTATCTGAATTAGCTGGGAAAATATCAGCTTGGTGGTCAAGAAGGAAAATTCCAGACTAACTAGTAGAGAAAAAAGAAATCACTGTCATGTCGTAGAAGTCAAGAGTGGTTTCACACAGGAAACAGGCTAGAGCCACTCAGTTTGGGAAACACGACCAAATTCAGTGCAGCAAAAGATGTACAGAAACTGACTGCTCACAATAGAATAAAAATAATCGGATACTAGGTTTGAAAACACCAAAAAGAAAGTACTTTTCAGACAACACACAAGGGACCCGCGGCCCACCAGATGCGCAGACAAGATAATTTTATATTCAGCTATGCAGTATGGTAGCCTGATGCTTTTTCTGGTGCAAACACTGACTTGAATTAAGGAGGAAAGGAAGGAAAGGATCACCCCATAATCACTCTTGTGCAACTGTCCGCTGCCTGACGCAGGATTATTATTATTAATTATTATTATTAGGTGCACCTCTAGTCTACTCCAGTGTTGCAGCACTTATGGTCTTAATAGGTAACTGGAAGATTTAGTGGCACAGAGAAAGTATCAGTTATTCTCCGTTCTATTTCCGAGTTTCTTGCCCTTAGAAAGGGACTGAGAGGAACTGAGATGTCACATCGCAGCCAGGCAGTTTTACTACACCTATGGCCCACGCTACCAAGATCCTTGAACGTTCCTAGCTCTCCTCCTGCCTGCAGCCTTCTAACTCCTTAATGCCCACCGCACTGTTTGCAAACAAGGATACGCTCCTGTTCCTGCTGGGAGTCGATCACCCTCTCCACGTGGCCCATAAGGGAGCTCTGAATGGCGTCAAGGTGATCCGTGAGCCTCTGCAGCAGCTCCATCTGGTTCTGACGCAGCTCGGAGAGCTCCCGCTGTTGGCTCCTCAATATGCACATCAGCTCATCCTGGAACTCCGGTGTCACCTGTGCGTGGAGAAGACACACATTCATTTCTAACAGGACTGGAGGTCAGTCAAGCTTTCTGCTAGGCATTAAGTCAACCCCTGTGCTTAGCATCGAAGTGTGACACGCAAAGCAGAAACGGGACCAGCTTAATGCCTATTTCTAAGACTTTTGTCCCAAGAAATAAGCTGACAAAGCAAGGCAGAGGAAGCTCCCTCATGGAACGAATAAATGGTTGCTTAGAATATCCTCAATTGTGTAGATTCAAGACCCTCTTTAGAGCTCTGGCATCTAAAAGAAAACAGATCCTATTCACTTCTGGCCAGGTACCGATAGTGTTTAGGCCTCTGAATGCAAGTAATGACCTCAAACACTTATGAAAAGAGCTGGGCCATCAGCAGAGTAAGAAGGAGGTTTCCTGGAGCACTTTTTCAGCTCTTTTACTTATTTATGAATAACCAGACAACTGGAGAAGTATAAACCTATAGTTTTTTGTCTCTTCACCTTCTCAAAATACCTAAAAGAGGAATACACATCAAGGGCAGTTTAAAGAAGCATATGCAACTCAGGGGAGGGCATTTTCTGTCAGATATGAAGATACTACTACATGCAATAAAAAAATTCCAACAGACCAGTCCCACCGTGACCCTTACTTTGCAGGGAACAGCTTATCCCGCTGCTGATGCATGCAAAGTCATCTCAGCAGGGAAGAGGAAATGGGCGGCAGAGCCTTAGATGACACAGGGCTTGTGAGAACACAGAAGTTTACAGCGCGATGAGAAGGCGAGAACGAAGGTGTCTCCGCTGCACAAGTGGGAGAAGGGAGCGATGCCGAGCCCAAGCCCAGCCCCATCTCATCCTGCTCACACCCAGCAGGGGCCCATGGTACTTCAAGGAATCGGGATGAACTTTCCCTCAGGTCTTTAGTAACACAGTCAATAGAGCTGAAGCATCATGCCCTTGGGACGGACCACAGAGCGGCTCTGACTCACCTGGTTGTTAGATGATCTCGGCGACTGGTTCACATCCCTGGAAATAAAGTCAGAAAAAGTAGTAACCCAATTATGTCAATTAACTGCTCTTATTATCCAAGCCTTCTGCCAAAACAGATCACACATTTTACAGTTGCTTTAGATTTTCTACTCCAGCTCGTGCTTCTGTTTTGCCTAGTACAACATGAAGAGCGACGGCAAGATGGTGAAATCCCAGCCCTTAAAGCAACGCTGCGACTCCATCATTTACACTATCCAAAGGCCCTGAAGTTCCTTACAGACTGGTCGGTCCCTTTGCAGGGAAGAGATTTTGGAACCAAGTTTTAATGAGGACTGTTACAAAAAACCAAAAAAATGCACGCCAATTTTTCAGTTTTGTCCAATTGACCATTTTGTCCAAATTCAAAACCAGGGAAGGCTTTCCCAAACCACTTTCAAAGAGCTCCCGATACTTTACAAAGAAAAACCAAGCACCTGTTTGTTAAATATAGAATTAATGAGCTTCAAATAATCTAGAATGATCGCAGCTCTCGAGGTGAAAAAACTAATCGTGCATTCCAGCATATACAGCAGAATAAAGCCACTGAACTGATCCACTAATACTGCACGGCTCCATCACAGTCACAAATTTATGAATATCCAAACACTACCAGAAGGGAAGCCCACGTTTGTCCTTCCCAGACAGCATCCATTCAGCAACTTTAAAAGGACTGAGGCAGGAAAAATGAAAGGTGTTTCTGAGGCCAAGAGTTCCTGAGTACAGGACCACAGCCAGAAACTTAATGCCACAGCCCATATTTGTTGTAATCTGCACAGCCAGAGATCCAAACCATGGAACTTAGAGGAACACAAGAAGAGGACAGAGAGCCCCGTGCAGAAACGGTGCTGCTCTCCTCACCTTCACCACAGACAGGTTGGTCTAGTTTCCCCACGGGCAGAACTTTTCCACTCATCAATTTTCACTTACAAGACATTCAGATGGGCACGTTTAGAAACACACAGAAGCAGCGAGCAGGGCACAAACAATAGATATCGTTGAACAAGGGCACTGCGCCAGCGCTCAGAAGCCAACCAGAAACGGAGGCCCCGTTAAACTACTCACATCGTCACAATTCCAACGAAGTCTTTGCTGAAACTGGTGAATGGCTCCAGTGTCCCCCCCTCCCCACCAACAACACGCAATTCACCTCCCACCCATTCTTCTGAAGCCCAGGCTACACTTTGGATTTTGAGTCCCAGATGGAAAGGTGGCGCAGAACCTACTCCCAGACCCCCGCATGGCAGGCAGTCAGCGCCTGAGTAACCAGCAACACTTTCCGTGGTGTTACTGGCGTTTGCACAATGGGGTAAGGACTGAGTGCGCTCGGCCGCTGCCCAGCATCAGCCCCTACTCTCGCTGCTGATGGTTACATCAGATTGTGGCCCTTCACAGCTGGTCCCACAGCCACCTGCGTTCTGGCAAGCCCAGCGTACCCATCATCTTTCCTGCCCTTCCGTTTTAGCTTTGGGGAAGCCCGGGGGGATGCCTTGGCTTTCCAGTCCTTCACAGGCAGCCTCTGCGTAGACGCTTTGGCACCAAATCCACCTGACGTAGAAGCCAAGCTGGCAACTTCATCATCATGGTCACTACGAAGGAACAAGCAGGGGAGAGGACATCACTTGCAATACTGGACAGCGTTAGCCTTCACTACAGGGAGGGGATTCACACTCTGCTCTTCATCCACACAGGGCCAGAGTCACGGCCGCCTGGATCTTTAACACGGAGACTTCGGCAGAGCTCGGCACGTGCTGCTCTGTCTTGACCAAGGTCTGCTCGGGCTGCGCTCGAGTGCTGCGCAGCAGGACTTGCAGGGTCTCCGCATCAGTGGCAGCCGTGGTTCAGGCAGCGTGGCGGGACGAGGCGCTTTCTTGCCGCACACACACACTCGCACGTAAGCCCTAGGACGTGACACTGACCCAACAGGGAACCCAAGCACAGCGTCTCCTTACAGCTTTACAGGCACAAAGCACTTCAGCGCAGCACGTGCTGCAGGAAGACAGGAGAATTGGGTTGAAACACGTCATCCTCAGTACCTTGGAGTCTTTTGGCTGCTGAGCGGCCACCTGATACAGGCTGCACGCTTCAGTCTGAGTTGTTGTGTGGGTTATGAACGAACCCTCAGCAGCCGGACAGGGCTGCGTGTGCCGGGCACACAGGACGCGCCCACGGAGCTTGAAGGTAGCTCATGAGGGAGCAAAGATGTCAAAAGCAAGAGACTAACTGCTGAGATACTCTCCCTACCTTATCTAGGGCACAGTATTTGGAAACCGATCCCTTAATAGGTTTTTGCTGGTAATTAAACCAAGCTTAGCCCATGCTCTTAGGAGCAGCAGTCAGACCTTTCCCTGCAGAGAGTAAACTGGACAATGCCCAGAGGCCAATCTCATGATCGGCTGAAGTCATAAGAACATTCCAGAAGCTGGAGGGCATACACGCATTAAGTGAGGAGACAAAGCAAAGACATTCACCCCACACGTGAAGGCTTGCTGGGGACAGAAGCACGAATGCAGCCTGAACTGAGTCCATGCAGGGCGAGAGAGGGGGCTGAGCGCTCTGGTACCTTTGTTCCGCACTAGCATCCTGGCTGTCATGCTGCAGCAGGTGGTAGCTGTGTCGATGATAGGAAGAGCTCTTGTGCTTTTCTTCGACCTCATCCCTTGGGCTAGAGGAGTTGAAAAAAGAAAACACCATCATGAAAGTCTCTTTCAGCTTGGGCATTTGCTCGCTACGCTTCGCATGAGAGATCCTGATGGAAGGTCTAAACCAAACAAGAACCCCACGCCTACATGCAGAGATCCAGAGAGCGGCAGGTGGTGTTTAGAGGCACTAAACACTCCAGGCCCCCCGAAAAACACATGGAGAAGTGGAGACTCAGCTCAGCGATGCTTTGGGCCCTAACCAAGAACAATCTCCCAACAGACATTCAGGCAAATTCAAGCAAGCCACTACCCAAAATGGGTAGCACAGTGTACTGCAGTGACTAGCATCATCTTGGGGTTGTTTTCTTCAAGTAATACTGATCACTGGGGCAAAAATCATCAGTGCTGCTCAGTTCTTTCAAGTGTCTGAAGAAGTGTGCGAATTGGATGGGTTAGCCCACCAGACAGAACAGAACTTTAACAGTGAATTTAGTTAAGTTTCATACAGATTCTGAAAGTAAATTGCACGAGCTTCTAAGCTGTAAGCTAGATTTATCATAATTTAGCTTGCAGGAAGGTCTTTAGAGAGAATTGAGCATTTGTTACTTTCACACAGGCTGATGGCTTCACTGAGCTGGAATTTAAAGAAAACAAAACGAATGTCTCAGATCCAGATATCCCTGATCTGATATTCTGATAGAAGAAGTCCTGAAGAATTCAAAGACAGAGTGGGATTAAGGGGAGTTGCAAACTCCTATAAAAGTATTTTCTCAACTTTAAATTACGAGCAAAAGCAAACTCACTGCATAGAGACACAGCCCCAGGGCCTTCCCCAGAGCCCCATCAGAACTGAGATGGTTTCCTGAAGCAGCTGTGGAGGCACAAGGTGAGGCTTTTCTCTTCCCTCTGATGGGAGGGAACAGCGCTGGTGGCTGAGGGACAGCACTGACACCTCAGCCTGCTGGTCCTGTCCAGAAGGGAGGTGTTCACAGGCAGCCTTGGTCTACACAGACTCTGGAAGTGCCAGAAGCATCTCACTGCTCCCGTCCTGCTCCAAGACAGGGATACCAATTCTGTGCCAAATCCTAGCACTGCTCCAGTGTAACAGTTTGCTCCTGGTAAGTTTGCTCCTATGTGACGTTGCCCCATTCCCTGTGCCTGCTCCACACAGACATTCCCATTCATTTTCTGCCTTCTAAAGTATTTTATAATGCTTGTTGCACAGAGCCAATCCTAGAAGAGGAGATATACAATTAACCTATAATCAAATTTGCCAACTATGTGCAAATTGATTCCTTTCAACAAAAGCATGCAGGAATGTATCATCTGGGACAGAATTTAGCTTGCACTGGTTTTATTTCCAGAGTACAAGAAAACCAAAAAATATCCCTTCTCAAGCCTCCATTCCCAGGTGAACACGAAGGCAAATAAATTAGACTTTTAACCTTCTTAACAAAGACCCTATATGCTGCAAGGGGTATGAGAGCACAAATTGTTAGAGCTGGCCTAGGAAGTTCAGGACACAGCATACACACAGACCAGGCCCACAGGAAGGCTGAATCACCAGATCCTTTAAGGAAAAGGAGGGAAGGAGAACTGTTCTGGTTTAATCACAACGTTAAGGGCTTTACACCAAGCTAGCAGGTTGGCAAGTGCAAAGAAATTGCCCTAAGCGAGACAAACACAAGCGCTTACCTGTCTGCCATGCTGTTCCTGGTTTCTCTGGTTATGTCAGGAGCTGCTGGCCATGGCTGACTCACAACGCTGTCAGAAGATGCATTTTCCTGAGTTAAAGCGGTCTCCAGTAATGATGGAGCATTCAGTCTGTCCACCTCCACTGGAGGCATGTCCAAAGAGTGGTGGCTGTGCTCGGAATTGTGCCGGTTCCTCGGAGACAGCAAATGCAAGGCCGAGGCAGCGGATGCCATACTGTCTGCGTGATGACTGGGCTCCAGCACCTCCGCGGGGAGCCCAGATGGAGCTGCTGCAAAGCTGCGTTGCAAGGTCTCGGAAGCAATCTCTGGGATATCTTGGGACATGGCTGTGGAAGCAGAGGAAATGACATCTGGCGAGCGCTCGCGGGTGGGAGAAGCCTGGGGCACCACCAAGGGCTCCACCTCCTGCAGTTCCAGGGCTAGAGAGGAGTTTCCTGGTGTGACCTGAATTCAAGAAATCAAACAAGAGCCTTCAGGGTAATGTGGGGACACCCCAAGAAGCCGCGGTACCTTACACAAACCACCTCTGGAAACAGCCAGCTGTATCTTTTCCTCCTGCCATCCCTGTGCTCCCACTCTGTTCAGCGGACAGAGAAGGGCCCCAAGACTTGTAACGGGCTCTTAGCCGGGCTAACACCACACTTAAGCCAATGCTAGTTTGAACACACTTTCAAAAGAAAATGCAACACCAGTTCTACCTCGCTGCTCTGCTCCAGGATCTTCTCTTCAAGAGAAAAAGTTAGTATTAACATTTAGTACCCTCCTGGGCTGAAATTTTATTTCAATTTCAAGCTTTGGTCATAATCTGTTTTACTTCGCACTGGGAAAGAAAAATTTAGGAATAGGAAACAATGGTTTCAGACCCGTAAGATCAGCAAGGAGAAAGAAGCCTTCCCAGGTAGTGCTGTCTCCTAACACAAAAGCTGACCGTTTCCAACCATTGTGAGAGCAACAACACAAGCTAGAGCTGTCTCTAGTTTTCCAAGACATGCTGTTTTATACCGAGATCAAGTTCCATCAACATGGGTAAACCTGGCTGAAGACCTGTGTTTTCCAACGGGGCAGCCGCTGGCCCTGTTATTATCCAAATAAATCTAATTTCAGCCTGTGCAGACCCATGGAGAGAGGCCCCTTGGCCCACGAGGAGAGGGAAGGGAGCAGCATTTGGAGCCTTACTGGAATAGGTGCCTTTGGTGTTAGCTTGTCAGGGAGGCCTGGGATAAGAACCGAATGGCTCCTAGGACTAGTCTGGAGACTGCTGCTACTGCTGCTCAGCGTGAGGCTGGTGTCCAGCTGCATTTTCGGGCTCACAGTCAAGTCTTCGGATGGCCTGCAGAAAACAGACACACAAACAAATCAAGCAGGCCAACCTAATTATACAGATCTGCATCAAACAATCAAGGTGAGGAGATGGGATCCACAGGTTAATGGAGGAGCCCATAGTGTTCTCCAAGCCCACGCTCTTTCCGCTGTGGTCAGCCACTCCCTGCCAACCACCACCTGCATCTCCTAGGCCCCGTACAGTCCAAAGACAGGCCAGGTGGAAACAAAAATAAAATAAAATAAAAAAAAACAAAACAAGAAGAGGGTCATCACAATCTCTTAGAATTCAAGGCGTCAATAAGAGAAGGGACCTGTTGTATCTTCAGTTCACACTGTACAGAGTTTAGGGAGAAACAGGACACTACGGGTTAGTTCATTATCCTTTTCCCAGCCCCCAGAAGTCTTCCCCTGTTACGCTGCCCAACCCACCTCAGCGCTAGTAAGATTTTCCTAACTGCCCCAATTATCTTCCTGTCCCTGGTGGCTGCAGTGTTCTCTTACCTGTAAACAATGACAGCCCTTTGGGAGAAGCATGTAAAGCAACAAAAACTCAGCTGCAATAAGAGAATCCCTGGGAGGGACAAATGAAACACTACTGTTGGCCCCGTGGATGACAACAGGCACGCTCCCAGCTGCGCTAGAGGTACAAACGGTTGCCCATATAGGGACTGTGGACTCAGGCCAGTTTCTAACTCCGGTTACAATCTCCCCTCCTACAAGACACGCGGCAGCTCTGCAACACCCTGAAGGACAGTATGGGTTCAGCTGCAGATATATGATTTAATACATGCGCTATTTACCTGGGCATAGAGGCATCCGTGACAGAAGTGCTACTCAGGGCTGTGACCGCCGTCAGGGAACTGACGCTGCTGCCTGGAGACACAGCGATCTACAAGAAAATACACAGTGGTCAGGATGCAACACGATGAGCCCAGCGGCAGAACCTGACCTGAGGATGCTGGCTCTAGAAGAACTCCTAAGGAGTCTTCGGCAAAGAGGGAACAGGAAAAAAAACCAGGTTGAGTTCTAGGGCACCCAGGTGCCGCTGGAAGGCAAGCCCCAATACATCCTCATCACAAGAACCGTGACTGCTTTTATCGAGCAATTGCTCTCACAAAACAAAGCGTCATTCTGCGGGGCTCAGCACCAAACCCCCGTTTTGTTCTTTGAGCTAAACTGCTCTTGTCAAGGTCCATTGCCACTAGCAAGGCCAGAGTCTGTACGGGGTTTAGGTCCTGAAAGATGGAAGGAGAAAGCTCCAGCGCACAAGCAGGGCTACTGGCCACCCAGCCAGCTGGCTAACAGTGAAGAGCACAGGCAGACACGCTGGCCCCCACTGCTGCTTCTGGCTACCAAGAAACACCCACGGGGAACACCATCATAAGCACACGAGCGCTCAGCTGGGAAAACCAGTTTGGCCAAGCTTCTTGCGCTTGACGCTGCTTGTGGCAGAGAGCAGAGACTGAGCTAAAAAACAACTCTCTCCTCCCTCGGGACATCTTTGCATTGGGAAGGCTGCCCATCCTCAGGCACAAAATTAACTTCTGCACTCAGCAACTTCACTAGCAATATCAAAGCCTTTAGGAGGAGTTTAAATTATTCTCCAGTGGCTGCTGGAGTGACACCCTCTCAGTCAGCTCGGTACTAACTCCATTTCTGCACATCTCCACGCACTGCCCATTCACGCCCAGGCTCCTCCAGTACACATTGAAGCCGTGATGACAACCAGATGGTCCTTCCTTGGAGGGGGCCGCCCTGCTTTAGGATGAGCACGTGGGGTGCTGCTCACAAGCACTCCGTGCCTGTAAGAACTGTTTCAGCACGACAAATAACTGCTGACAGCTGATTTTACACAGGAAGGCAGAGAAAACACAAACAGCACGGCTTCTCACTAGAGGAATCCACTCCTTGTAGTTCTTTCTTCTAAAGGATGCATTTTTTAAAATGCTTTTTAATTTCAGTCTCCTCCCGTTCTAAAAGCACACGAGAAAATGACAGTCACAAATCCAGTACAGAGGCATGGAAGCAGGTTATAAAGCAAGAATATCTGAATGGGTGTAAGACAAACTAACATGACACTTGGATGAAGAATGGTGAAGAAACAGCGAGCTCCTGCACTTCTGCTTGTCTCCATAACCCAGAAGGGGCAGCAGAAACCTGCACCGAGTTAGACAGATGCACACTGCCAGTGCCACAGCCGCTAGAAACGTCCAGCAGGACCCAAAGGTGCGTGATGGAAACGTCCAGCAGGACCCAAAGGTGCGTGATGGAAACGTCCAGCAGGACCCAAAGGCGCGTGATGGAAACGTCCAGCAGGACCCAAAGGCGCGTGATGGAAACGTCCAGCAGGACCCAAAGGCGCGTGATGCGGCACAGCTGACCATGCAGACGTGCCAGAGCATTAAAAGGAATTCCATGTTTTCTGACTGCTCTATCAGAGCTCCACTGAGGGGTAAATGCTTGCTTATGGATCTTCACCAAGACACTTCGCTACCTTTTGCGGAGATCACCAAATCCCAGGGAATGCTCCACATGCTTCCCGATAGCAAAATCCCTGGCACAAGCACAGAAAACTTGCTCCCTGTACAAGTTAAGGCTTGCCGAGTTAGATTCAAAAAAACTCACTGAGCTACTGGATCAACGGTTTGCAGATCTTACGCAGAAGATGGGACAGTCCCATCTACCTACCTGATCATTTCAGACATCCACACCCCCAGCATCCCACCAGACAGGCTACGCAGAGATGGCTTATTTTCTTCCATTATAGTTATACCCCAACCCCAAACAACATACGTAAACCAGTCTCCCAGATTAGATACGGTTAATTAGCAAACCCATATCTCTACATGACACAGCTACACCAGCAGTTTTGCAGCTAAACACAGTGCTCGCAACACAAGCTTAGGCCAGTGTAGCATTTTAGCTGTGCCGACACGTCTTTAATCAGTTTGGTTACATGCACAGCTTTCTGCACGCTCTGCATTCAGCTAGCATAGCTATCGGAGTCATTACGACCTACAAAAAGTTCCCAAAAGTCTCAAAATCCCACCCCTTGTGCAGTCCTGCTCTCTGATTACCTGTTGAAGAGATGTACTTGGTGTCATGAACGCATCTGGAGTCATCAGCTTAGGTTTGGCATCGTTTGAGAGAGAAAGGAAATCCGCTGGTACAGGCAGATCAGCAATACGCCGCAGGTCCGGTTGAGAGCCGTGCACCGATCCTTTTTCAGATCCCAGCCCTTCTGCGTTTAGATCAGCCATGTGGTCTGGAAAGGCTTCCAAGGGAGAAACAGAAATCAACTTAGAGGAGCTCCCCTCAAAAGCTAAAGCTTTAATCCCACGAAGTATGAACTTATGCCATTGCCTGCCACACTGGGTTCCAAAAGAACAAGCAAAAACCCTGCAACATCCTAATCAAAGCTAAGGGCAAGGCAAATCCTGTGCTATGCTTACTCTTTGTAGGCTAAAGAGTGGATGTTATCAGGTTTTTGATTAATATCAGACACAAATTTCTTCTCTAAATGCAAGGCCAGTTTAACAGCCACATCCCAGAAGGGTGAATGAACCGAAAAGAGCAGGCTACACACAGCCCAGTCCCCTCTACTCCAAAGCTCTCACGTCACTCTAATCTCTCGCACTTGACTAGAAACAAACACCAGGTTTCTGGCACGAGTGCCAACCACCTGGAAAGGTGAACTCAAGTGTGCACAAAGCATTAGCACTACCAGCCTAACATGTCCCCACACTCACACCAGGCTCTGATCAAGTGGCCTGCTTCACAGTTAGTCCATATCCAGAATCCTTTATGCAAGGACACACCCAAAGCTGCCCTCTTACTGCTTCCCCGCCCCACCCCCCACCCCCAACAACCTTTAAAGGCTCAGCAACACTGAAGAACAATTTAACACAAATGCTCACCAAATTCTTCGTGAGAACTGTGGGAAGGCATGGATGAGCTCATGTCAGGGCTATGAAGAGGCTGGAATCTGATCTGCACATCCTGTAGGGCCCTGAAAAAAAACAAAACAGACATCTCTGATTAGTTTATGAATCACCAAGAGAAGTCCAAGGCTTGGAAGATTTCTCTTCATGGGATACGCTTTAGTGCTTTCCGCCTGTGAGAGAATCATAGAACAATAGAATCACTCGGCTTGGAAGAGACCTTCAAGATCATCGAGTCCAACCACAAACCTATGCCAAACACCACTCCTAAACCATGTCCGTCAGCACCACGTCTACCCGTCTTTTAAATACCTCCAGGGACGGCGATTCCACCACCTCCCTGGGCAGCCTGTTCCAATGCTTGATAACCCTTTGGGTAAAGAAGTTTTTCCTAACATCCAACCTAAACCTCCCCTGGCACAACTTGAGGCCATTTCCTCTTGTCCTGTCACTTGTTCCTTGGGAGAAGACATCGACCCCCACCTGGCTATAACCTCCTTTCAGGTAGTTGCAGAGAGGGAGACGGTCTCCCCTCAACCCTCTCTTCTCCAGGCTAAACAATCCCGACTCCCTCAGCCACTCTTCATAAGACTTGTTCTCCAGACCCCTCACCAGCCCCTTGCCCTTCTCTGGACACGCTCCAGCACCTCAATGTCTCTCCTGTACTGTGGTGCCCAAAACTGAACACAATGCTCAAGCTACGGCCTCATCAGTGCTGAGTACAGGGGCACAATCACTTCCCTGCTCCTGCTGGCCACACTATTCTTGATACAGGCCAAGATGCCATTGGCCTTCTTGGCCACCTGGGCACACTGCTGGCTCATGCTCAGCCGACTGTCCACCAGGATCCCCAGATCCTTTTCCACCAGGCAGTTTCCAGCCGCTCCTTCCCAAGCCTGTAGCGCTGCCTGGGGTTGTTGTGACCAAAGTGCAGGACCCGGAACTTGGCCGTGTTAAACCTCATCCCATTGGCCTCAGCCCAAGAAGCAGCAGAAGCCAATCCTCAGTCAGCTGTGTCACCCAGCTCTGGAGCCCAAGGCATTTGAGGGATGTTTCCCAGCACTTACGCATGAGCACAGCTCTAAAGTCACTGCGTACTCACGGCAACAAAAATACTAGCTTGCCACAGCACCACCAGGCCTTCCTGGTAAGGCCATACCGAACACACCACAGCTAGAAGTTTCTATAGGTCCAAGCAGTTTTTGTTACAAGCAAAAGGAATTGGTGAGTTCTACAGGTCAGAGGAGGATTCGGACGACTGTAGGCAGTTGCCCGCAGTACCTGCTCCGCATACTCACTTGGTGTGCACACAGAAGAGTTTTATCAGCACGCCTGCTGCTGATTCAACAGCCCCGGCTCCCTGAGCACCTTCTGTAAACGAGACAAAAAGCAAAACATGAGGTTGGATGGAAACTGCAGACAAGGTACTAGGAAAACATCCCAGTGGATGAACCAACAGGAGAGAACCAGCACGATACAGCTTCATCGCTTCTCCACTTCAGAGCTGGCTTCACCCTGGTAAGGGAAAGCAGATCCTACACTCACTCCCTTTACTTTTCAATGTGACAGCAATCAAATTTGCTCTAATCCAGCCAAATAAACCTCAAGCAAGAAAAAAACAAACCCACAAACCAAAACAAGATACCTCACTAGCTAAAGAGGAGGAAGCCAAGGTCTGAAACTGCCAGCGATTTGTTTCGGCTGTTGAAGTGACTGGTTAGATATATTTTAAGAGAGACACAGTAGCTTATACCATATAGACGTTCAGACTAGGGTTCAACTATCCTTCCTGGCTGTAAACTGTCGTTGATGAAGAGCTCTGCAATAACTTCCCATCAGCCAGCAATCACAACATTCACACAAACACCTGTATCGGTCTCACTGCTAAGAAAAGCCAAGGAGGCTGAGTAGAAAAGAGAAACCTAACTCCTTATTAAAAAAAAATAAAAATTGGCATTCCTACACAAATTGCCCTAATCGTGGGAGCACCAATCAGGGTCCTGAAGTTTCAGTCCCAGTCTGCTCCTCACTGGCTCCATGTATCAGTCCTTTTTACTTCTGCATTTCAGAGCAATATGCCACAAATATTGTCAACAACATGGATTAACTATTATGTACAATAACAGGCACAGTACATCATTCAGCTGTACTGATTATAGTCCAGGAATCTTTCTAACAGGAAATATGTTGAGGTTATTATACACAGCATCTTTCCAAGTTTTGCTAACAGAAATGTAGGAGATCAGGAGCAAGCCAAGAGTTGAAGAGAGGCAGCAATCAAGGAACGCCTGCATGGGACAGTTCTGCACGGGATTCACTATTATGTTCATTGTAGTAACAGGCAGAAGGACGTACCTTGTGTGTTTTCTCAGAGTACTCTCCTCTAAAAGAGACAGAGAGAGTGTCTCTGTTGCAAGAAGCTTTGCGGTTTGGGAATATACCTTCCAGACACAACGGAGAAGAATTCCACCCTCTCCCCCAGCTCAGGCTGTGAACTGTCCTCACATCTGTCACAGCTTAGGCAGCACAATTCAAAAGCAACCAACTGGCTTCTCAGATCACGTGCTCACACCTCTGATGTTTAATTACAGAGTTTACTCAGAGCAGCAGTCACAGAAATAAATCCTGCCAGTTCTTCCAGGAATCCTTTTGCTCCTGTGAGCCTGCATCAAACCGTGCTGGAGGGAGACGCAGCCCTACGCTGCCAGAGGAAGTTTTGCGCTGCGTTCCCTGGAAGCAATGACGCTACACAATCACAAAACATCCCGGCTCCGATACGGAGCAGCTAATCTTGTACCTTAACCAAAGCACCGCTTGCCCTCACAGCAGCCCGCACAGCCCTGGAAGGCTTTGTTAATTACAGCAACACCTCAGTGGGGTTTCTGCGTGGTAAGGGGCAACAGCCAGAGTCTGGGTTGGGAGGTTCAGGTTCCCATTAGGAATATTTTCTTTGGGAAGGGGTGCAGTCCTGGAACAGGGCACCAGAGCAGAGAGAGAAGCGTCATGTTTGGGAGCTTCAATGTGCAACTAGATGAAGTCACAGGTGACCTGATCTGCCGCTAGCAACAGTCCCGCTTCAAGCAGCAGGTTGGACCAGAGACCTCCAGAGGTCTCTTGTAACTAACTCTGCTGTGTTTCCATGAAGTACTGGAGGTGCACAGGATGTATTTCACCCAGACTTAGAGAAGAATAATCATAGAATCGTTTAGGTTGGATGGGACCTTCAAGATCAGAGTCCAACCATTAACCCAACGCTGCCCAACCCACCCCTAACCAATGTCCCTCAGCAGCACGTCTGCCCGGCTGGGAAACACCTCCAGGGATGGCGACTCCACCACTGCCCTGGGCAGCCTCTGCCAGTGCTTGACAACCCTTTTGGGGAGGAAATTTTCCCTAATATCCATCCAAAACCTCCCTCAGTGCAACTAGAGGCCATTTCCTCTCATCCTATCACTTGTTACTTGGGAGAAGAGACTAGCCTTTCATGAGAAAGCCAGAACCATCCAGGAAAGAAATCCTGATCTCACAACAGCCAAATTCTCTTTGTCACCTACCTACACTCAAGTTGTCATTTTCCTCTTCTGCTGGGAGCACTTCGGTGTGCCTTAATCGACAGCGGCTCACTGCCTGGATGCCAAAGCTTAGGACTGGGTGGGTAAGGAGAAACTCCGAGATGGAGCTGAAGTAAGCTTTGCCCTCGTCTTGGTTCTGCATCAGCTCCATCACATACAAGACCTGGAAGAACCGGAAACAGTAAGTCACTGGGCTTTAAGAGGAGAACACGCGTACGCGTGTGTGGACTACAAAGCCTAGCACCTGAACTAGATTTGGAACAACGGGAGTAACACCAGGAATAAAGCTTGGGCCATTTCAATTTGAAAGAGAATACCCAAAGGAGCCACGATAAGCACACTCCTATCTGAGTCAACATTGATCGGGAGCTCAATTCAGACCCAGGTGTCTCCAAATGAAAACTTTACTTTAGGGTGAGAAATAATCCTTAAGGCTTCTCAGGATTAATCGGATGAATTGTTACCATTCGTCACCTTATGGTGAAATAGCTGAGGGCAACCTCTGTGTTTTTAGCTATTAACATGTAAATCCTAGACCCAGGTAGCAGAACCAGTCGCACAGAATGCCATTTCTCCTTCTCTCACCACTACCCACATGGCCAGCAATAAAATGAACCACCTACTTTTCTCTGCACATCGCTCAGTATCAGATATTCAGCAGAGAGGTCCAGGCAGACTTTCAGGCTGGGAAGAATACTCATGGAGCTGAAGATGTCGGGAGAAAAGCTAGAGCCACAAACAAGGGGTGGGGGGTGCAGAAAGCAAGGTCGATTAGCACAACCAGAATGACTGCTATGAAACTGCATTAGTTAAAAAAAACAAAAAAAACAAAAAACAAAACAAACCCAAACAACAACATCTTAAGGAGTTTACAGCCATATTACAGCACAACCAGCCGTGAGAACAAAAATATCATTGCAGAAATCAGTGCTGACTTCAGCTAAGAGAATTCATCAGGGAGACCACACAATGGGATCTGGATTCTGAACATTTAAATGAAAGATGACAGTTTGTCATTACTCAACCTGTTCCACACTCATAGGAGGACAAGAGCCAAGGCTACAGATTTAAAAAACATATAATAATCCACCAAACCAAAATAACCCTTCTATAGGTTTCGGACCTTCTGTAGTATTGTGCGGAAAAAGCAGCACACAGCTGTATGCCATATTCTTCTCACTTTAAGAGGGCAATTCAGAAGTGTCCTTACACACGCACGTGATCAAAGATCCACCAGCAGAAAAGCAGAATCAGGGAACATAAGCCAAGTGAAGGGATGGACTAAAGCAGAATTTGATCTTCTGGACCTATGTAGCTCAGCAATTAAGTCTTGTATAATTGCTTAAGTTCTATCCATACAGCAGCTTCTCATTATTTAAATCAGAAAAAGCTGTAACAGGAAAAGATCCTAGACTGGTTATCGAATATCTAGTATTTTTACAGAAGAAAGCACTCAAGGCGTGCTGATTTTGGAATGCCTCTTCTCATGCTACAGGTATGGCTTTGCTCTACAGACCAAGGCAAAGACAAGAGGTCTTGGTAACACTAAGGAGTCTGTACAAAAGGATCGACCGACCCCCCCGTGACTTGCCAAAGCTTGATCTGACAGTCTTGTCACAGCCCTGACAGCTTTCACCACACAGGTCAGACTGGCAAAGGAGGAGATTGTAACTGGGACTAGAGCAGACTCCATTGGAGATCAAGGATCACCTTTGCAAAGTCAAACATACTGGGAAATTGAGAGCTTTGTTACGTTCCACTGTTCAAAGTAAGTCCAATCCTTCAGGGAAGTCGGCATATCAACACCTACCGGACAGTTTGCAGACAAGTCCAAGACACAGTGCACCACATCTTCAGTTCTCTATTCTGATCTGCTCCTGTGATGAGAAATCTCCAGAATGGAACTCTGCAGGCACAACAGAATTAAATTCTCTTAAAGAAGAGCTGGTCCTTCCCACAAGGATGTTTCACAGAAAAGCTCCTCGCAAGCTGCCCGTAGCTGATTTTCCCCAACCATGTCTTAAAGTTGCCAGAAAATCTCCGCTTCTGAGGCAAATTAGAAACCACTATAGCTCTCATAGCTTTCCAGATGCTAAGGCCACAACTGACTGAAGAAAGAATAAAAATCAAAACCCAAACCAGTTACTGCAGTAAAAAATTTTGGAGGATAACAGGCAAGTTAAAACTGACCAGACCAAAAACCTGAAAGGACACATCAATTTAGATTTTTCATTGCTTCCATGGAATTGACACTAGAATTAAGGTCACTTTATAGTGTGATCCAGAGCCTTATTTATTTCTCCGTCACTAAAAAACTGACTGCAAAGAGGACAGGACTTGCTCCTGCCACAACGCTAATTTTTTATTTATTTATTTATTTTACAAGTACAATGCAGTTACAAGGAACCCTCCAAAAGCAGAGCTACAAGACATTGCTAAACTTTGATACTGAAGTACAGGATCAGGGACTTACTCTGGGTCTTGTTTTTTATGGTTGTCACAGAAAAGCAGGCAGGAAAGAGGCCTCCCATCATGGGGTTTCCACTCATGAAGACACCTAGGAAAGAGTCAGAAAAGACTGAGTGTGCAGGGAGTACTAAATAAGGAACACACAACGTGGACGCTGAACACACGACCCCTTGTCCAAAGACAGCATTAAATCAGCAGCCATCAAGTATGATCAGCTTGTAGCCGTTTACAATATATAAATATTGTATCTATACAAGATAAAGAGATCAGAGCCCATACAGCCTCAGATTGTGACCAAAGCAAAAAAGAAATCATGTTGTTATTTGGTGTCTTAACAAGGGCACAATATAAAAAAATAAAAAGTCAACATTGAGAAGAACAGCCCAAAGGCGGCTGTTCTTTTCTTGCACGTTTCTGCATGTTCTAAATGTTTCTGCATTCACAGGGACAGTGCAAAAGAGTTTGCCTACAGCCTGGCCTGAACTCCTGCTTTCACACACAGCTCTTTCCTTTTTTCCCCGAGTTCCCAGACCTTGAGCGTGTGCGATATTCAGTGATACAACTCCTCTGCCACGAATTACTTTACAGACGTTCACCCTGTATGTTTATAAATGTCCTGAGAATGACCATCATGGGCGATTCTGGAAGAAGGAAGTTCTCAAAGAGAAAATGCTGCTCTGAGATCCTTCAATTTTTAATCCTCCAGTTACCTCGGCTCGTCTTGCCCCTCAATATAGATCTGCCAGAATTTGACAAAACCGTCATGGCTTGCTGTGGCCAACACAGTTCCATCTGGAGAAAGTGCTCCCTCGCTCAGGCACTAAACAGAGAGAGGCGGGGGAAAAAAAGACACAGAAAAGCGATTTTATAGCTCTTCATGGAGAAAGAGTACTCCCTTCAAACAGGAATTTGACTACTAGTCCGATAATACAGGTCAGAGTGATTTCTAACAGACATGTCACCAGCCAACTCTACCCTTCTCAGAATAATTATCAGGATTTTTTTTTTTTTTGTAATAATAATTAGCAATCACCTTTTCCAGACAGGAAACTTAAGTACAATGGCTTGTGCTGCTACTGTTCCCACTGTTACTCATGTTATGAACGGAGCTGGTTTTGTTTTGGGATGTTCTGGCTTTTCACAATCATTATAGATGAAACAATTATGATTGTGAAACAAAGTCATACAATTACTTTATCAGCAAGAAGTGAAATCGGACTCTTTCCAGTTGTTTCTTTTAGATTCAAAACATCACTCACTGGATACTCAGCTGCAGTACTGGTCCACTGGACTCACAGATATAACTATACTCATTAAGGGAATCATAGAAGAACGAAGATGATGTTGAGCTTAATTTTGCTCTTCTCAGGCAGCAGTAAACCACTGCCATGTTAAGAGTTCCATTTACCAGGAGATACAACAAAACAGTTGAAATACAGCCCGGGTTGTCAAATGGGTCCTTGGAAATACAGATGAGTTTTTTCAAGAGCCATTTTCCAAGCAAATGACTACACATTCACCTTGGCTCTTTCAGCAAAGGTTAGTTGCCGATAATGCGTACACACGGCCAGTAGCTTGTGGGTGATAGTGTGAATGGGTAAGAAACTGGGTTTTTTTACAGCCAATAGTCCTAAGAACTGCAGCTCCTGAGACGCTCTAACCCAAAGAAAACCTCGGTGGTCTGTCACCATCACCTATGCAACGGCAGTAAAGAAAGCAAAATAGGTTCGTACCGTGCTATGGCCTTTCACTACGATGAAGCCTTCTTTGATGCTAGGCACTTCCACCGGCCAGGAGCTGTTGTTTGTTCGGATAATGTCCAAATCCCACACCTCTGCCTGCAAAACAAACATGTGGGCACACAGGTGTACTTCTGCAACTACTGGTTTGATCCAGGGGAGAATTTCTTATAGCCTTATATTTTATCCTGACATACCAGGCCAATGGCAAGTATGTGACACAAACCTTCCCGTTTCCACTCAATTTGGCCATTAGACGCCTTCCCGGCACCCAGCTGTACTTAAGCACAGGGAACTGCTCTGGGCAGTTGTAGTTGGGGCTCACCAAGCCCTCTCCCCTGGGTACTGGTTTAGCCTCAATGGAAGAGGGACATCTCTGGCCCTCCTCACTGTTTCTAGTGGTCCTCGCTATTTGATGGCGAGCAGATGTTATCCCTTCCCATCCTCTTGAGGCCCACAGAAAGATCAGCACAGCCTCTCCTCAGAAGGGAGGAATCCCACATCTTGTATTACGGGAAGATACCCAACATGGATGAGATTGGAACCTTTACAACTCCAACCTCATCGGGTCTTTCCTTCAGTAGATTCTCTCACTCTAACAGGAATACGGACAACCTTTCAAGTTTCCTTACCCTGTCCTCATGCAACAATGCCAACGTCTGACTTCCCTCTTCACCGCTCTCCTCGTTATCATCCGGGATGAAAGGGCACCAGATGATTCTTCGAGAGGTGTTCAACGGGGTATTGTCAGGTCGCTTGATGTTAACCAAGATCTCCTCTCTGGTCACCATGGTTAAGTAGTGTAACATTCTGATTGTGTTACTAACGGTCAGCAATAACCTATTCAGGTTTGGTCCTCTGTTAAAAACTAATAAACCTCAAAATTTTCTGGATCACTGTGATTCAAAAAGAAGTCAGGCAGATGGATTCTGCTAAGAAAGCAGACAAGCTAGCATTTCTTCACTGCCAGAATAAGTTAAACTTACAAATTTTCTCTTGCAGGCTGCAGACAGGGACAGGATAAGCACAACAGATGCACGCACACACATCTGAACGTGCAATCCACGCGACTGCTAATGGACAGATTAAATTATTTCAGCAAGCATCGCAACACTACCACAGAAAGACAGAAAAGCTACCACGTTGCCCCAGGCTGAACGTTGCCCCAGTCTACCCCTCCAAATCAGATCTCACTGATTACTTGTGCCCGGACCAGAAGGAGCACAGAGGTGTCACTTCTAGAATTTCAAGCTCCGTGCAATTTCAAGTAACAACTGTGCTGAATACAGGCACAGGGTGACTGATCTGATAATCTGAAAGGGGCAGAACTATCAACCTTCCACCCCCACCATAAGCTGCTGTTCTGGAAAGGCTATGGAATAAGTTGCAATTTTGAGGTTGCATTTACATCTAACCATTACACAAAGACTGGTTATAAGGTGTATTTTGCCAGGATACTGGATTTTTTCTTTATCCATGGCCAGGCGCCAGACGAAAAGGCTGCCGGCCTCATCCAGGCATGCCAGCTGGTTGGAGTTGAGATGAGCAAAAGCCAGGTCTGCCACACCACCGGTGAATCCTTTCAGCAAGGTCCGCTCAGCGGTGCTGACGCTCAACACCCGCACCATAGCGGAGCCGTTACTGGCAACTACAGAAAAGACAGAGGGAGAAGTTGAGCGTAGCAAACAGGTGGAGGGAGGTCATCCTCCCCCTCTGCTCTGCCCTAGGGATGCAACTCGAGTCCTGTGTCCAGTTCTGGGGTCCCCAGTTTAAGAGGGACAGGGAACTGCTGGAGAGGGGACAGCAAGGGCTACAAAGATGATTTTGGGGCTGGGGCATCTTTCTTATGAGGAAAGGCTGAGGGATTTGGGACTTTTTAGTCTGGAGAAGAGAAGCCTGAGGGGCGATCTCATCAATGCTGACCAATATCTAAAGGGAGGGTGCCAGGAGGAGGGGGCCAGGCTTTTTCCAGTGGTGCCCAGTGATGGGACAAGAGGTAACAGGCACAAACTTGACCATAGGAAATTCCATCTGAACATGAGGAGGAACTTCTTTCCTATGAGGGTGGCAGAGCACTGGAACAGGCTGCTCAGAGAGGTGGTGAAGCCTCCGACTCTGGAGACATTCCCAACCCGCCTGGACGCCATCCTGTACCACCTGCTCTGGGTGACCCTGCTCTGGCAGGGGGTTGGACTCTATGATCTCCAGAGGTTCCTGCCAACCCCTAACGTTCTATGATTCTAAGTCACCATTTAGCTGGGTGGTTTCCCCACAGGACAGCCTTTGTTTCCAGCTGTCGGTTTGTCATTTCCAGCCCCCATCCTGCCATCAAATCTCACTGGCAGCACACTGAAAACCCACAGCAATAGATACCACGTTAAGAAACCCCGTCAAGACCCAGGACACACAAAAATATTCACTGTATTTTTCAGATTTGGTGCGGAAGATTGAAACAGCAGCATTGAGGAGGACTTTGCCTGCCTTGTAAGGGGCAGCTTAATTCCTCGTATCTTCTACAATATCCTGAGCACCCCAAATTCTAAGTTGCTCTACTTAAAAAGTCAACAGAAGTTGAATTCTTACAATTCCCACGATTATTCTCATGAAAGATGCCTTCATTAAATGCAAGGCCTAAATCTTTATCCCAGGCTGATGACAAAGCTACCAAACCTCCAAAACTGACCTCCAGTGACAACAAATTCATTTTAATTGCAATTTCATTTTCAGTAACTAGAGAAAAGGAGTCACTGAGATGCAGGTAGCTCAAATACATCTGCTTTAAGGGGAATGTAAAAAGCATAAATATTCACCTGGCAAAAAGCACCAGTTCTTGGTTTGCATGACTGAAAAGAACCATGCATGCACATGCCAAGCAAAGTTTCCAACTTCCCCATTTCAGACAAATGTCACTATAATGCCAGCAGTCTTTTGGAGGCCCTATTGTTTCCACTTCTTGAAGCCCAAGTCAACCCAAGCAGACCACTCAGCTTTCCATAGCATTACTACACCCTAAAGCTGCTCTAAAATAACCTCAGCTAGGAAAAAATACAAAAGTGGAGTAATAGATTTCATAAGAGGCCAGACAAACCGATGGGTGTTAGAACTAGGAAGAATGGGAAGAGCTGATGGAGCCCCAAACACTGTGTGGTTATAGGAGAGCAGGAAGAGACCCTGCAGGTGACTAAATGTTCATTCATTTCATGTACATTGTGAAATAGTCTTTCCCTGTGTTGTTCTGCTTTTCTATTCCTTCCTACTGCAAAACACACTGCAACTGTTATTGCTCTTTGGCTCCTCTAAATTTAGCCTTAAACTCAAGCCTAAATTTATGCAAGCAAATCCATCGCAAACATTTATCTGCTCAAATTACCACTGGGCTGTTTCTGTGCTTAGCTACAGAGAAGCTTGTTTACCGCAGCAATATTTAATTAGAGGAGTAATCTGAACATCAGTTCACCGTCCGGTGAAACCAGTGTAATCCTTCAACCTTTCCTCCAGCCCCAGAGTCCTTGTCGTGGTTTTGGTCCTGTCAAACCAGGACAGTCCTTCTCTTCCTTTTATTTCTAACTTCAGAAAAGCTTCCCTTCTCAGCAGAAACCCTCTTACATCACCAACTCCTCCCTCCCCTGCAGGTCCAGCTTCACGTACATTCCCACTACAACAGCACCCTGACCTGCGTATTGCAAGACGTCTTTCAATTATTGCCAGTTATTTTTCAGTTATTGCCTTCTTCCGATGCAAACTTTGCCTCTTTTAGAGACACACAGAGCAAGAGAACGCAAATCACAACCAAGACAAGAAGGTATCTTACCTCTAATGGCATAAGCCAGGTAAGAGTTTGAAACAGCTATCAGATTGCCGTAATAGTATTTCTGCTCCCAGTCATATCTAGCAACAGGCTGGATTTTCACCTGCTCAGGAGAAAGAAAAGAAAACAAAACATAAGAAACATCTGGAATTAACTTTTTCCTGGGACAAACCTCCCAAATACACAATTTCCTCTAGGGAAGATGTGCGATACTTAATAGGTAGCTGTTAGAAGCAGCAGTTGGCAAGAAGAATTGCACACTGAATGCCGGGCAGCAGAGCCCTGAACATTCCAAGTCCTGGAGGCTGATGAATGTTTCTTTCCGTTGCAAGAAGGAACCCAACTCACTGGATCTGCCATGCTGCAGAACAAAACCCAACCCTGCAACTACAGTAAGGCAGCCTTTACCTCTTTATTAGCACCGTTCCTGGATTCCCAGTTCTTGGAAACTTTTTTTGAAATACAGACCCACATTTGCTGCATGGGCACTCGCTTTTTAGTTTCAACGCTGCTTTCCAAGAAACTGAGAGTCCTGGTCTTATTTGATAAGCATTGTCTTTGCAAGCAAAGAATTAAGAAATACTGTGGAAGTTACGGCAGTGCTCCTCCCTTTCATTTTTATCTTCGGTATTATCTATGAAAAACAGCAACGACATAGTACAGTATTCATTTACAATCTCTGAGGTCCTTTAATTCATTGCACATCAAGGAACAAAATGATATAAATATGGAAAAGTGCCAAGAGGCTCAAGATGAGAGTTCGCTCTCCTAAGTATTAGCATTTGTTCTGAGCACTTCTCAGTAACCTGCTAGAGCACAAGTTCTAATCTCAGCATATTCGTTCTTCTGCAGCTCAGATCTGCCCGGTGGAGCCCTCAGTGGGACTGACCCCAGCAAGCTATCAAGAGCAACCCTCCCTCCCTAGTGAAGACCTTCCAGTGAAGAGGCAAATCAGCAGGAAAAGCTTGTTTGTAAAGGAAGGGCACTTTCCCAAGATTCATCTTGGACCGTGGACTTATTCCTGAAAATTAGAGGACAACTTGGCCAGACTCTGGAATAACAGTAACAATCGCTTACAAGATACCGCCCCAATTTTTTCCCCTCTTGTTAAGCCCTTTGACAAGCTACCACCTAATTACAAGCTTCTATAACACAGAAAAGATAGTAATTTCTGTTTAAAATATTCAAGCATGAGTTGATATGATTAAAAAAAAGAGACAGAACTATGCTTTCTCTGGCTCCTTACCTTGTTACTCCCTCTGGCCTTACTGGTGATGCTGGAATCGCTGCTGGCCACTATCTCCACATCTTTTGCTGATATCACTACGCAAGTGGAGCTGTCATCACCAGAAAGGCAGCTTTTAAGAAGAACAAAAGAGGAAAAAAAAAAATAATAATCAGGCAGGACTCACAGGAAGAGAACAGAGGTCAGATATTTGCTATTCCTAATTTTAACCGCAATGCAGAAGGAGTATCTGTGCATCTCGGAGGTTTGAACTGAACAACTGCAAACAGAAATGACTTTCAGTGAAGAGGCTCCTTTCCCCATGTACCACAGGCTTGAGAGTGCCAAACACCTGCTTTGTTCAGCTTAAAAACCTCCAGTCTGTTTGACTTGAGCCCAGATCGACATTTGGTTAAAGCAGCCTCGACTACTACCCAGCATTGGAAGGTGCAAAGAGATCAAAGTCAACCAGTTGAACCTCATCAACAACAGCTCGCGCCACTCGTGGTTCTCACAGCATCCTCTCTCAGAACTGTGACGAGAGAACCCAAAGGAAACCTATTTATATGAGCTCTGATGTTAAGAGTCAGCAGATGAAGCCAAGCATTTCACTAATTAGACTGATGTGGATTTGTATTATTACTCCTATGACAAACGTAAAGTATTCTATACGCATATGCTCTCTTGCATGTAAGCAGTAAAAGCACACGTACTGCCCAGCGATGGATTTGCACAGCTCAGCAAAGAGTTAGGTAGAAATCTAGCTCAGGAACATTGGTCCTGTTTGAAGTTGTGTGGAGAGAAATACTTCAACAAGTGCAAGGTCTACCACACTGCAAACTGGTACACATTACCTCGGGTCCCTGAAAGAGTCCAGCTGCAGGTCTACACGAGAACACTAAGTTTCACCTAGGAGTTTCACCCTGCTAATTAACCTTCATCCTGACTTGCAATGTCCACCATGCTTCCCTTCTCTCTAAACAGCTCTGCTGATATTCCTCAGTTCCTGAGCAGTAAAAACAGCAGGCTCGACGCTACCAGCCTCACAAAAGCTACAAAAAGCTCTGACCAACAGCACGGACTCACAACTGTCACCTGAACTCAATGTAAAACTCACTGTCACAAAAGCAGCGTGCTTGTCCAGGCTTGTCCAGAAATAATTTTGAACAGTTTTCAAAACTGAAACTCTCAGCCTTTTCATGACAAAAAACTTACATGACTTGCTTCTCCTGCAGGGCTCCCAAAGAAATGCTGCGATGCACTGGCTTGGCCAAAGAAGGTCCATCTCCGGCCACGATGGGGTCAGGCACCAGCAGTCCATTCAGGTCTCCGTTATACGAATTTGACGGTCTCTGGTTCTCATTCACTGAACCTAGGGAGGAGCACACCGAACTGTGCACAAGAGCCATTTGAAAGAAATAGCATTGTGTGAAATACACTACCTCCAGATGTTTTTTGTCACGTTCTAGTGGCCTATCAGGTAGAATACGCTGAATTAGTTGGGAAACGCATTCTTCTCCAAAAGGGATGTGTAAGAGACCTTCCATATAAGAAACTCACCTCCACACAAGCAAGTGAAGTCATAGCTCTTTTCTTACCCAGGTGATCCCAGCAGACCAAAAAACCTCACAAAATAACAAGTACAAGGAACTTACCATGTTCAAGGATCAGAAAGACTAAGCCGGTAATTCAGATTTACTGAATCAAATGCCAGACCAAACAGTTCTTGAAGGGTCATTTCTAACCCTCATGCCTGCAGAGAGGTCTCTGAAGTCCAGCAACACAGCGGTCAGCTGCAACGTTTGAGGTTGGCTGGAAATAATACATTCATTACTTTCCAAAACTGGCTTCTGACTGAGACCTGACCTCCAGGTATTCGAGCAACTGAGCTACGCAACCGTGCAGCCTTGCCTACGGGAATCCTGTATTTTTCCCTTGGCTGACTAGTCACGTAGAAGTTTACATCAGTCACATAACGCAACCCCTTGTTCAGATCTTCAAGGGTGCGGGTGCCCTGACTCTACATATTTGGCCCAGCACAAGCTGCCTGGTGGCCTCCGTGCCTTCTGAAGGCTTTTAGAAGGGGACAGATGTAACAGGGGTGAAGGAGATTCTTCTGTATCCCTAGCAAGGTAATTAGCTGATGATTCCCACTGGAGAGGAAGCCCACTCCATCCGCCCTTACACAGCAACATGCCAAAGCCTCCCGTCTCAGAAAAATCCTCGCTTGAAATTTTCACTGGTTTTGAAAACTGAAATTTCGTGTACTGTTGCCAGGTAACAACTGCAGCTGAGCTCTTGCAAAATGGCTGCTCCCAGGGCCAGAAGCTCCACTGGTACCAGCACATGCAACAAACCTAAACGTAACTGTGGGCAAGAGGCACATCCTTTGAAAGCCAGGCAAGCTTTCAGCCACCAAACAGGCTTTCACAGACCAGGATGAGGGCCGCTGCCTACAGAAATAACTGTAACTATTACTCATTCGCCAGAAGAATATTTAAAACCTGCCTGTCTTTAAATGTGCAACCACGCGATGGACACAAAAAGCCTGTGCGGCGACAGGGCACCCCGATGCAGAGAGCAGGTGGGCAGTCACCTCTGTTTCCCTGCGCCGCACGAAGGGAACGGCAGCGGCACTCACGCAGCACAAGGAAACTTCAGCCTAGGGAATGGGATCCTGCAACCACCGAACACATTTGTGCTGTGCTGGCTCTTGCAAGATTAAGATGTGGGCACCCCTCACTCCGACAGCGTATGGTGGGTGCTTGTCCAGTTGCAGCAACTTCCATCAACTGCAATTTATCCTTTGCGACCAAAAGCAGGAAAATATTCACTATGGAAAAAGCATCCAGGTTGCCAGAGAAAAGACGATACAGTCTTTGCTCTATTTGCGGCACCAGGAATGCCTCACGGAAGTACCTCTGCTCTTTTACAGACAGCAGGACAGTGACTTTCGCTCCATGGGAAAAGGGAAGGAGGAAACGCTCCCCAGAGGCTGATGGGCACAACAGCACCCCGAAGTTCAGGAATGTGGCTTAGCCCATCACTGTCTTAGTGGGAGCCAGACAAGCACCAGTGCTGCCTGCACACAGTCCTGAAGGTGTAAAAGACGGGAAGGGGCTCAGTGTTTAGTGGGTAGCTGAACAAAACAAAATATTAACCCAGACTAGGACTGGCCTTCAAAGGGAAAGAAGTGGGATTGTATTTGTTACCTTTTTAAAGAGTGCATAAGCAGGAGCAATCAGAGCTGAGGCACTGAACTCTTCCTGCTCACACCACCACCTGCACCAGGGGATGCTACTTTGGACTGACCAGAGCGCTTCCCTGATAAACGCTGGGTGAGTAGGGTGAGCCCATGTAACTCCTGGTTAGCAGGCAGAGACTTCCGCAGGGATTGCAGGATTCTGCCAACAACTCCAGCAGGGAGCCTGCTCCACAGCGCTGGCATTGGGGGCCTGTCTATGTGCCCCAGCCAGGAGGTCCATCATTTGATCAGGCCCCCACCCCTTGCTGAGGGCATGGCATAAAAAAAGAGGCAAGGGCTACTGAAGTAACGGAGGATGTTTGTCAAAACTAGGAGAAAACTGCATCGAGACCAAGGCGATGGATCGTGTTTCCACAATCGTCCAGCAGAACTAAAAGCGTCGTGACAGTTGTAAACTCTTTAGAGCGGGGAGTGTTTCTTGTCCCCTGCCTGGGCAGCACGCAGACTAACAGAACGCTGCCCACAGCTACGGGTAATAACCTTGGAAAGCCGCTACACTGGTCTCTGCCGGGTATTCAAATCTGTACGTGAAACCCGGGCGTAACAGAAACTAAAACTACAGAGAACCTTGACCACAGCAACTTTATGCCAGGCAAGACAAGCCCTGCGCATACACTTCATGAGGCTGCTTCTGTTCTCTTTCAAAGGCCTTGACGGATCCCCATTTCCCTTTCCTCTGACATCCCAGCAGGATTTGCAGAGGCTTTCAGTTAGCAGACAAGTACTCTTGCTCTTCACTTTATTACATCCAGTCCTTTCAAGCCTATTTACTACTACCCAGGCAGTAGTAAACTACTACTAACTTCTGCTGAGAACAACCACAGGCTCCTTACAGCTTAACTTACTGTCCCTTTGCTCCTTTTCCTCCCTGTTGCCCTCTTGTACCCTAGAGTTCACAAAGAAGGTATAAAGACAATGAATAGTAGAGAAGAAAAATGGAAAGAAATAAGCCATACTCAATAAATAACTCCTTTGCGTCAACCAGTAAGAGAAGCGGCTTCAGGGGAAAGTCAAGTCACCTTGAAAGAACAGAAACAACTCCAACCATTTCCCAACCATGACGCAACCTTTCAGGTCAGAAATTGCTTGTGAAACAAGTGTTCCCCATCCCTGCACCAAGTTCTTCTTTCAGTCTTTCAAGTACAGAGCACTGCACTGTGAAGGAAAAATTAATTTTTTTAATAGGAATTATAATCCGGGAGCAACCAAGTGCTCCAGAACCAAGAGAAACTATTTCAGGTAATGAGAAGTTTCTCCACGGGCAGTAAAACTAATGAAGCTGGCCGCCTGTAGGTTGGCTCCATCACCCCGTGTGCCTCCACACTCCTCCTACAACAATCCTGCCTCCAACCTCACATCCTTTTGGCCAAAAGCAGCCCACGTGGCCGTTGTTTGGGAGGCAACACATTCCTACTGACTCTCAGGACACTTCACAGCTACGTTATATTCCTGCCCTTTCCTCAATGGGAGCACGACAGGGGCATAAATGCCATCCCCTACCCACAGGTTAAGTTTTCTTTGCTAAGTTTTGCGGTGTTGGGCTGCTTCAGGGCATTACCTCGCCAGGTCTGTGGATAGCACTGATCTCCGAGAGGCCCGGTAGCCCCTTCCCCTGAGCCCCGGTGCTCTCGCCGCGGGCGGGCGACCCAGGTGGAGGAGGTGAGTGCCGTTCAGATCCCGGTAGCCATACCCCTGGGGCAGGAGGACCCCGGAGACCCGCAGCACCACCGAGCTCTGGGTCCCAACCGCTCCCGCTCTGCTGGGATCCCTCTCCCAGCCCTCCCTGCACCCTCCCCCGGGCAGGGCCCAGCCGGGGCCCCCCTCGCCCCAGAGCCGGCGGAGGGCGATGCCACCGGCGCCCGGAGGAAGACGGGCCCAGCCCCGCAGCGCGGCTGCCTGAGAGAGGCGGGGGGTGAGGAGGGTCCCGCGGCCCCGGCCGGGGACAGGGCCCTACGCGGCGGCCCGGCCCCACCCCGGCCAGGCCCGGCCCGCCGCCGCCGCC
>VZSF01003457.1:8159-36058 GCA_013398295.1 Chionis minor | reverse complement strand
GAGCCAACCCGGCCCCGGGCGGCGGGGCCAGGACCGGCGGCCTCGGCCGCCGCCTGCTCCTCCTCCTCCTCCTCCCCACCCCCCGCGCCGGGCCGCGACTCCCCGGCTGCTGAGGGGGGCGCCGGCCCCGCGGGGCTTCTTGTGGGTAACGCAAGTTCCCGACGGTGCCAAACCCGTGAGGGGAGACCCGAAGCGACCGAAGGTCGTTGAGGTGACGCCGCGCCGCCACCCGGCCTCAGGCAACAGAGGGCAAAGAGAGCGCAGGGTCTGTCGGCCTGTACCAGCACCCAAAAGCGAGTGCCGATAATAATTAAGTGATACCCATTTAGAAACGCTGGTGTTTGTCTCCTCCAGGTAAGGAGCTGCGTGGAGAAAGGCGGGAAAAAGAGCCCTGGAAAGATCGACCTGACCAATTCCAGGGAATAACGGTTTTGGGCTTGCAATGGCCTGAAATAATCTCATTTTAGATAGTTTTTAAACTAACCTCTGCCACACTCATCGTTCCTTGAACCCAAGGTTTAAGCAAGCTCTCTCCTGGCTCACTAAGCTCATTACTCAAAGGAATATCCCGACCTTGAACCGGACCCTCCTACGGACAAGGCTGGTCACACAGACCTGTCCTGGGATTCCCCCCTCTGCCAGGCTGCAGCTAGACCTGGAGCTTCGGCAGAAGGACCTTTACTTAGCGGTGACCGGACGAAACGCCTCCTTCTCCTCAAAGAGCTCCGTTTCTTCAAGCGACTAACTTGGAGCGTGGCTTCCATAACGCTGAAGCAGCGGCAGGAGAACAGCCCTGTGTTTGAAACGGGGAATACCGGAGAATGCTGCAATACCACACAAGAGGGCCCGAACGCCAGCTTCCAAGAAAGCTCTTGTTTCCATGCAAACAGCAAAGCAGCCAGATTGGAGAACAGCCCAGCTTGAGCACACCCCATCCCCGGCTTTCCTAAAACACCTCGAAAAGAGAAATGCCAAGTTTATATACTTCAAAAGCCCGAGCTCAGCGAGGCGTGCTAAGCCCTTGAAAACAGGCCTAGGGGCTTAGTCAGGTGTGAAGGCAAAGTGAACTTGTAAAGCTCCTGTACACTGGAAAGATTAATTTAATAAATCCCTTCTCTGGTGGAATACTGCCACCTCCAGGGCAGAAGATACACAACAGCCAACACCGCTGCAAAAGCCTGTACAGCAAAGGCAGGACTAATAACCAGCTCAAGTTATAATGGAGACCACAGAGCAGGGCCAGATGGGGATAGCTGGATATGGATCCAGCTTCAGAGCTGGATATGGACTCCAGGAGGACACCGCTGGATTGACATCCGACCTGTCTGCCCATGAAGAAAATACAGCACGTCGTTTAGCTTTGAGGGTGAACATGATTGATATCATGAAGACTGACTACAGGCTACCATGAGTGTTGCCATCTTTGTGTATTATCGGAGGTATTTGCCTTGGTAAAAGACAACAGCTGTTGTGAATGTTAAAAACTGAGCTAGGAGTGTCCATTATAAAAGCCGATGAGAGGGATGGATAAAAGCCGTATGGCCAAAGGCATACCTGAACAACCTTTATCAGTAAAACTATGAAGTGCTCTTCAGTTTGAGAGTTTTAGGTTTGAAAGCGTTTCCCCACCAGGCAGACACAGGCGATCCAAAGAAAGCAGTATCATCTACTCCATAGCCAACTCATTAAAACAATTTAAACGGTTAAGAAAATCTTACGGTTTTATTGTGTAACGTAGCATTGAAACATCTGAACAAATCAATATCTGGGCTGTACAGGCTGCTGTTCTTTCATTTCTTTGGGCTATAGAGTATCTTGTCAGTACATAAACAACAACCTTTTGCGTTATAAATTCTTTCCGAGGCATGCTGGTACAACACAAATTTCTCTTGTCAAATGCAGCTAAGTCTACCTTCCAAACATCATGCACAAGAAACTCATCTAGTGACAATGTAAACTCAGCAGAAGGGCAGGTCACAGGTCTTGCTCGCTCACGCTCTGCAGTGCTGCAGGTTTGTGTATGATATTTGGAATGTTCCGTGAGTGTGAATAATACCAGTAAGAGGAGAGGAGGAAAAAAAAAAAAACAACCAACCAAAAAAAAAGGAAAAAAAAACCAAGGAAAGCACGGGTGCCTCGGGGTTGCCAGCTCAGCCAAAGTTGTGCAGCGCTAGCCTGAACATGTCATTGGTGCAAACCCAGGCATCGTTGATATTCTTTAATAGAAATATCTGGTGGAATCCCATGATAGGATCTTCATCAGCCTGTAGAAAGAGAGGAAAACAAAGTTCAAAAAGCTCATTTTTTGAGACATGGATTCCAAAACTCACAGTAAGACAACTTCACAGCTAACGTTAACAGTGATGTCACATGCTGTAAGATGCCTAGTACCTCAGGGGACACTAGTACAACCAGAGGGTCTCTTCTCTGCAAACGCCCAGGGCCCATTGACACACAAGTCCAGCAACAGCATCTGAAGTTGGGGTTTTCCGGAAGACTTGCAGATTTCTCATTCCGGCAGCTTCACAACACCCCTAAGAGCATCCCTGCCTCAGTGTTGAATCACAAGTTTTCCTTGGGCCTTGCCCAGGAACTGAGCATAAAACAAGGCATTTCCGAATCAGTTTGCAGCTGCTGAACTTTGGATTGATGACAGAAGGGAATTTCTGTAGAAGTCGGGATCAACATTGCCTGAACGATGTAGGTTTTGGAAAGCTTTCCCAGAGCAGGTACAGCTGGTCAGTGACTTAGTGCTTCCCACTTCCACTGTCCCAGAAGAGCAACAAGATGTTCTAAGCACAGGGATCTCTGCAGCAGTGCCTCAACTCCTGCCTTCGACAGTTCATCCAGGCAGGTTAATGCAGTGCCTGCACTATATTTACTGTATTACTACCAAAGTAGGAAATAGAGGGAAACTACTTCCCCCAACTAATGTTTACGAGTCTCCTCAGAGACATCATGCAGGAATTAAAGCCTCAAAATAACATAAATGATTCCCAAATCAGCTGGAAATCACACAATAGGATTTAATCTGAAGAGCGCACAGGTCCTAGCTAAAAAATGATCTTCTGATACCAATCACAGTGTATTCAACATTTTTAGAGGATATTAAGCTCTATTCTTTCAGCACATGACTATTCAGCTTCAGAAATGGGGGAAAACATGTAAAAAAATTTAAAAAATTTAAAAAAAGCATTGAAGAGCAGCAGCCAGAGTTACACATGAAACAGACTGTCAAAGTGCTGAAGGTTTATTCACAACGCTCTGCTGCTGTCCACCAAGAACAGCAAATGAAAAGGTCGAAGAGCAAAGCAGACTACAAAATAAACAAAGTATCTTTTACTCTAAAAAGTAATAGTCACGTTAAGTGATAGATTGTGGAACAAGTCAGCTTTGAGGATCAGCTTGCTGGGGACATTGGTTACATCACAAACCAGCAAATCTGCCAGAGCACTGGTAGGATCAGGTGCACGTAAAAGCAGCATTCAAATCTAAAACCACTGGAAGGATTTTGCAGTGACCGCTGCCTAGGAAATAAAAGGGTGTAGATGAAGTGCAGTTTCAGTATGTGTATGCTAATCCACAGAGGAAAACTAAAAAAGGCTTCAGATTAGCTATTGTCTCTCAGGAAAGTGATGCTGGAATCATGATGGACAACTTTTTTTTTTTTTTTTTTTTTTTTTTTTTTTTTTTTTTTTTTTTTTTTTTTTTTTTTTTTTTTTTTTTTTTTTTTTTTTTTAAACCAGCTCAGAGCTCAGGAGCTATCAAGGCAAGCACAGTGTTAGCAGTTATTAGGAAGGGAACAGAGAACCAAACCCCATAAATCAGCAACTGCATAAATGTGAAAGAGCACCCACATAACAAATCCCACATGCACTTCGTATCATTTAAAAAAATAAAAATGATAGAATAAGGAAAGGCCACAGAAGGGCAAGAAAGATGAGCCAGCTACAGGACAGTTTCTTACTGAAGAAATTCAGTTGAGTGTGACTCTCTAGCTTGCAAAAATGTGATGGGGGGACCAGGCAAGATAAAAAATTACTGTAAAACCATGAGGGACAAAGTAAATGAGCTGCTACTGCAGTCAGAAATTAAAAAGGCAACACGTAACGCCAGAAGTACGAGCAAATCCAAGCATTCAGTAGACAAACCAATGAAGGGAAAATTCTCAAACAAGACAAGTGCCAATAAAGTCACCGACACTGAACTGGGCAGCTTTTGGCGTACGTCTCCTTTTGCATTAGCCAGAGGGTCCGTAACAGTCAGCACAATGTGAACACAAGCAATTATGCTTGAACACAAGCAATTAGACCAGCATCCCTCTAGTTCATTAGCACGTATGACAGCAGTGGTGCCAATTATTTCAGGGGCAATATTGTCTGTACTAGCTCTGCCAGTACTGGAATCTTTAAGAAAGCTGAGCAGCATCACAGCTGTACATTAAAGCTTGACATACGAGTTTGTAAAGCATCTCATTAATGCTTTACCCTTCCGAGTAAGCTGGAAGGAACTCATATTCGTTTCAGCTCCTTTCTAATGGCTTAGTTTAAACTAGCCAGGTACAATCATTTCAGCTTGAATTGCTTCTAATCACAACTATTAATAAGCATTTAGTACGCTCTCAGTTGCACTATGGTCTCCTCTTCTTGGGTTCTATTACAAGGTGTAGTAGTAGCTTTCACACCGAATTTGGGCATGTCATTACTGACATGAGTACGCTTTTAAAAGTATATACTTCTAGAAAAAAAAAAAAGAGTTATCACCACCAGACTAGTTCTAGTGTAGATTTCCTCAATTTCTGACAAGCCTCGCTGCACTACAGCTCTTAGTGCTTTGGCTTGAGGAGAATTTCCTCCTTTCTTACCCAATTCAGGACTGGACACACAAAGATGAAAAGAAAAGGGAATTCTTCCCCAAACACCTGCCATTGTACATATGGCAAATTCCCACAATGAAGTCACATGTTATTGCTTGCTTTATTCCCTTTATGCTATGTCTTCACAGCATAAAGGAGCAGTATACTTTAAAACCAAGGAAAATCCTAGAGTATATTTAAGGCAAATGAAATAATTTAGTCTGTTCCCAAAACTCTGAATACGTCCTATTAACGTACAGCAAAGACCCACAGTTGAGTGACTTGAGATGCTCGAGAAGGCATAGACTAATCCTATCCCATTTTATTTTGGATCTTCATCACAGCGCCCATAATTTCACTGGAACTCTTTACCCTCTCTTTCCATTCCAAGTACAGCTATGTCCAACTCAAAATTTGCATTCCAGATGTAAGCCCAGGCTTGAAACAGGCTTTATTTTTCCTACAAAGCTTTCCTTTATGCAGTTCAAATTCTTTTATGACATCCTTGAATTAAAAAAAAAAAAAAAAAAGAGAGTCAGGACCAGATTGGAAGGATCCTCCGCATGAGCATGGACTACCAGCAGCATTGCATCAGCCACAGCTTCGTCTAGCAGTCTCTTCCAAGCTTCCAACAAGAGACGTTTCACAAGGTGTCCAGGCAAAATTTCCCAGGGTTTCAGCCTTCCAGTGAAAATGTTTCACTCGTGTCTCATCTGAACCTCCCAAGTTAAGGTTTGCAACCACTGTCCCTTGTTTCCCTGTCTGGCACCACCAAGAATGCTTTGCTTTCAGGTTGTTGGAAGTTCTCAGCCACCTTCCACCTACGTTTCAGGCACGCTGCCCTTTGCAGCCTCCTCTCCCAGCTCCACAAGCTCAGGAACATTGGCAATCTTGGCAACTTTTTGACCTCTTCCAGTTTTTCCTACATCCCTTCCGAGCTGGAGGCTCAAAACTGCGTAAAGTCCTCAGCTCACAGAGCCATTGGTCAGGTCAGAACATTAGATGCAACACAATCCAAGTTTAGCTGCGCCATTTTTCTCCTCTTCTCTGGTCACAGACAGTTTAACCCTTTCACCAGCACATCACAGCAACTGGTGGTTGAACTGCAGGCTCCCAGCTATCCTTATCTCAAAGGAAAGGCTAATTACTTAAGGCAGCAGGTTCTTTCAGCTGTTAAGCCTCATTTAACAGGCTTTAAGCAATGCTTTAAGTGTGCAGCACTTACAAAAACATCTGTAACTGTTATCTGGAATAACCATCCTAAAATTACCAAAAATATAAAGGCCCCTCACTTCAATGTGCACAATTTAAAATCCGTTTAGATAACTGCAAACGTGTGGCTTGTATTCCCCATCTCTGCACACACATTCAGGTTTACTAAAAATAAAGAATTTCCTCTGATTTACATCTGTTTTTTTTCCTGCTGAGCTAAGAGTTGATTCTCCACCCACACATGCAACTCTCAATTAATTTTAAAAGATCTTTAATAAAAAAAGAACATGCTGGAGAGGGAGTTAAGTTATTGGGAATTAAGCATGTGGGCTTCCTTTCCCTTTTAAGGCTAGGAAACACCGCATAACAATTAGTTATTCACAATTCCGCAACAATCACTTGAAAAGTCACACTCTGGGGGAGAGCCACAGATTGGCCACGTTGCTCTGAGAAACTGCAAGCCACAGCCATGCTTCTCAGCTGAGCTCAAGTGACAGAAGAGCGAGAAGAGAGCACTCCTTACTCAACCAGGACAGCGAGGACTGCATGGAAGAGAGGCAAGGCAGAGGGTTAAACGTTGTGGAGGGCTAGCCTGAAGACTTCGTTGGTGCACACCCAGGCACCTTGAAAATTTTTCAACAAAAAAGTTTGTTGGAAGCCTAGAACCTGGTCATCGTCTGCCTGAGCGTGACAGGAGAAATAACGTTACTAGGTGAAGCACACTGAAAATACTGGCTGAATATTGGCAAAGTAGCACCGCGCCGAATGTAACTCCCTCCTAAAGGCTTAAACTGATGCTTACTCGTCCCTAGTTGAAGCAAGCAAGCATGCACCCGGCCCATGAATAGCAATAGAAAGTGCTGATAGAATAAGTAGAGGTGTATTTACGACACCTCTACAAAAGGATAAACATTACTACCTATCCCAATATCCATTAAAGAGGCTCTTTCATATGTTTACTCGTAAACGTGCTTTTCAATGAAAGCAATTACTGTACTGCTTCCGCCAGCAAGTTACATCCTCACTAGTAACATTCACCCTACTTCGATGCTCTATTTATTCTCCAACATCTTCTCCAAGCAGCTGTTGTGTCCAGTCCCCTCAGTGCAGCCGATTACTCTGCTGCAAAAGATGTTGCTTTTTTTAAATTTATCGACAGTTCGTATCGGTATTAGCATGCTGGGCTGGAGATGGAAGCAGCGCAGAGGAAGATATGCGTCTTGACCTCGTCACAGGGCAGTAGTGATTTCAGCTCACCCCAGTTAAATCCCCCTCCAGTGGGGGAGGCCAGAAAGCTTTAAACAACCCAAACCTGCAGGTTTACTTAAGGCTTTCCTCTGGTAAAGGAAATACAGAGTTTGACAGTAATAGTCCTTGACCCCATTATTTCTTCAGAACTATTCTTGTACAGTTAAGAAAGGAGCTGCGGCTTTGGGACAGTTTGGTAGCAGTTCACCCCACAGTATATGCAGGGAGAGTAGAAGGTTTTACTGCTTTGGTTGGTTCCCCCCCCTAAAATCAAACAAAATTAAAATATAATGGTTTAAGGAAGAAATATAAGATATGCCCAGCTCACTTAAAAATTAGTTTCCACTGAACTTTTGGGACTAGCGATATTCAAGCAACTAAAGCCTCAAAAAATCCATTTAAATATCATGCCAAGAATGACTTCTTAGAAAGGGCAAGTTATAGGTATTTTAGCATTATTATTTTCTTTGCTTACTCTATTAAAAGCATTATGCACGCTCCTTTATTACATACACCAATGCAAGTTTTGAAAACCTTGGATTCAAAAGCATATGCATTATTTCTCTGGGCTTTGAGGAATTTGGCTCAGCCCCACGAAAAGGATAACTGAATAGTAAGCAGGAAGCATGGCTTGTTCCCTTCAAATCCTGCTACTGATGGTCTCGAAAGTCCCATTCCTTGGGCAAATTTCTCCACAGTCCTCCTCGAGACCAACAGATGTGAGCTGTGCAGAACAGCCACACTATTAAGAAGGCAACCTTTAAATAAAATTAAGTACGCTGCTCCATGTTTGCATCTGGAAGTGCACCCCGTTCAACCGGAGCTCTGGATAAGCCACTTGTTAAAATGCACTATCTGAACCCAGTCGTTCTCAGTTAATGTAATGGATCAAGAACAGCACTGAGATGCATTAAACTGGGTGTCAACGTGTATATATTAGCACAAGAAAAAGTGTTCTCTACGTATGACAACCAGTTTTGTGTACTGGCAGAAATGGTTACTACATATGTCATGCTACTGACTAACTGATTATTTCATTTGTCCACCTGTGTAAGTATCACACAAGGCAGAAGCTAGAAATCAAAGTTTTAAGTTGACTTTTTGGGCACTTTCTCAGTGAGGAACTGCACTTCCCACACATTAAAATGTGCATTTTAAAGCTAAGATTTAAGCCATAAACATGCGAAGAGTGGAAAAACATTGCCCCTCCTGCTAAAAATTCACAAACAAGTTGGATTTGATCATGACAACAAGCATACTTTAATCCAATACGGGTTGGGGTTTTTTTTGCCCAAGTACCTAGGCGCACTATCATGTCATCCCTGAATTATTCAGACAGTAAAAAACAGCACAAGAAGAAATACTACTCCAAGCCATGGTATTTGTGGAAAACTCCCTGACTGCATCTACAACCCTAATGATCATACTAAAGGACGAAAAAACCCCAAAGCTTTACAGAATCTTTAAGTACTTGGTATCTTGCCACAGGATTCAACACTGCTGCAAGCTGCAATCTGCTTGATGATTATGCAATAACCTTAAGAACAGGACTGTGCAAAAGCAGGTTTAGACGTGAGTGGCCCAAGATGAGTGAAGAAGTCTTGGTCACACCGTCAAGTTTTGTGCACACCCAAGCGCAAGACGGATGAGATCAGCACGTCTGGCTTCATACCTGCCCTGCAACTCAGTGCTTTTCTGTGGCCACCTGTAGCTGTCTTTCCTCACCACCGTGTGTGCAGGTGGGATTGAGCAACAAGGAAGCTGGAGTCCAGCTTGCAGCTAGGAAGCAGGAGCAGCCTTTAATGCAAGCCAAAGTCATCTGTGTTAGGCTTAGAAGTGGATGCAATCCACTGGGGAACTGCTCTTCTCAGCTGCCCAGTCCAAAACAAGTATGGAGAAGACCTCAGCAAGCAGATTCAAACTTTCAGTCCCACATTTGCTTAGTGAAGAGCAGAGTCAGTGGACGTTTGAATGTTTTGGTACCGGAGGTGCCATTCAGAGTTAACAGGAAAAGGAAACGTTAACAGCTATTTTAAAAGAAACGGGGTGCAAGTAACTCTGAAGACTGTATGGGTTTAGAGTTCTGACTTGACAACACAGCTGGGCGAAACCCTGACAAAACTAACTCTGATAATTTTAACTGTTGCTATGTAATTTCACTCTTTTTAAATAACCACGGCCCACTGCGAGCAAGTTCTGCCCGCAGCTGACTTTACGGCTTTACAGGTTATTTCTTGCAGGTTCTGGGACAATTCATTTCATTGATAAGTAGCATAACTAGCTTAGAGGTCTGTGGCCCTGGTATATTTACATCCAACATTTCCTCAAAAGAACAGAAGACTGGGTGAGTTTACACAGTTCAGCAGTATGGACTCAAACAGCAATGTAATCATACTACAGCCTGAAAAATGATCTCATTTCTTCACAAGAAGCCGTTTCAACAATAAGCGTTCGATCTCAGAGGCAACACTCCCATTGCTGAACCAGTTTTGCCTACAGATGGAGGGGACTGCATTAACGGCAGGACTGTAATCATCTTGTGTCCTGTGACAGCAATGAAAAAACCATGGTCTTACTGAAGGGTTGTCAGCTAATAAAAAAAGCTCTCCTAAATCACAGCTCAATGCATATGTTACATCAAAGAGCACATTAAACTAGATGTGCTTATGTTGTCCAAAACCACTGTAATGATGCTTTTAAATGCAACAGAGGGCACTGAATTACTGCATCAGGGTAAGGGAAATATTGATGCTTTTAGAGCCCACATCATATTTGTATGCACAGTAAAAACTTGGCTTGGCAGGAACACATGACTGTCAAATGGCAGGTGGTTTAACCTAGAGCTAGTTATCTGAAGGGATGAGGAGTTTCTTGACAGTCTTGACCAGCAGAAGAATGACGGCTCAATGCAAGCTTACCAGTGTTCCTTCCCCGCCCAAGACAGCACTAACATTTTCAGAAATCGGATGATTTAGAATCCTGCAAAAATCTAAATAAGCATTTGTTAACCTGTAATGGAAAGAGTTTACCTTAAGCTGTCCCACTACCATACTGAGTATACAGCTGTCAGGTGTAGGTTGGTGGTCTTGTGCTGTGATGCTGTGTTGTATTTTTTGGAAAGGGAGACTCTGCAACGAAAAGAAGGTAAAATAAGGAAGTGTACAGTCATTGCATCAACTTACAAAACAAAGATTGAGCAAATCCTACGTTACAAAGTGTTAAGACTATTTTGGTAGTACCACATGGAGAGTTGTTGCAACCCAACACTGCTTTGGCTGGGCCGATCATAACAGTGGTGTTTTTCAAGGACGTGAAATAATACGTCACCACGTACCCGAAGCAGTACTTGTTCCTAGTCTAATTACACTGCCTGAAGAGCTCCAGTTCATCCACAAGCTGAAGGTTCATATGATAAAGGCACAAAGCTGCTCTGCTCTGAGCAGTGTTAAAAGATTGTTTACCAGACAACTCCAAATTCGCTTCTCTGTTAAAACAGTTATGAATACAAAGCAAAGGTGGTTGACCAAGAACCAGTGTTCAGGACTTGAAATCCACATATCCACCTTTCCCCTTTTTTCTTTCCTTTGTAACAACACCTAAGGGGAACCCACACAGCAACAGGCACCATCTTTGCCATGTGCTGGGCAGGAGCAGGTGGAAAGGAGGCGGCGGAGATGAAAAGCACACACATTGAAAAGAAAAAAGCTTTCCATGCTCATATAGCACCTGCAAGTATGTCTGCAGTTACATGCGCAAGGAACACACCTTGAGAAACACCAGCCATTGGGGAGCAACTCCTCTTTTTCAACTTAGACCACATTTACTTTATGACCATGGATGACTCCGAGTGGTGAACATCAAATATCTGGGGGGATCTCAGAGTCCTGTCACAAAAACGCAGCTTTGGCACTATTCTAGCAAAAGCTGCATTAATGCTCGACGCTTTCCAAGTGGCAGTTCAGCATGCATGGAGCTCTGAGTGACGACGTGGGTGATAGCCAGAGTCCACCTGCTGCACAGGACAGCGGCATTTAAACCTCAGGTGGTGCTTTGATGCCTTTGCTTCGTTCCCCCATTTTGTTAATGGGTTGAGGCAGACTCAGGCATGTACTTTGACAAGTTCTGCATTTCACTCTAATGGAAGGAGCCTGAAAGACTTCCTAGAAGGCCGAGGCACAACACCAGGAGATCCGAGTCCTACTATCAAGGATGCGAAGTACAAACTCGGTGCTGACAAGCATAAGGCCTCAGGAAGAATACCAGGAAGCTAAATCCTTGGATAACAGAGAACACACAAACTGTGGAAGGGTCAGTACCTGGGGAAGCAAAGGAAGCGTACAGAGCAGCCCTCTAATCACAGAGGGACACTATTTAAGAAGACTCTGATAAAGCCAGCAGTGTTCCCTCTTGGCTGGGAAAACAATCCCAACCTACCATGAACTGCAAAGTGAGATACTGGTTTGTAATATGGAATATTTAGTAAAAAAACCAAAAACAAACAAACAAAAAAAACCCCACCAAAACCCACCCAAACCTCAGAGCAGTCTTTTCTGAGCTACCAGCAGAGTATTTTCCAGGGCCACCATCCCAAACGTGAACGCGCCCACGCTGCCGGCACAAGCACAGGCTGGGACATTGCACACCCTTCCCTTGACAGGAAGAATACTAGGAAGCCTGGTTCCACCTCGACACAACAGCTCCTTGTGGAACGAGTCCTACAAGAAATGTTTCTTGAAAAGGCAGAGAGATGAAGGGGAATGAATATTGTACCTGGAAGCCAGCGTCCAGTGTGACAAGATGCCAACGAGAGGTGAGACCAGAGAGAGAAGACAGGGAAGAAGGAAAGGCTTCAGAGTCAAGAGCCCTGCAAAATGGTGATGAGAAACCAAAGACAAGGCTGGGTGGGATGGTGCCCATTTCAAGTATCTGATTGTCCCCTCCAGAGAAAAGGACCCCAAAGGTTGGCCAGCCAAGTGAGCTACTCCTCATATGATGCAGTGGAGGAAATCCCACTGGAAAAAGCAGCGACAGCTGATAGCAAAGGTCAGCTATTTTGAGGATAGAGAGAAGCTACCTCAAAAGGATGGTTGCTTGCAAACATCCATCTGTACCGGAGGGAAGCATTTCTTGAGACCAAGAGTACAATAAAAGCAACTAACAAGTTGTCCTGGTTCCAGTGGGGATAGGGTTAGTCTCTGTCCGGGACACAGCTATTCCGCTGCTTCCCAGGAGAGGTTGGTGTGGGGTGGGAAGGTAGTTTAGTCCTCTGCCAGTGGTATTGTTGTTGTTGGCTTCTTTTTCTATTTCCCCGCTGCCCTGTTAAACTGTTTTTTTATCTCAACCCCCAAGTTTTGCCTTTTTCTGCCGAATCTCCCTCTCTGCTGAGGGCTAAGCAAGCAGCTGCGTGGTTCTCTGTTGCCAGCTGAAGCCAAACGACAACACAGGTAAGAAGCCACACAACAACCAAGGTTTTTAGTGCCCTCTGACACTAAAACTTGTCTGGGCTTTCACTCCCATGGAATCCTCCTTGGAATCAGGTAAGAGAAATTCTGCAACAATGAAGTAGAGTAGCTTAAACTCACTCCTGGCAACAAACAGCAACAAAGCTACCTCCTCGGTGCAGGAGGCTGGTAGAACTACAGGGTTATCTCAAACACTTGATGGAAATCAGGTGTCCCCTAATGAGGGCAGGCACTCTATTTGAAACAACTGTTAGCCCAAAAAGAAGGATCAAACTTTCAGTGATCTGCTCAACTAAGAAGCTCCAAAAGCCCAGCCAGGAGGTGAGCACATTAGGTAGAAAGAGCACACAGCCCAGGCAGCTCAGTGCTGACAGAGGTACACTGAAAGACCTTAGAGTCACGGTAAGTTGATACAGCCCCATAACGAGCCATGGCAGTGGAAGGGCATGGAATAATTTTACTTCCTTTCTTCCATACTTTAAGCAGATGGCTACAAGTCAGAGAAGATTTCCCTGAGGCGAAGCAGCATGCCTTCGCTCACCGAGCAAGACTGAGCGGCAGACACATGAATCCAGAAAGTCCAACTCGCACCAGAGACAGGGAAGGTAATGATGAGTAACGCTCCGGTGGGAAAGGGGCCCATCGGCACTGGGCCAGATCCAAGGCCACATCTGAGACACCGTGGCCAAGCAAATGCTTGGCTGGTTGGGTATCTAAATGGCTTCCAGCCCAGAAGTCTAAAGAGCACTGAGTACACAAACAAGCAACTCTGGAGGTGGAGTATCTGCTCATCTAGAAGCGAGCCATTGCAAGCTGTGCTATTTCTGAGGAGTGTGGCCTTCTCAAAAGGCAACGTGGGCACCTAAAAACACAGATCCAAGGGCAAACCTCAACCTTTACAGTTAAAGATATCCTAGTTGAAAGAAGTGATTCCAAAACACAGGAAGAGTAGCACCCTCTGACAAGACAAGCATCCAAGTTAAAGATTTTTCTTCTCAATGTGGAATAAAAATGGTGTATCTGTCTGGTATACCATGCTCTGAGCAGAACATCTGAGGACCTAACACATACCTTGCAAGAGAAACAAACTTTCTGGACTCCTGACAGTTTGTAAGTACATCCAGTTTTATCACAGAAGCACGGATTTACTTAAAAAGATAAAATTGCTCCAAGTTTAACTAAATGAGCAGGGAGGAAGAGTTTCAGTCTCTCCACAATAAGAAATGCTTTCCTCTCACTTGCTGAAGAGGAAACACTGGTTTCAAAGTCCTGAATCATAACTGCTCACGTCTGAACAGCTGACAAGTGCTACACTGAGGATAAGTCAGGTTCTCCACCACAGAATTTATTTGCTGTTTACGTAGCAGAAAACAAACCGCTCCTTGCGGTATCATGCTTAGCTTCTATCGCAGGCAGACCCAAAGAACAGGTCTGCCATTGCTGTTTCCTTGGCGCGCTTTCAAAGAACAAAAAAACCCCCCACCTTTCATTCCTCTAGATCACGGCGTCAGCTGATGAACTCTACTTTTTTTAAAAATAAATCAATAATGCCCGATGCAATTGCAGTCACAAAATAACCTTGCAAACTGTCAGAGTCCGTTAACATTACACTATTAGAGCTAACAATGGAACACAATTAAATCACAAGTAACATTTTAGACCAAAAGTTGGAAGCACAAGTCCCATGTTCAAGACTTTTAAACAGCTGAAGTTGAAATCAAGTTCTCAGAATTAATTAATCTGTGGTCTTCAGAACCGTTTCCCAGAAGTGTTTGATAAGGATTATACACTTACAGAGAGTTTTTCAACAATAGCTGCTTTGCCCTGGAACTGCTGTCCTTCCCACGTAAGGCATGATGCATCAATCTGAAGGGAAAAGAAACAAATTCATCAACCTGCTGAGGTAACCCTTAAACAACCCTGGTAAGAGACTCTGTTTACACAGCATATATGCTTAGAATCCAGCTATTTGGAAACTACCTCAAAGGGAGATGGAAAAAACCCACAAAGAGCAACTGAAAAAATGTGGAATAATGAACTAGAAATTAAGTAGATTAAATTTCATTATCGTGATTCTACCAGCAAAAAAGTTCCCGCCTTTGGCTCAAACTTAGCTTTCAGAAGAAAATCTAAAGGACAGCAAAAAAAAAAAATCCTATGAACACAAAGTCACACATGTAGAGAGACAAAAAAACATGAAGAAATGTGCTGAGTTGTATCACTAGCTTCTTTCCCTCTCCAGTACTGATCTGCATACCCGACTCACACCCAGAAGAGTAAAATGTGCCTCTGAAGTTTTTCTGACCGACTGCCCTGCGTGGCATGAGGCCACTGAGATGCCTACAAGCTCTTCCAGTACACGAGGGAGGACATCCTGAGCGTGCGACATCAGGTGCAACAACAACTGGGAAGCAGCTTTCTGTTCAGCTTAGGATACTCTGTTTAACCAGAGTCACAACATCCTATTGTTGACACAGCTTTCAAATCCAATTTTAAACCGTGGCAAACAGACTTACATTTAAGTTGGTTTCTACTGAGCTCAAAGTCTGCCTACTGCCATCTCCAAACAGCACCCTCACCCTATACCCGATAGCCCCTATGACACACGGCTTTTCATTCCACCTTCGTGAGTTTAAATACCTCCAGGAACACAATTCCCAGCTCTTTCCCATCCAGCCTTCAACTCTCACTGAAGCTCTGAATATCTTGGCAGAAAACGGCAGATTCTGAAGAACTCCATTTGTATGCTCTCTGGTAGATTTTCCAGGCCCTGCTTTTGATCCACACCACATCAAAAAGCCACTACTTTCAGCCACGCATCCTACGCTGGACCTGCACAACAGCCACAACCACTCTGAAGAAGAGCTTCTGGCCCTCCATGTATCATCAGAAGGAACTATACAGTGCCACAGAAGTGCGAAAAAAACAAAGAAGGGGACCAGGGGCATCAGCACGAAGCACTTCAGGGTCACAAATGCAAACAGGAGCTCTTCATACTGCTTTTGAATACAGCCTCCTCTCAAGTTTGGAGGCGTTTCTTTGAGGAGGAAGCAGACCTAGCCTGTGCGATCTAAACTCACACAGAAGGTCACCTGGCTGACATCACTTGCATCGTAGGTGACATCAACCCTTGACATGGATAACTTGAGAAGCCGGGTGATGGCACGAGGGAATGAGGCTATCCGGCTATCCTCTGCACTCTTCCTCAAACACACTACAACTTCCCATTGTGCCACACCAGTGTCCACCTGACCCTCTGCTGTAGGTCACCTCCACAGCCACCTGCTGCATCAACAATCTGGGAGCAACTGCTTCAAGAACAAAAAGTAAGCCCTCCTCTGTCCCAAAAGCCCCACAAATGAGAAAACAGCATAAAAATAAGAAAATATTTCATTACAAGTAGCCACACACCCAAAGCAGAGGAAAGGAGTAGCTACAGTATTTACCCGCAAAACAACTGCAAGGGAATAACAAGTCCTCGACTTAGCGCTCCACCTCAATGTAACTCAAGCAATTCATAGCAAAAGTCACCGGCCCAGATCCTTAGGTGACAAAAGCTCAATTAACTTGGATTACACCACTAAAGGAGAAAACTGAACCTTATAGGGGGAAAGCAGCCACAAAAGAATGCAAAACAAATCCAAGAGCTCCCTGCTGCGTTCCTGCATGCTGTAAAATTTGTTGGCTCCCACAGGGTCTCAGAAGGCAAAAAGCTCACCGGTAAAAAGCGCATTTCTGCCAAACCTCCTCTGATTTAGACAAGTTGTGACCATGGTGCATTTTAGCCACACAAAGCAGAGTCTCATCCTCCCGTTTAGGAACTCCGCAAAACAATATAAATCGGTGACCTGCGTAACAGTTCTCCCGACTACTTTTGCATAGGTATCTCCAATGAACAATCAAAGACAGAAAGACCCTAAGGAGCCCAGGAGTTCATTGTATGTAAGGTCATGTTTCCAGGAATTTAAATTAGCCTGTACTTATCACCAGGTCTTCTGGGGATTGATAGCAAATACACAACAATCCAAAGAGCAAAAGCTGCTGAGATACTGCTGAGGTAGGTGTAGGCAGTGCTGTTCGTGCAAGTTTCTGTCCTCAAGAGCTTGGTGAAGCTTCATACAATTAATCCAACAGATGAAAAACAGTTCAGAAAAAACAGGATATGCCGCTAGAAGACTCATAAGACTTGAGTGTCTTGCTGAAACGCCTCAGCCACCCTCAGCATTCCTCACCACCAGTAATCACCTCCAGACACAATGCATTTTTGCATGCTCTGGAGGAGTCTTCCCCCAGCTGTAAAAGCTGAGGTTCCTTGGGTTTATTAGTTACAGTCTTTAATTTTGGAAGCCAAATCTACTTTGCCCCAAATAAGGAGCAAAAATAAAAAACCTAATTGTTGAAGAAATTTAAACTCCATTTAAATTTCTTTCACAAAGACTAAATATTTAAGCTGAATTCAAAATTTTAAATATATTTGAATGTTCTGAGGATTAATACAGCATAAGAGCCAAGAAATACCTGCAAGAACTGCTAAACACAGAGTAAGATCCCACTTCAGGAAGGATCCAAGTAAATCCACACCTGTAAATCAATGGCAAACTAAGGCTAGAGTATTTGTTTTTACAGAGAATTTCATCACAGGATCACCATCAGCCCCCTCCACTACAAGCCACCGTCGACAGCCAACTGGGGTTTTATGGCTCTGCTTATAGATAAGGCCGACAAAGCTCAAAATAGAAGTGAAATATAAAAGAAATGCAATAAATAAAAGTTGAGTAAGTGTGATCGCACTGACTGGCACTCTGGAGTCAGGCTAAAACTCACTGTCCCACCCTGTGTATTCCCACACATCAAAATAGAGAAACCTTGGCGGACAACGGGACAAAGTCTCAGCCCCCTTTTTGTGGATACTTACATATATTGCTCCTAACTGAGTCCTGTCTGCATCAAAGAGCTGGTAGTAATGTTGTACGAAGCTGGACCCAATCTGCTCCCAGATAGGCTTGTCTCCCATTCTGAATCCTCACCTAAAGCCAGTGACTGTAAAACAAACAATCAATCATCAGAAAGAACAATCACATAAATAAGCATAAGCACTTGGCTTGAGCATTAAGCATCAGTAAACACAGATCCTCTCAGCTGGCCAGAATTTTTCTTTGGAAAAAGTAGGACAAATTTCACCTCTGTGTCCTAGACTTTTAAAAATAAAAATCTTGGATACCAAGTGGTTTAATTTCTTATTATAGCATTCGGTGATTTCTAAAGCTATTCCAGTGGGACATCACAACCTGCCTACAAAAGCGGAGAACGAGAACAAAAATGAGTGTTACCACCTTATACTCAACATATTTCAAAAACCACACCATCTGAAGAAGCTGCCAAGCACTTGCTATTTCGACTTGATCTCATTTACTGTAAACAACTGAGGTGTTAATATGGATTGTCTGCAAGTAGCTTACACCAACTGATTTATCTATTAGGCTCCTCAGGTGTTTCACCATCCACAGGCCAGGATGAAAGGCTGAAAGGAAGAGCATCCTTTCAGCGCTACACAACAGGAGTTATTTCACTAGTTCTTTGCTTAACACAAGCTTATTTTCCTCTTCTATCCTGTCACTAAGGCCGCAGAATACCCAACATTATCCTTGAACCTGTAGTAATTTCAAGATACAGAATCACAGAACGTTAAGGGTTGGAAGGGACCTCTAGGGATCAGCTGGTCCAACCCCCCTGACAGAGCAGAGTCACCCAGAGCAGGTGGCACAGGATGGTGTCCAGGCAGGTTGGGAATGTCTCCAGAGTCAGAGGCTTCACTACCTCTCTGGGCAGCCTGTGCCAGTGCTCTGCCACCCTCATAGGAAAGAAGTTCCTCCTCATGTTCAGATGGAACTTCCTATGGTCAAGTTTGTGCCTGTTACCTCTTGTCCTGTCACTGGGCACCACTGAAAAAAGCCTGGCCCCCTCCTCCTGGCCCCCTCCCTTGAAGTATTCGTAAACATTTATGAGATCAAACTGTGACTTTTCACAGCAGTGAGAATCTGCAGTTCCCACTGAAGGTACCAGAAGCTCAGAGGCATCACACACTTCTCCACTTGAGTCCCTGTATTTTGGGGAGATTAAACCTACAGCACGTGCAGCAGCAGTTCGGACAGACCCAGTCAGTCTAGAAACTCTCGTGCACCATCAGCACCGAAGATCACTTTACCACACCTTTACGTTTTTCATGAAAGCAAATTAATTTGTTCTTCACCTTGATACCTCTCTGAAAGAATGAGGAGCCCTGCAAAAAGTCAAAACAAAACAATGCTGTGCTACAACACATTTTAAGATCTGAGTTTACTTCAAACGAACAAAATCATACTTGCTAAACATCAAGATCTGTCAGCCACTAGTCCCTCTTTGCAATCCCTGCCCAGCAACCCTTGAGCTGCAGGTCTGTATTCCACTGGGAGTCTGGAAAGGCATGAAATTCTGTTTTAGGACACAGGATATGACAGTTATTTTGGCTTTCTTTAGATGGCAATTACTCTCACAGCTATTTAAGATTTGACAAATTCCTAAGAGAAGCAAAAAACCTATTCCTAAGACCTCCACAGCAAGTATTGCCGGGCTTAGCTTTCTGCGCACAGACAAAAAAGTGCTTTTTATATTTTAGGTCTTTGGCTGTTTGAGTTTTATTTAAACAAATGAGAACCGAAATGGGTTCAAACCCTAGGCCAGAAGTTTTAAGGTTACACAAATCTGGCCAAACTTACCGATGATCAAATACCTTTTATTAGATCAATGGCATAACAGGAAGTAGCATACAAGTTTTCAGGGCAGTAAATTCAACTACCAAAGCAAAATACCAAGCCAAGAAACAAAGCCAAGCCAAAAAAAAGCCAAGAACAACTGCTAGAGCTTAGACACCACCCCGATCGCTAGGGAGAAAACGGTTGGCATCCGTGGAGCAGAGAACGTGACAGCTGGCAAGGTGATCCTCCCTGCTGAGAAAGGCATGTTTTGTAGCCTGGGAAAAGAGGAGAGGTTCAGCAGGAGGCACTTTGGTTGCGATAATGGACCTCAAAAGCAGGCCACGCACCCCACAGGTTTTTGACATCCAGCTGATGCTGGCTGCGTGCTAGTTCTCAAGTGCACCTTAGAAATTAATTTTATTCAAGGATGAGGTCAAAAGTAAACTTAAGCTAGAAACACACCTATCCCATTTTTAAACATCCTTATTTCTATGATTTCAGTATCAACCACCTACGCAATACGGTCAACATCAAACTCAGTAACCCTGCACACTAACACAGATTAAAAATTCAAAGACTTGTTGCCGCATAACTAATATTTGAACTGCTCCAAAAAGATCTAAATTCTGGTATCGGTCACCATCACATGTGCTCCGCTAATACTTGCAATACACGATTCAGTCTGAGAGAGTTTTATCCAGTGTGGTTGCTCCACTGGGAAAATGGATCACAAATTAAAAATCCCTCCAAGTACAACAGGTTTAAAAACCAACACACATGGCAAACAACTTAAACCCACTTCTCTACAAGAGGAAAAGTTGTATTGATTGTGCATCCACGATTGCCACATACCAGCCTAACCAGGGTCAGATGTATAAATCAAACAACTTCAGCCCGTATTAAAGGATTTTATGTTGAAAGAAAACCACCCTAAAACCATCTCACCTGGAAAGTTTACTACTGAGCAATGCCCACCCTGCCGTTAGGGAGGACTCTCATGTCTCGTTTGGGAAAGCACAAGTACTAGCGTTTAGTTTTGAAGTCTGCTGTATCCATTCCAGACCTGCAGGTACCTAGAGGTGGGTAGTTTGGGATGGCTGTGGTGGAGTCACCAACCTGTCCGAGTGAAAATCACTTCTCTTTTTATGGATTGTCACAGCTTCAACTCGCCATGAACTCGCGCCACTATCAGATATCCTTCCGAAACATTCCAGTGCCAATCTAGCTGACAGTATCGACCTTCAACAGCCACACATCTAACACTGAGATGAAGCAGCGAACAGCAAAAACCCACCAGCTTATTCTCCTGAAGCTAAAGTTAAGTTACCTATTGCTAAATTAATTTCCCCCCTGACACACACACACACACACGTGTATTCATCCTTAACAGCTCACTGTACCCTCACACAGACCCAAGACCAAGCCGTACGCTGACACAGCACCTTGGTGAGACCCGGAGGCTTTCAACTCCTCTAGGCTCAACAGCCTCACTCAAGCACCAGCTGCCTTCAGTTCCATCCCGAAACTGCGAGAAAGCCTTTGAGACAGCAAGAAAATAAGGAATTCTCATTTTAAATACAGAAAGGAGTATTACGGTTTCTAAAACTAAAAATTATTATGCTAGCTTGCTATCTCCTTCTAAAAAAATGTACTTGTATTTTGGCAGGTAAAATACCATTAAATAAAAATATCAGTTTAAATTAGACCAGTTACATTGATTTTGCCAGAAGTGAGAACTAAACTAAAAAAAAGAAAATGCTGCTGAGATTAATGACCCTCAATTTTTTTTTCCTTTGTTACAACCTTGCTCTTTTTCCTGCGCCGTTCATATACAGTTTTGGTGAACACTCCCACTCTCTGTCCTTGGAAAGCTTTTTTTGTTTTCCTTTTCTGATTTCTCCTCTTTTCCTCCATGCTGTTTTATGCTTTCTGCCTGTCATCACAGATATAAGAAGCTTAGAGATGTACCTAAAGAAAGAACAAGACAGGAATGGCCTTCTGTGTCATCAAGCTCAGTCCCGTTTAACGAGATATGAGCCACATAAGATTGTATTGACATATTTATCAGGTTGTTTTAATGAGATAAATGTAATATAAAAGGCTTTTAAGATCTATTCCAAAGCTACAAAGAATGCACATGTTCTGATGTTGTCAAACAGTAGGACAACATAGATGGGCCTCTGAGCCATCCAGCCAATCCATGCTTCACTCAAAGTTTGGTTACAGAGGCAAGAACATTCAGTTCATATTAAAACCAGATAAAAGAAGTTTCAGCAAGCTAAAGAACATATCCGATGTGCCACACCTGTCCTTTTAAAGGCACCTGCTGGAAGTTACCACTGAGTAAGTGTATTATTGGATATTCCACCTTAACGGAAGAGGAGACTGTTTCCTTAAGCTAATTAATTTTCTTTCCTTTGTCACTTCAAACCAAACCTACCTCATCACATCCACTTCAGAACATCACAGCCCATTTGATTAACAGCTTCTTCACAGAAGCACAGCAGCAAAGCTGAGCTACCAAAACTTTGACTCACATCACTCTATTTCTCAGAATCTGCTCATATTAGGGAATTTATCCCCACCTCAAACACTACCCAGTGCTCAAGCTGAAACCCAATACAGGGCACAAAAGCTGCAGCTGCCAGTAACTCTCTCTTCAACAGGTATACGCTGACACTGCAGAGCTGGGATCGCTGCTCCACAGGGGACTTTTCACAGCGACGTCTAAACCAAATTTTCCGATACCTTTGCCAGGCCGCTCACCAACACATCCTCAAGTATAAACCCTGGGCCCCTGCGCATCTCTCACCACACTTCCTACAGCTCTCAGCCTACAAGGTACCACGGTATCCCCATCCGTGGGGATCTTCATCCCTCATTCATCCCTCGGCCTGGCACTGCCACTGCTGCACAACGCCCTGGGGTGCACAGCATCCCTGAAGGCAGAGCCAAGCTCCTGCAGCAGCACAGGAGAGGGAATTCATACCTTAAACCATGCAGAACTTCCCAGTTCCCCACACTAGGCTTTCCTACGTGCACTCACAGATTCCCAAGAGGACTTCCACAATCCCGGCAGCCCAGCACACACAAGCTAGATTGCCCAGTGCTTCTGTTGCTGCTCGACCCTGCCGAATCACCCACGGCTACGCTACACCCCAAAGCCTCTCTCCCCACTTCCTCATAGGTTCCTCCAGCTTGTTGTATCCTGTGCCGCCAGCCACACTGATCCAGGAGGGAGACGACTGCTGGAATTAAGCTCCCCCTCATCTGCCTTGGCATGCGGCAGATGGCACCGACATCAGGTGAAGCTGCATGACCCCAGCAGTAGGAGTGCCAAGGAGAAAGATGCATCAAGGTAGGAGTCAGAGGACAACTGGAAGAGAACGGAGCCTTCACATGGGCCACGAGGGACCTTGAGTTAGACTGGGGTTACACTGGCCTCAGGAAACAGGTTTCCCATCCACAAAATCCAGAAACACTGACTCTTTCCCACTGACTGTCACAGTTCAGGTGTTCCTACCTACACTCGCCCCTCTTTCTTCTCTGCCTTAGCTCTGGGCATGAGATCAGCATGAACATGCCAAGACTGACCATAACTCCTAAGGGCAGCATAGTCCTTAGAAGACCCGTTTCTGCAAAACAACTGGATGAAATCTCTTCCCATTGCTTCCTTCAACAAATGAGAAATGAGAAAACAGCCCAGAGACAGTTCCCCATCAGCATGCTGCAGCACGAAGTCCATCTTTCTGCTCAAGCGGCATCACCAGAGCTCCTCGGAGGTGTAACTTGAGAAACAGCCACCTTTTTATTTGGCAAAAGTAGAAAGTGTCCTGCCAACGGACAAATAAAGAGATCAGTTTTCCCAAAATACGTAAGCACCAGTGATATTTGGAGCAGGTGGGCTATCGTTGCATCTCCGCAGTATGGAGAAAGGCCAAATAATTGTTTCAACCAGCAGCTGCACTTATTGCATTATCAGACCTGGACATACATAGTAAGCTCACTGCTGTCAATTAAAAAAATTAAAGTCTTTTTGAATTCAAGCATGGCAGACTTGCACTTCTATAAGAATCCTACGCTTTCTGAAACATCAGAAACGACCAGCGTGAGCAGTAGTAAAGCGTAATGTAAATTGCTGAAGAAAAGGAAGGTGGTCTCGCAGAGATCGCCACATTTAAAAAGCAACTTGTATTCAAAGAATCAATGAACAACCATCACAGGCAAATAAGCTCAGCCAAGAGTTTCCCATCTGCAGAACATCAAGAAAGAAAACACTGAATTTAAAGTGGAAAAACCTCAAACCAATACATTCTAACATGTTAGGGGAGAAAAAAAATTGCCATCTCTTATCCAGTTATGACTACACTTATTCCATAAGTAATCAGACCATAAATAAACCACACTCCCTGGATACTAAGGCTGGCCCTACGCTCCACTGCACTGAAGTTAAACTCTCCTAAGGTTGCATTCAAGCTGGTTGTCTGGAAGATTTGAAAACGAGTGTAACAAGAACACCCATGCTGCCTTTTAATTTGGTGCTATTGGTCCAGGGGTACACGGCAAACATGATTTAGACCATCAGTGGCTACACCCTTCACTACCGATTAACAAGAGTAAATAAAGACAACGAAAGAGTTCTCAGTTGTTCCGGTGCTTTCCATGCCATTTCTACCATGCTTTTTTGACCACTTGGATTAAAAAGAGCAAGCGGTCTTTAGACTGCAGTAAAAAAAAGAAAAAGCAAAGCAGCAGGTTTTAAGACTGTTTTTCCTTCAATCTCTTTTCCTTTGCCACTAAAGCATCCAAAGATAGGAGTGTCTCCTCTGCGCTTGCTAGGAACACAATGGAACCAACATCACAGGACCAGTTAATCTTCTCTCAAACAGATCCATCTATTCAACTGCCATGAACCACTTGATAACATCACCTTCCCTTAGTAAAGGCATACACCGCCAACAAAAGAAACCACCTAAATCATCACAGAATCATTCAGGTTGTCAGGGACCTCCTCCAGCCCAAAGCAGAGTCAGCAAGGAGATCAGTCCAGGTTGCCCACACCTTTATCCACTTTGATCCCCAAAAGCCCCGATGATGGAGATGACAAAACCTCTGCGGGCAACCTGTTCCAGTGCTGGACCATCCTCACGTAGAGGGCAGCTCTCCCGTGTCCGCCCAGAGTCCCTTCTGTTCCAACTGATGCTCCTTGTCTCCTGTGCTTCCACCACATACCCCGATGAACAGCCTGGCTCCGTTCTCCTGATAACGGCCTGACAGATATTGCAGGCTACAATCAAACCTCGCTTAAGCCTTCTCTTCCCGGGCCAGGCACAATGCACGCTACCACAGAACATACTCGGGGACATCATACATCATCCGTCATTTATCTGAAACACACCGCACCTTCTTCTGAGAAACTCCAATTTCATGGTCTACCTTTCTCCATCTGAAAACCTATGAAATTTCCAGTTGAGGAGCAAATTCGCGCACTCAGAGACGCAGAGAAGTGCTTTTCTTGGGTATCTTTGCTATCATCGCCACAGTCGCTGACCGATCCACGGAGGTTAACAATCTGAAAATTACTGCTCCAGGCCAATCAGAAATTATTGATTTCAACGCAGACCTTCACCTAGTAATTGCTCTGGGCTGCACTGTGCAAGAAATTACATTATTCTAAACACGCTTTCAGATCTAAAAATAATTAAGGCTAGATATGTGAACAGTGGAAGGATGGAAAGGGAGAAAGGGGAGGAGCGACGATGCACAGCCTGTTTTCTTCTGAAAAATATGTAAAATAAATTGCCTTTCCCCTTCTCAGTCTTTTTATTCCTCTACTCTAACTTCAATACAATGGGAATTATGCCAACCTGAAGTATATTTTTTTGGTTACAGATGCCAGCAAGTACCAGGCCACTAGAAAATAAAACACATGGAAAGGACGCCGGCAAAGCCTTCACTGTGCCTACAGCTTGATGCTCACCTGCAACCTGACAACCCAACGGAGACATAAAGAGTCAGCCAAGATGCTTTTCAAATATATAGATGTACATTATATTACATATAATTGGAGAGGGAGATGTAACGTGTTGATGTTAAGCAATAGTCACAGTACTAAACATCTGGCTCTTTTTTTTTTTTCCATGGTATTCTTGCTGCAATCCAAACACTGAATTCAAATTTGCAAGGCTGCAGTCACATCTCTTTTCCCCAGCATGAACCCAAGACTGCTCAGTTATAAAGCAAGAGCGGAGGCAATGGGGGACACGGAGGGGGAACTGCCACACCACATTCTTCTTTACCTTATAGGCACAGTAACATAACATTTAATCTCCAAGAATCAGCAGAATCTAAGGTATTTCTATCTATCCTCTCTGACTATCATGACAGCTGTTTCAGGTTAAGAGAAGATTAGGAACTGCTTTTTAAGTTACAGAAGCAAAGACATCATACTGGAGTTATAACCCTTTTTTCCTCTACCAAATCCCAACTTCAAAATTAACCAGGTTTGTTCACGATTCAGCAAAATAATATTCAGTATTAATTTTTTATTCTAAACTAACTATTTTTATTCTAACTTCTATCAAAAACTGTGGTGCAATTCTTGCAGCTTTTCTTGCGGTTAACACCCGAAGTTTGGCACATTTGAAAACAATCACTGTTGTAAGTTTGTTAAAAGTAGCCAGTTGCATAAACTACAGCCCTGAATGAGACAGCACAAAGGTAGTCACCCCTAAAAACATAACCCTACGTACCCTGGCGCAGCGATAAACGCAAGATAACATTGCTATTTTGCATTATATTACCCCATAATTTTAGGTTTAACCACAGCATTCCTCTCTTATTGATTGGCAGTGCTGAAAGCATGGAAAACTTTCTCCACCACGCTTTGTGATCCACAAGCTTTTCATGCACATCAGCAAGACTCGTTATACCTCATCTCCAAATGACTGGTCTCCAATCGTTGGTTGAGCTCCAAATTTCCAAAATACGCCTTCAAAAAAAAAAAGTCACCGAAACTTTTTGCATGGTATCTACCTAACCTTCCAAAACCACATTTCCCCATCCTGCTTTGCTTATTTATTTTTTTTTTTTAACTCCCCTGCAAGACACTATAGCTCTAATTCCCGCAACCCATGTACACACACAAACTGGTCACGTACAATATGAACATCAAAACTGCCTGTGATGCCACAACATTTAGGAGTTTTAAAACAACTGAAAGAAATCTTGCTTGAAAGCGTTACCAGTTATTAGCACGTTTTGGGGAAGGATTGCAATATATACTCAACGCTACCACTAACCTGACAATCCTATTATTAGTGACATAGACAAAAGAATCCCCAACAGAGAACTGCAGAAAGTTGTTACCGTTTGCATTTTTCTGAAGAACTGAACAGACATGGGAGTTAAATATATTTCAAATCATCTACTGAACAACTTACGATCTTTTAGGAAGGAACACAAAATAATAATTAGGACCCCAGTAGGAAAATAGTTAAATAGTCCAAAAGTAAGCCAAAGTATCTTTGTAATTTAAATTAGATTATGTTTTTCACTCATAATGATGTTACATACAGCAATTTCTCTACTTCTATGCAGAAATATGTGAAACGACTCTGATAAAAGAAAGCTTCAAGCCACCACACACAAACACAGAAAGCATTGCTTGAATATAACTCCTCCCAGAAAAAAAAAAAAAAAGAGAAAACAAAAGAGTCAACTTGAGAAGGTGGCCGATTCAGCGATCGGATTTAACTTTCAAGCAACAGTTCTGCAACCGATTCCTATTCCTCTTCAACGGGGGCTTTGTTCCCGTTCAACTGCAATACAACGTATATGCCACAAATCCAACTCGAAAATAGACATTTACACTGGAAGCGATGGACTGTGAATGACAAGGAAGAGTTGGAGCATTACAGCCTGCCTTAAATGGGGAGTTAACGCTGAAGTGGAAGAACAGCATCTTTGGGACTCAATGCCTTCAGAAAGCTCCCTCATATTAACAAGACGCAGCATACGCTCCTTGCTACTGTAAGTTTTTGTGGGTTTTGCTTGTTTTTAAAGCTAAAAAGTCACAACATCTATAGAGGGGGAGGAAAACCAACCCATCTCTTGGAGAATCACCCCAGAAACTACCAACTCAACGGAAAAGCCCCAGCAGCTGCAGCAGGTCGCTGAGCACCGGCACTTTCACCAGCTTCACTGCAAGGAAGGGCAAACCTTCGGTTTTCTACGGGGGGGAAAAGCCATTCCACGGCGTCAGGTCCTCGCACAACCTTCTGGCGACCCAGCAAGAGCAGAAGGCACCCACCCGCCTACACCCCCTCACACCACACGGGCCCCCGCCACCCCCCTGCGACACCCACCCGCGGCGGCCGGAGCACCCGG
>VZSF01003448.1:0-21198 GCA_013398295.1 Chionis minor | reverse complement strand
AGCATCCAGGAGTGGGTGGAAGGGTCTGTATGGGATCCATGGATGCGTAGAGCATCCAGGGGTGGGTGGAGGGGTCCGTATGGGATCCATGGATGTGTAGAGCATCCAGGAGCGGGTGGAAGGGTCCGTATGGGATCCACGGATGCACAGAGCATCCAGGAGCAGGTGGAAGGTCCATAAGGGATCCATGGATGCGTAGAGCATCCAGGAGCGGGTGGGGGATGCTGGGGTGGGAATGGGATCTAGGAGCACGTACAGGGTTCCGGGGACAGGTGCAGGATCCTGACTCAGGGATTAAATCCTGCGTGACCGGAGGAACCTGCAAAAATCAGCTCAAAGGGGATTTTTTAAAAAATTTTTCTTCTGGGGAAGCCCCCCCCCGGAAAAAACCCCCAAAGGCGTTGCAAAAAATCACCTAAAACTCCCGGGGCACCCAACCACCTGTAAATCCCCTGACTGAACCCTATTTTTGAACAAAACCCCACATTTATTCTTTTTTAGGATCAAAAAAACCCCCTTCCACCTGAGCTGCAAAAAATTTGAGCGTCTTCATCCCCTCCATCGTCCACAGGGTCTGGTGCCCGCATGGGCTGCTTTTTGGGGTGGATTTGGGTAGAAACGGGATTTTTTTAATTATTTTTGTTTTTCTGCTTCCTCCCCAAAATAAATCTTTCCCTCCTCATCCTCGCAGAGAGTTTCCAAGCCGGAGGGCAGCTCCCTGAAACACTCCAGCTCCGGCTTATTCATCTTTTTGGAGCCATCCTCTCCGGATCCAAGGTAGAGTTGGGAAAGGGGATGGGGGGAGGACTCGAGATCATGGTGATAAACCCCAAAGTTTTATTTTTCCAAGGGAGAGAAATGCTGGAATTAAAGCGCTTGATTTTTCCGAAAGCCTTTCAAAAAAATCACATTGAAAATTCCACCCCTAAATTTGGTGGGTTTTACCTTAAAAAAAAAAAAAGAAAAAATTAAATTAAATTAAAAAGTGAGTTGAATCGAAGCTGCTTGGTTCATCACCGGTTCGACTGCGGGATGGCAGATGAGAACTACTTGGCCAAATAAATTCGAGCAGAAATAGGTTTTAATTAACCCCATGCTTAAAAATGGGCATTTAATTAATAGCTCTGAAATTTTGCTTTCGATTAATTTGCACGCCCCCGGGAGCGGGGTGCAGTGAGATGGATAAAACCTGCAGCGCCAGAGCCATGGGGCTCGGCGTTAATAGCTTAAATCAAGGACTTTATATCGCGATAGGTGACATAAAAGCCCGTTTGTTTTTTTTTTTTCCCTCCACTATCATCCCGACAGCCCAACGCGCTGCGGGCCATCACGCCGGCGGCGGTGGAGGTGCTGCTGGGGGTGCTGCAGCGGGGAGGCGCGGAGACCCCCCCTGTTCCCGGCTTGCTGGAGCTGGCGCTACGCGGCGTGGTGGCCGTGGTCCACGTGCTGCACGGCAGCAGCCCCGGCGCCGGCCCCGTGCCCTTGCGTGTCCTCCTGGATGGTTACTTCAGGGTGCTCAATTCGGACCTGCCCGTCGCTTCCTTGGCGCCGGAGGCAGCCGGTGGCCTCATCGCTCTCCGCGTCCTCATGTTGGGTAGGTGGTTGGGGATGGGGATGGGGACGGGGACATGGGATGGGTGCTGAGCCACCTCGGCCTCGCCGTAGACGCCATCCCGGCCATGCTGAGCTGTGAGGACCGGCCCGTCCTACAAGCTGTCTTTCTCAGCAACAACTGCTTCGAGCACATCATCCGGCTCCTCCAAAACAGCAAGGTACCGGGGTGGCCACGGTGGTGTCCCCCCGTGGTGACACTGTGGTTGGGCACCCTCATCTCCATCCTCACCTTTCCTGGCTCTAAACGCTGCTGGGACACCCATGTGGCAGCTTCCATGGGGTGGGGACCCTTCATAACCCCCATCCCTCTTCTCCCCACCCCATACTGGACACCCTTCGTGTCCCACAGCTCTACCTCGGCAGCTCACGGGAGGCAAGCAAAGCCCAGGACGAGGTCTCCAAGCAGCCACCAGATGGGGACAGGCTCCAGCAGGTATCGTGTGGGGCCACCCTGCAACCAAACCACTGGGCATGGTGGGCTGTGTCCCCCCAACCCCATGGCTCAGCAGACCCACCACCTCCATGTCTCCGTAGGTCTTCGACAACAGCTCTGATGCCATCGCAGTCCACGCCGTCGGGGTGCTCACTGCCATCATGAGCAACTCACCCTCCGCCAAGGTGGGTAGTGGACCAGGGTGGGGGGGGAGGCACACCCAAAACTGGCTGGGTTTGGGAGTTTTCACGCTGCGAGGTGGGCTGGGGAGAAAGCAGCACGTGGTGGGGCTCGGCGCAGGGTTCCACGTGCCTGGGTGCTTGCAGGAGGTGTTCAAGGAGCGCATCGGCTATGCCCACCTCTACGAGGTCTTGAGGAGCCAGGGTCAGCCCACCCAACGCCTGCTCCAGGAGCTCCTCAACATGGTGAGCACGCCTGCTTCTCCTCCGCGCCCAGCAAAGCCCGTGGTGGTGGTGGTTCATGGTGGAACTCAGCCCCCAGCAGCCCCATTCCTCACCCCTCCAGCCCTCTCCACCCTCCTAGTTTCCCATCAGCTTCCTCCCAAGGGGTCCTGGGGCCATCTTTAGCTTGGAGTCACGCTCAGCTTTGGGGAGATTTGAGCCCTTCCTGATGTGGAGCTGCTTGCTCTGGTACTGCTGGGTGTGCCAACATCTCCGAGGCGCTTGATGCGTGGGGGTCTCCAAGACCTGTGATGCGTGGGGTTCTCCGAGGCGCTTGATGCATGGGGTTCTCCGAGGCGCTTGATGCATGGGGTTCTCCGAGGCGCTTGATGCATGGGGTTCTCCGAGGCGCTTGATGCATGGGGTTCTCCGAGGCGCTTGATGCATGGGGTTCTCCGAGGCGCTTGATGCATGGGGTTCTCCGAGGCGCTTGATGCATGGGGTTCTCCGAGGCGCTTGATGCATGGGGTTCTCCGAGGCGCTTGATGCATGGGGTTCTCCGAGGCGCTTGATGCATGGGGTTCTCCGAGGCGCTTGATGCATGGGGTTCTCCGAGGCGCTTGATGCATGGGGTTCTCCGAGGCGCTTGATGCATGGGGTTCTCCGAGGCGCTTGATGCATGGGGTTCTCCGAGGCGCTTGATGCATGGGGTTCTCCGAGGCGCTTGATGCATGGGGTTCTCCGAGGCGCTTGATGCATGGGGTTCTCCGAGGCGCTTGATGCATGGGGTTCTCCGAGGCGCTTGATGCATGGGGTTCTCCGAGGCGCTTGATGCATGGGGTTCTCCGAGGCGCTTGATGCATGGGGTTCTCCGAGGCGCTTGATGCATGGGGTTCTCCGAGGCGCTTGATGCATGGGGTTCTCCGAGGCGCTTGATGCATGGGGGTGTCCAAGGCGCTTGATGCACGGGGATCTCCAAGGCCCTTGATGAACAGGGGTCTCTGATAGGCTTGATCCATGGGAGTCTCCAAAGCCCTTGATGCACAGAGTCTCTACCACCAGCCCCGGGTGACCAGTGGGACGACCTGTCCCTCTCCACAGGCTCAGGGCTGCACCGACCGGCTCTTGTGTTTTGGCAGGCGGTGGAAGGCGACCACAGCTCCTTCCCGGTGCGCCCCATCCGCAACGAGCAGCCCCTGCTCATCCTGCTGGCCTGGCTGCCAGCGCTGGCATGCCGGGAGCTGCAGGTCTTCCTCTCGGGCCAGCTGCGGCGGCTCTGCGAAGCCTCCCTGCCCAGCCGCCTCACCTGCGTCAAGGCAGGCATGGTGGGCTGCCTGCTGGGTGCCCTGGCCACCGAGCCGGCGCTGCCGGCCGCCTGCTCGGAAAACTTACTGGAGCTGCTGCGGGCGCTGGGCAGCCTCTCCATCCGCCCCGGGGAGCTGCGGCAGCTGCTGCGGCTGCTGCGGCACGAGCGGAGTCGGGGACCCCATCCCTACGCGGCGCCCGTCATCCGGGCGCTCTCGGGGATGGCGCGGGCCGAGGGACCCCCCCGGGCGCTGCAGTGCTTCGACCTGACGCCCGGCATGGCGGGGATCATGGTGCCGGCCGTCCAGAAGTGGCCCGGTGGCGCCTTCGCCTTCCACGCCTGGTTGTGCCTGAGCGAGGAGGAGCCCGAGCCGCTGGTGAGGCCGAAGAGGAGGCAGCTCTATAGGTGATGCTCGGTGGAGGGACCTGGGAGGGGGCTGCGGTGAGGAGGAGGAAGGGCAGCACCACCATCCCCACCATGCTTCTCCTCCACCAGCTTCTTCACGGCTGGTGGGACGGGCTTCGAGGCGTTCTTCACCGCCGGCGGGGTGTTGGTGGTGGCCGTCTGCACCAAGAAGGACTACATGACTGTGGCGTTGCCAGAGTTTGCCTTCAACGACTCCGCTTGGGTGAGCGTCCCACCCCTATCCCCATCCCCATCTCCATCAGGGGAGGGCAGTGAGGACACCGTGGTGCCTAACGGCCCTTCCCTCTCCCCCCCAGCACTGCATTGACATTGTCCACGTCTCCGGCCGCCGGCCCTTTGGCCAGAACATCGTCAGCATCTACGCCGATGGGCACCTGCGGAAGACGGCGCAGCTCCGCTTCCCGTCCCTCCACGAGGTGGGGAGAACCTCCCCCCCGGTGTCCTCCCCAACCCCTCCCCATGGCGTGGGGCTGGGGGCTGAGCACAACTCCTTCTCCCTTCCAGTCCTTCACCTCCTGCTGCATCGGCTCTGCGGGCCACCGGACCACCACCACCACTGCCACCACCACCGGCCACCCGCCGGCATCCCATGGGCCGGAGCTGGTCTTCCCCCCGCGCCCAGCACTCGGCCGCTCCCAGTCCGTCCCCGCCACTCTGGGCCCCAACGCCTGGACCCCCACTCAGCCCCCCACTGAGGGGGTGGTGGCCACCACGGCGGCTGGCAGCCAGGACACCGAGTGGGGCAGCCCTACCTCCCTGCAGGGTCACCTGGGCTCCGTGGCCATCTTCTGCGAGGCTCTGCAGCAAGCACAGGTCAAGGCGCTCTTCTGCGCGGGTACGTCAGGGTGGGACATGAGGGACATCTGCAGGGGTGCTGGTGGCAACTACGGTCTCCTCAACCATGCCCCAGCTCACCCCAGTCCTCTTGCCGCAGGACCAAACGTCACATCACCGTTTGCACTGGAAGGTGACTTGGTGGAGCTCAGCAGCAAGCTCTTGCTCTACTATACCCCACAGGTGAGGAGAGCCACCCCCCTGGGGACAGGGACAGCGCTGGTAGTCCCTCTGCCATAGGTTGACATCTCCAGGAGCATGAGGATACTCCCATGGTGCTCTCTTCTAGGCCTGCAGGAACAACATCTGCCTGGACCTCTCTCCCAGCCACAGCTTGGACGGGAGGCTGACAGGGCACAAGGTGGTCAACTGGGACATCAAGGTACACTAGGCACAGGGTGGCCTGTCCTGGTCCATCCACCTCATGGCATGGAGGCAGCTGGGTCCCTCCTGGGGTATGGGGCAGGGACAGGAACCCCAAGGAGTGTTGGATGGCCATGGTGGTTCCTCTGGACCCTATAGGAACTCTGCTGCGTGACCAGTGGGTCCACCAAGGACCTGCATGACCCGTGGGTCCACCAAGGACCTGTCTGCCCCATAAATCCTCAGCATGCAGGGTGGACACCATGTGTGGTGCAGGGGAACGGGTGCTTTTCTGGGGACCTATTTTAGGTTTGTGCTTTAGGATGGGTCAGGGCACACCCTGATCTTTGCTAGACACACGGCCTGGCTCTCCCCAGCTTGGGCTGAGGCCACGAGCAGGCAGAACCAACCCAGGGTGCACGTGCAAACTCCTCCTCCTCTACGCTGCTGCCACCACACAGCACCCGGCAAAGCCTCTCGCCTTCCTCCGGCAGGACGTGGTCAACTGCGTGGGTGGGATGGGCGTGCTGCTGCCCCTGCTCGAGCAAGTGGTGTCCAAGAAGGAGGAACCTGAGGATGAGCAGGAGACCAACGACCTGGTGGGACCAGAGCTGACGTCCTCCAGGAACGCCCAGGGCATGCTCATCCCGCTGGGCAAGTCCTCAGGTGAGGACCTCGGGGGACGTGGAGTGGCAGTCATCCTGCTTGGGTGACTGGAGGTAACCTTGCTGCCACGTGGGTGCTGCCTGGAGCGGGCTGGTGTCTACCACGGGCGTGAGAAATCTTGCCTGGGGCGTCAAGAGTTACGGGGTAATGGACAAACCATTGACATCTTGTAATGTTGTTATGACCCAATTAGTCATAAACGAGCAGTTTTGGGAAGATGAGGATGACTCCAGCTTGCTTTACCTCTGGCTTGCCTTTGTGTGGAGTCTCTGGTGTCTTATAGTAGGTATGGGTTCATGCAGGAGCTGTGTCCTATGTAGTTGAAACAGGCTTTCTCCCGATACCCAGCTGCTTATTTCCAAGAAGCTCAGAGCAATGGAAGTTTCCACTCACTTAAATTTGGGGGAAATAGGGGAACCGGCTGAAAAATTTGCAGAGAACTTTTACAGTGGGGTCTTCAGGATACCCTTTGCCGGCAGGTCTGTAGGAAAGTGTTTGGGTGCGCAACAGGGCTCATGGCTACTGGTGGGGCTCTGCCCTGTGTCTTGCAGAAAGCAGGCTGGAGAGGAACAGTGTGGCCGCCTTCCTGTTGCTGGTGAAGAACTTCATCCAGAACCACCCAGTCAACCAGGAGAGCCTGGTGCAGTGCCATGGGCCGGCCATCATCGGGGCGCTGCTGCAGAAGGTGGGGGCTCTACCAAAGGTTCCATCCCATGGTCCCCAGGGCCATTCCCCAAGGGGAAGCCGGGGCTGAAAGCCTCCCCTTTCACCCACGGTAGGTCTCCGGTCCGCTGCTGGACATGAGCACCTTGATGGCCTCGCAGATCCTCATGGAGCAGGTGGCCTCTGAGGGCAGTGGGCTCCTGCTGCACCTCCTCTACCAGTACCTCCTCTTCGACTTCCGCATCTGGAGCAACAGCGACTTTGCCGTCCGCTTAGGTGAGAACTGGGGGGTGCTTGGAGGTGTTCTCCATCCTGACCGGCCTCCACGGCTACTCACACCTTCTCCCTGCAGGTCACATCCAGTATCTGGCCAACGTCATCAAGGACCACAAGCAGCGCATCCGCAAGAAGTACGGGGTGCAGTACGTCCTCGACTCCATCCGGACGTACTATGGGTGAGCTGCCACTTGTAGCCTGGACCCCTGAACGCTGACGTCGTGGTGGGCTTCACCCCTCAGAGCTGCCATTTGGGGCAGACGCCCTTTGCTTGGGGCAATATCCCTCCTACAAGCACCTCACGGGATGATCTCCCAATGTGGCACCATGGTGATGGGGGCATAACTTTCCGCTCCCCGTGGCCATGCCCCGTCCCCGAGCCTCCATCCAGACCTGCAACTGGTCAGCCCCAAAATCCACCCCCAGCATCTCTCTAGCAGCAACCAAGAGCATGGTGGTTTCTGCAACAAGGTGACGCCCTCTTCTTGTCTGACCCAACGCATTTCTGCACACCCGTGGCACTGGGGATGCTTGCACCCTGCCAAGATCCAAATTCCCAGGAGACATTTCCCACTGGGCAGGGTTGGCTAGAAGGGATATCCACACTAGGTCTCCCTGGAGCTCCTCAGGCTCCGTGGTGGGATTTAGGATCATGCTGTCAATGGGTGACAAGGGACAGGAGGGTGGCTGTGCATGTCCCCAGAGGGAATGCCCACACGTGTCTGTTCCATCAGCACCTCCAGGGAGAAGACCACAGCCACCGATGACATCAAGACGGTGCAGACATCCCTCTTCAGTCTGGTGAAGGATTTCTTCTGCAGGAGTTTCTCTGGGGAGGAGATGCACAGCTTGCTGAGCTATGTGGCTGGAGCCCAGGATGAGCAGCAGGTACGGGACCGAGCCACCTGGGTCCCCAGACACCTTGATGTGCCACGGGCTGGCCCAGCAGTGGGTGGGGAGAAGCCACTGAGGTCCTGGTGGGGCATGTGGAGGGCAGTGGACAACCAGCCCTGTGTCCTGCAGGTCTGCGGGGCGCTGGAGGTGATCCACAGCCTGCTGAAGGGCTCACCTGCCCAGGAGCAGCTCTTTGCCTTCCTCTTTGAGCCAGGCCACGTGGAGGTCCTCTTCTCGCTGCTGGTGCAGAAGAAGTTCTCCGATGAAGTGCGGGAGAGGGTCTTCAAGGTAAGGAGGGTCCCCAGTGCCAACCTCTTGCCACCTCCAGCAGCCAGCAGCTTTGCCACAGTAGGGTGGCCACCTCTCTCTGTCTCGCCAGGTCCTCTACAAGATGCTAAAGTACGAAAAGGTCCCTGAGCGCAGCAAGAACCGCCTGAAGCTGAAGGACATCGGGTACCAGGGGCTCATCGCCTGCCTCAGTGACATCCCCGGCTCCATGCTGCTCTTCCGCTGCCTCTCGGAGCAGGTCCTCGGGGCAGGTACCACGTGCCCTGCCAAAACCAGGCTGGCCCTGGCCACCCACGCCAAACGTACCATGGGATCATCACTGGTGTCTTCCTGTGAGGCTCAGCTGGTCTTGAGGCTGGGGGTCTTTGGTGGCTTTTGGGGACAGAAGGACCTGTGCCACCACCGTGCTGTGTCTCAGGAGATAGAGAGAAGGTCTCAAAAGGAGCTCGGGGTGTTGGTCGACAGCCGGCTGAAGATGAGCCAGCAGTGTGCCCAGGTGGCCAAGGCGGCCACCAGCATCCTGGCCTGGGTCAGGAATGGTGTGGCCAGCAGGACTGGGGCAGTGATGGTTCCCCTGGGAGCATTGGGGAGGCCCCACCTCGAATCCGGGGTTCAGGTTTGGGCCCCTCACTCCAAGAGAGACACGGAGGGGCTGGAGCGTGTGCGGAGAAGGGCAGCGGAGCTGGAGAGGGGTCTGGAGCAGGAGTCTCCTGAGGAGCGGCTGAGGGAACGGGGGTTGTTCAGCCTCCTCTTCTCCAGGCTGCGGGGAGACCTTCTCGCTGCCTCCAACTGCCTGAGAGGAGGCTGTAGCCAGGGGGGTCGGGCTCTTCTCCCAAGGAACAGGCGACGGGACGAGAGGAAACGGCCTCAAGTCGTGCCAGGGGAGGTTTAGATTGGATCTTGGGGACAATTTCCCCATGGAAAGGGCTGTGAAGCGGTGGCAGAGGCTGCCCAGGGCAGGGGTGGAGTCGCCATCCCTGGAGGGATTTCCCAGCCGGGCAGACGTGGTGCTGAGAGACACGGGGTCGTGCTGGGCTCGGCAGCACCGGGTTAATGGTTGCACTCGGTGATCTTAAAGCCCCTTCCAACCAAAATGACTCTATGATTCTATGATTCTCTCCTTGTCCATAGACCCGCCCAACTACAAGGACCTGGTGGCCGTGGTTTACCTGTCCCATCGGGCTGACCTGACCGTCCGGCTCGATATCTGCCGCAAGGTGAGCTCACAAGGGGCTGTGACCGAGTTGTCACCCTGGGGTTGAGCTCCCTGGGCACCCAGCCATGCGCAAACGCAGGGGCCATGGGGATGGCAGTAACACCCCGTGAACGTGGGGCACCAGCATGGTGGTGGTGCAGCCCCAGCACCCCATGATGGTTAATGGAGGATCTGGAGTGCTCAGAATAGGGTTTCCTGCCCCTTGGAGGGACCAACCCCTCAAGAGGCTACCAGGAGCAGGGGCAACATCACTGGGTCTCCCCTTTCACTTTCTCTTGCAGCTCTTCCATTTGATCTATGCGCAGCAGGACATGGTGAAGCAACTGGCGAGGTTGGCCGGCTGGCAGGACACGCTCACCAAGCTCTATGTCAAAGAGTCCTACGAGTCCCGCCAGCACAGCCTGAGCATCGCAGGCAACGGGGGCTGCCTGGAGCTCCTCAACCTCTCAGACCCCCCTGGCAAAGAGGGCATGAGCCCACCGCCGGCTGAGCTGCAGGAGCTGGATGTCTTCCTGCCGCTGGGCTACGAGGCCTCGGACCAGGAGCTCTCCGAGGGCTTCTCTGACCACTCCATCTCCCCAAGCGGCCGCACAAAGTCCTTCCACTCCTACAACTTCAAGTCTTTCGACTCCTCCGACCGGGCCAGCCGCTCATCCTCCAACCCTGGTGATTGTCCTCCCTTCGATGGTGTCTACCACCCACTCTCGCCCTTCTCTACCTCCCCCTTCGACCTGGGGCTCGACCTGGCCAGCACCAGCTCCATTGCCACGGCTGAGAGTGGCACGCAGACCCCCGCCAGTGGCCCTGACACCCCGTCACCCCTGGAGAGCTTCAAACCCTTCCCGGGAATGCGAGCACGCAAGAGCTCCAGCCTCTCAAACGTCCTGGATGAGAGCAGCTACCAGGACGCACTGCCCAGCGACAACGTTTCGAACACCAGCAACCCCCAGGTGAGCCCCAAACGATCATACCCACCACCCTGGGCTATGCTGGACTCCGGACTTCTCACCCTTCCTCCCTCTTGGCAGCAAACGCCCGAGGAGGAGCTGTGCAACCTCTTGACCAACATCGTCTTTTCGGTGACCTGGCGTGGGGTGGAGGGCTGGGATGACGCGGCGTGGAGGGAACGTGGGCAGGTCTTCTCCGTCCTCACCAAGCTGGGGACAGCATGCGAGCTGGTGCGGCCCCCCGATGAGATCAAGCGCAGGTGGGTTCTGCTCAGGTCCGAAGTGGGGTCCGGTAGGGTGCACTCCAAGGGAGGACCACCCTATGGAGCTGCCTGCTCTCCCACAGCCTGCTGGAGATGATGCTGGAGTCGGCGCTGACGGACCTGAAGGAGTCGGGGCTGGCGACCCTGCCTGGTTTCACCCACAACGCCCTCAAGCTGCTGCGGCTGCTCCAGGACTTCTTGTTCTCCGAGGGGCACAACAACCAGGCCCTGTGGAGCGAGAAGGTGGGTGGGCACGAGCAGGGGCTCCTGATCCCAAACCCGAGCTCTGAACCCTAGTCCTAAGCCCTTGCCCCTGATGTTAGCCCCAACCCTAAACCCTGCTCCTACCTGCAGCCCTTGAACCCAACCTTAGGTTAACAAGCATTGCCTTAACCCTAAACCCTAACCCATAACCACTAAATCCAACGCTGACCCTAAACCTCAGCCCTATTCTTACGCCCTCTCCATAAACCACATAAACTCTAACCCTCAGCCTTGACCCCTAACCCTGCCCCCTTGCTGTGAAGCCCAACCCTAGACCCTAACCCTTAACCCTAACCCTACACCGTTACCTTAAACACAATCCTNCCTACCTGCAGCCCTTGAACCCAACCTTAGGTTAACAAGCATTGCCTTAACCCTAAACCCTAACCCATAACCACTAAATCCAACGCTGACCCTAAACCTCAGCCCTATTCTTACGCCCTCTCCATAAACCACATAAACTCTAACCCTCAGCCTTGACCCCTAACCCTGCCCCCTTGCTGTGAAGCCCAACCCTAGACCCTAACCCTTAACCCTAACCCTACACCGTTACCTTAAACACAATCCTATACTCTAACCCTATATGCTAGGATCTGACCCTAAACTCTATCCCTAACACATAACCTGTAAATCTAACCCTAACCCGTGCTGCTAACCCTAACCCTACGCTCTTGCTGTAAACCCTGACCCCGATCCTAAACCCTAATCCTTTATCCTAAACTTAACCTTGTGCCCTACCATGAATCCAACCCCCAGCCCTATGCCCTAACCCTAAACCCATCCCTAACACATAACCCCAACTCATAACCGCACCTCCTAAATCCTAATGCTAAACCTTAACCCTACATCCTTGCCATAAACCTCAGCCCTGACCCCAACCTGTAACCCCAACCCTATCATCTTACCGTAAACCTAACCCTATACTTCTAAACTGTATGCTAAGATCTGACCCTAAACCCTATCCGTAACTCATAACCTGTAAATCTAACCCTAATTCCTGCTGTGAACCCTAACCCTACACTCTTGCTGTAAGCCCTGACCCTGATCCTAAACCCTAATCCTTCATCCTAAACTTAACCTTGCTCCCCTACCACGAATCCAACTTCCAGCCCTATGCCCTAACCCTAAACCCATCCCTAACACGTATCCTGTAAATCTCACCTTACCTCCTAAATCCTAATGCTAAACCTTAACCCTACATCCTTGCCGTAAACCTCAGCCCTGACCCCAGTCCTACATCCTCACCCTGACCCCAACCTGTAACCCCAACCCTATAACCTTACCGTAAACCTAACCCTATACTCTTATCCTGTATGCTTAGATCTGTCCCTAAACCCTATCCGCAAATCATAACCTGTAAATCTAACCCTAATTTGTGCTGTAAACCCTGACCCTACGCTCTTGCTGTAAACCCTGACCCTGATCCTAAACCCTGATTCTTCATCCTAAACTTAACCTTGCTCCCCTACCACGAATCCAACTTCCAGCCCTATGCCCTAACCCTAAACCCATCCCTAACACGTATCCTGTAAATCTCACCTTACCTCCTAAATCCTAATGCTAAACCTTAACCCTACATCCTTGCCGTAAACCTCAGCCCTGACCCCAGTCCTACATCCTCACCCTGACCCCAACCTGTAACCCCAACCCTATAACCTTACCGTAAACCTAACCCTATACTCTTATCCTGTATGCTTAGATCTGTCCCTAAACCCTATCCGCAAATCATAACCTGTAAATCTAACCCTAATTTGTGCTGTAAACCCTGACCCTACGCTCTTGCTGTAAACCCTGACCCTGATCCTAAACCCTGATTCTTCATCCTAAACTTAACCTTGCTCCGCTACCACGAATCCAACTTCCAGCCCTATGCCCTAACCCTAAACCCATCCCTAACACGTAACCCCAACTCATAACCGCACCTCCTAAATCCTAATGCTAAACCTTAACCCTACATCCTTGCCATAAACCTCAGCCCTGACCCCAATCCTACATCCTCACACTGACCCCAACCTGTAACCCCAACCCTATAACCTTACCGTAAACCTAACCCTACACTCTTACCCTGTATGCTAAGATCTGACCCTAAACCCTATCCGTAAGTCATAACCTGTAAATCTAACCCTAATTCCTGCTGTGAACCCTGACCCTGATCCCTCATCCTAAACTTAACCTTAACCCTACACCCTTACTCTAACCCCAAAACCCCAGCCCTGTACCCTAAGCTCTAACCCTACTCCGTAACCCCAATTTATAACCACACCTCCTAAATCCTAATCCTAAACCTTAACCCTACATCCTTGCCGTAAACCTCAGCTCTGACCCCAATCCCAATCCTCAACCCCAACCCTACAACGTCACTGTAAACCGAAATCCTACTCCTATACCCTAAGCCCTACCCTTAACTCATATTTATAAAGCCAACCGCACCTCCTAAATCCAAGTCCTGAACCTCAGCCCTACATCCTTGCTGTAGCCCTCAGCCCTGACCCCAATCCCATGCCCACACCCCAACCCTGACCCTACACCCTGACCATAAACCCATACCCTGAGCCCCAGCCCACCACCCTCATGCCAAACCCAACCTAGTTTGTCACCAGGGTTATGAGCTGGGGCTCTACCCTGCCCCTAAACCCTGATCCGAACCCTGCGTCCCCCAGATCTACGAGGGGGTGAGCAGTCTGCTGGACAAGCTGGGCGTCTGGTACCACCTGGCCAACGGCACCTCCGACCTCAAGGAGATGGCCCAGACGGGTCTACGCATCCTCGTGGGCTACATCATGCTGCAGGACCCCCAGGTGGGTGACCCTTTCCTGGGGCTCGAGGTGGGACGCCAGCCCTTGGGGCAGGGCAGGTGGCCCCATCTCACGTCCCTTGTCCCCTCCAGCTGCACTCGCTGGCGTACGTGAAGCTGCACAGCCTGCTGCAGACTGCCTCGGCCCCCAAAAAGGATGAGGCTTGCTACCTGTTGGGCAAGTTGGAGACTCCACTGCGACGCTCCCTGGAAGCCAAGTCGGAGACCTTCTCCTGGTTGGTGCCCATCGTCCGGACGCTCATGGACCAGTGCTATGAGACCCTGCAGCTGCAGCTCTTCCTGCCTTCGCTGCCCCCCACCAACGGCAGCCCCACTTTCTACGAGGACTTCCAGCACTTCTGCACCACCCCGGAATGGAGGGGCTTCATCGAGAAGCACGTGGGTGCCACAGGGCTTGGGGTGGCATTGCTGTTGGGGGAACAGCTTCCCAGGCTTAGAGATGGGGCTATGCTGCAGCGGGGTCCTCATGTCACCGGCAGGTTGGGACAGCCTGCAGGGGTGACCTGCAGGGCAAGGATGCTCGTAGCCTGGATGGTGGTTGGTGGATGCCAAGCCCTGCAAACGCCTCTCCTCTCATCCCCGTTCTCTTGGTAGGTGCAGCCCACCATGGCCCAGTTTGAGATGGACACCTTCGCCAAGAGCCATGACCACATGTCCAATTTCTGGAACGCCTGCTACGACGCCATGATGAGCAGCTCTCAGCGGCGGGAGCAGGAGAAGGCGGCCAGTCGCAAGATGTTCCAGGTATTGCCTGCTCCTATCCCTGGGGACGTCACCCTGGGGATATTCTCCTCATCCTGAGGACGCGCTTCTCACCCCAAGGATGTGCTCTTTGTTCTGGGGGTGTCATCCTAGGGACGTGTTCCTCTCCCTGGGGACATTCATCCCAGGGATGTGCTGCTCATCCTGGGGATCTCATCCTGGGGACATCCTCTGCACCCTAGGGATATCATTGTCAGGGTGTGCTCCTCATCCTGGGGACATTCTCCTCATCCCAAAGATGTCCTCCTCACCACGGCTACATGCTCCTCACCACAGGGACATGCCTCTGACTTTGGGAACATTAACCCTAGGGATTTTTTAATTCAATTAGGACATCCTCCTCACCCTGGGGGCATTGCCCCAGGGATGTGCTCCTCATCCTGAGGACATCATCCCAAGGATGTACTTATCATCGTAGGGATGTCGCTCTTGGGAAGGGCTCCTCATTCTGTGGACATGCTCCTCATTTTGGGGACATCATCCCAGGGATGTGCTCCTCACCCCTAGGATGTCATCCCAGGGACATGCTCCTTGCCCTGAGGAGATTAATCCTGGGGATGTGCTCTTCATCCTGGGACATGTCATCCTGGGGAGATCCTCCTTACTCCGGGGACATTGTCCTCAGGATGTGCTCCTCATCCCTGGGACACCATCCCCTGGACATCGTTCCAGGGATGTGCTCCTCGCCTTGCGTACATGCTCCTCACCCCAGGGACATGCTCCTCACCCTGGCGACATTAATCCTGGGGATGTGTTCTTCATCCCTGGGATGTCATCCAGGGAACACGCTCCTTACCCTGGAGACATTGCCCTCAGGAAGTGCTCCTCATCCCAGGACCGTCGTCCTGGGGATGTGCTCCTCACACTGGGAACATGCTTCTCACCCAGGGACGTCGTCCTGGGGATATGCTCCTCACCCCAAGTACATCATCCTGGGGACGTTCTCCTTGCCCTGGGGATGTCACCCCATGGACATGCTCCTCGCCTCAGGGATGTCCCCAAGCCACTTCACTCTCCTGCTCCCTCGGCAGGAGCTGGTGCTGGAGCCGGTGGCAAAGCGCGCCAAGGCGGAAAACGCCCGGCACGCCAACGTGCTCAAGCAGGCCAACAACCACCACGGCACCGTGCTGAAGCAGTGGCGGTCCCTGTGCCGCCTGCTCACCTCACCCCGCTCCGCCTGGGCTGACCGGTAAGTCCCCGCCTTGGTCCTTGGGGAGGGGTGGCACAGCTGGGGGTCCCCGGGGTGCCTCATCCCCGCCTGCCCCCCAGGAACCCACCAGAGGTTCGCTGGAAGCTGTCGAGCGCCGAGACCTACTCCAGGATGAGGCTGAAGCTGGTGCCCAACCTGAATTTCGATCAACACTTGGAGGCCAGCGCCCTACGGGACAACTTGGGTGAGGCTGATGGGAGTGGAGCACCCAGGGGTCTCCCCATGCCGCGGGCAAGGGGGTGACACCGGTTGGATGCAGGTGGTGGGGTTGAGCTGGGAGCTGTTGTGGACCCTGTTGGGGTTTGGGGGGTGGAATGGGGACCCTTCACAGGACTTGTCCCCCAGCTGTGGGGGGTCAGGGGGAGCTGCTGACCCCCTCCTCATTTCAGGAGCTGACCACCTCCACAACCCCGCCGAGTCCCTCCCGCTCGCCATGGCCAAGGAGGCCAAGGTGAGCGAGCTGGAGGATGACCAACTGGCTGAGGAGGACCTCCCCGTCCTGGACAACCAGTGAGTGTCCCCATGCCCTCCCATGGCACTGGCTCGCCCAGGCTGGGGGTGTCACTGGGGTCTCCTCACCCCTGGTGTCACTCAGGGCTGAACCCAAGGAGCAGAACCAGCGGGAGAAGCTGGTGGTCTCAGAGGACTGCGAGCTCATCACGACAGTGGCCGTTGTCCCCGGCCGCCTGGAGGTGACAACCCAGCACATCTACTTCTACGATGGCAGCAGTGAGAAGGAGGAGACGGAAGGAGGTAATGGCACGTGCTCCTTGGAGGGTCCCCGCAGCAAGGTGGGGTGAGGAACCCCCCCACCCATCCATCTCCTCCAGAAGCCCATCATGCTGGGTGCTGGTTGTTTTGGGGGTGGGTTCCTCCCAGCCCCAGGGCGATCCTGGCCCCCATTCCCGCTTTGGGAACTGGGGGTCTGGGTATACGGTGAAGTCCACAGGGGTTTTTGCTGCCCCCTCCATTTTGGCAGGGATCGGCTACGACTTCAAGCGCCCCTTGTCCCACCTACGCGAGGTCCACCTGCGCCGCTACAACCTGCGCCGCTCTGCCCTTGAGCTCTTCTTCATCGACCAGGCCAACTACTTCCTCAACTTCAAGAAAAAGGTGGTGGCACCTTTTCCCCCCCCGACCCAGAATCCCCCAGGGGCTGCAGCACTACCCAGGTTCTGGCCACTCCATGTCCTGCCCGCTTCGTCCCCACCAGGTGAGGAACAAGGTGTACTCCTGCATCCTTGGCCTGCGTCCCCCCAACCAGATCTACTTCGGCAGCCGGTCGCCCCAGGAGCTGCTGAAAGCCTCAGGGCTCACCCAGGTACCAGCCACCCAAGCCCACCCCCACCCCGTATCTCCCCTTCCCAGATGGCAAAGGGGAGGGTGCCAGCATGGGATGGGGATGCCCATGGGAGCAGGGGTGGCCATGGGACTGGAGATCGCCATGGGATGAGGATGGCCGTGGGACCAGGGATGGCCACAAGATGGGGATGTCTGTGGGACTCAAGATGGCCATGGGGTGGGAGCAGTCATGGGACAAGGGATGGCCATGGAATGGAAATGGCCATGGGACGGGGGATGGCCATGGAATGAGGATGGCCATGGGACCGGGGATGGCTGTGAGATGGTGATGGCCATGTGACCAGGGATGGCTGTGAGATGAGGATGGCCATGGGACCAGGCATGGCCACTAGATGGGGATGTCTGTGGGACCCAAGATGGCCATGGGGTGGGAACAGCCATGGGACCCGGGATGGCCGTGGAACCAGGGATGGCTGTGGAACCGGGGACAGCTGTGGTACCAGGGGTGGTTTGGGAGCAGGGATAGCCATGGAACAGGAACAGCCATGGAGTGGGTGGGTCTTCCCCCTGTCCTGCCCCAACCCCAGCCCATCTCAGCCACTTCCCCTTTGCTCCAGAAATGGGTCCTGCGGGAGATCTCCAACTTCGAGTACCTCATGCAGCTGAACACGATCGCGGGGCGCACCTACAATGACCTCTCCCAGTACCCCGTGGTGAGCCCCATGTCCTCTCCCCACTATACCCCCAGCGAGCCGAGGTCCCCCTCAGCCTCACCCACCTCCCGCCCCTACCCAGTTCCCCTGGATCCTGCGGGATTACGTCTCAGAGACCCTCGACCTCACCAACCCAGCCGTGTTTCGGGACCTGTCCAAGCCCATCGGGGTGGCCAACGAGCGGCATGCCCGGGACGTGAAGGAGAAGTGAGTGTCCCCAAAACTGAGGGACGGGGGACGTGCTGGAGCTCCTGGCTGGCTCCTGGTTGGACCCTCCCCTCCCACCTCACCCCCAGGTATGAGAGCTTCGAGGACCCCACGGGCACCGTGGACAAATTCCACTACGGCACACACTACTCCAACGCGGCGGGCGTCATGCACTACTTGATCCGCACCGAGCCCTTCACCACCCTCCACATCCAGCTGCAGAGCGGCAGGTTGGGTGCCCAGTGGGTAGATCCCAGGGAGAGGACATCAAGGGGGACAAGTGGGCTCCAACTGGGTGTCCTGTACCACCAGGTTTGACTGCTCGGATCGGCAGTTCCACTCGGTGCCGGCGGCGTGGCAAGCCCGCATGGAGAACCCCGTAGACGTCAAGGAGCTCATCCCCGAGTTCTTCTACTTCCCTGAGTTCCTGGAGAACCAGAACGGTAAGGGGCACCCATCGTGCCCACCAGGGGGACAGCACCCACAGGAGCATGGCAGGGGTTGGTGTCCCTCACCCCCTGCCTGCCCTGCCTGCAGGCTTCGACCTGGGCTGCCTGCAGCTCTCCAACGAGAAGGTGGGCGACGTGGTGCTGCCCCGGTGGGCGCGCTCCCACGAGGACTTCATCTACCAGCACCGCAAAGCCCTGGTGAGATGGTGGAGCCCATCCCAAACTACCCTCCACTCCCACCCTTGGGGAGGGGGGGTCGTTACAGGGGGGTGGTGGGCGTTCCCGGCCCACCCTGATGCCCCATCCTTGGACAGGAGTCAGAGTATGTCTCGGCCCACCTCCATGAGTGGATCGACCTTATTTTTGGGTACAAGCAACGAGGCCCGGCTGCCGTGGAGGCCCTCAACGTCTTCTACTACTGCACCTACGAGGGTGAGCTGTGGGGCAGGGAGGTGGAGGGGCACCTGCCAGGTGGCTCCTCATGACCATCTCCATCCTCAGGGGCCGTGGACCTGGATGCCATCGCCGATGAGACGCAGAGGAAGGCTCTGGAAGGCATCATCAGCAACTTTGGGCAGACACCCTGCCAGCTGCTCAAGGTAACTCATAAGCCCACCCCCCAAAAAATAACCCCTTTTAGGGGGGCATCCCCCTTCTCATGGGTTCCCTCACCGCCCCCCAACCCCCCAGGAACCCCATCCCGCCCGGCTGTCAGCGGAGAGCGCTGCCCAGAGGCTGGCCCGCCTCGACACCCGCTCACCCAACGTCTTCGAGAACCTGGATCAGCTCAAGTCCTTCTTTGTGGAGGTGAGGACAACTCCGGGATGGTCCCTTTCCAGGGACTAGGGGGGCGGTGTTGGCCAGGAGGGTGCCCACCAGTTGCTGTCTCCCCACAGGGCATCAGCGATGGGGTGGCCCTGGTGCAAGCCGTGGTCCCCAAGAACCAGGCGCATTCCTTCATCACTCAGGGATCACCCGATGTCCTGGTGAGCGCAGGGAAACTGAGGCACAGGGGCCCACTGTTAGCCCAGGAGGGCTCCAGCGGTGGGAGATGTGTCACCTCCATCTCTGCCCAGGTCACCGTGAGTGCCAACGGCTTGTTGGGGACCCATAACTGGTTACCCTACGACAAGAACATCTCCAACTACTTCAGCTTCACCAAAGACCCCACCGTCTCCAACGCAAAGTGAGTTGACACACGGTCCCCCACGGATTGTCCCCAAAGGTTCCACCAGCCCACCCATGTCCCTCCCCACCAGGACCCAGCGCTTCCTGCAGGGCCCCTTCGCCCCTGGCGTGGACCTCTGCTCCCACACGCTGGCCGTGTCCCCTGACGGGAAGCTGCTCTTCAGCGGGGGACATTGGGACAACAGCCTCCGCGTCACCTCTCTGGCCAAAGGGAAGGTCGTTGGGCACATCACCCGGCACATAGGTACGTCTTCCTCCGGTGATGAAGGTCCAATGGTGCCTCCATGGGTTTGTAGGACCATGGCAGGAGACAGGAGACATAGGAGCAGGCAGGGGACATCTCCCAGTGTCCCCCTTCTCTGGGAATGGTCCAGGCTCCGCCGCAGAGCTGGGCTGGGGTTAGGGTTAGCAGCATCTCCACACCCCAAAACACATCTCGGTGCCGAGCACGGTGGGACGGGACCAGCACCTCATGGTGTCCCTCTGGGTGTCACAGATGTTGTCACCTGCCTGGCACTTGACCTCTGCGGCATCTACCTCATTTCTGGGTCCCGGGACACCACCTGCATGGTGTGGCAGGTCCTACAACAGGTAGGGGGGGTTGACCCTTACCCCACGCTCCAACCACGGGGAGCTCGTGGTGGGGGCTGCCACCAGGTCACTGAGGTCTCCGTGTCCCCACTGCCAGGGTGGGTTTTCCAGCGGCCTGGCTCCCAAGCCTGTCCAGGTCCTGTACGGCCACGACGCCGAGGTGACGTGCGTGGCCATCAGCACCGAGCTGGACATGGCGGTGTCGGGCTCCAAGGTGAGTTGGGCTTGGTGGGGTTGGGCGGCAGGGTGGGCAGTGCCACCATCATCACCTTGCGTCCCCGTCCCTCCTGTAGGATGGCACCATCATCATCCACACGATCCGCCGGGGTCTCTTCATCCGCTCCCTGCGGCCGCCCGGCGAGAGCTCCCCACCTGCCGTTCTTTCCCACCTCGCCGTGGGGCCGGAGGGGCAGGTGGTCGCCCAGACTGCAGTGGGTCAACGAGCCTGCTCGAAGGTATGGCCAGGTGTCCCCGTGTCGCGTCCCCCCTCGTCACCGTCACCACGCGTGTGCGTCCTCCTCCTCTCTGCTCTGCCTTTCAGGACAGGTTTGCGCTGCACCTCTACTCGGTCAACGGGAAGCACCTCTCCTCCGTCGCGCTGGACGAGGAGGTGACGGCCATGTGCCTGACGGAGGAGTTCATGGTGCTGGGGACCACGCAGTGCGGCCTGGAGATCCGTGACCTCCAGAGGTGAGGGCTGCCACCCACCTCGTCCCACTCCAGCCCACCCCCTTTGGGTGCCTGGAGGGGGACCCGTCCCACCACTCGTCTTCTCGCAGCCTGAGGGCAGCCGTGCCCCCCGTGCCCATGCGGGTGCGCGTCCGGAGCGTGTCCGTCACCAAGGAGAAGAGTCACATCTTGGTGGGGTTGGAGGATGGGAAGCTCATCGTGGTGGGGGCTGGGCAGCCTGCTGAGGTGAGTGTGGCCCCCCCAGCCCAGGGGGTGGTGGGACAGGGGGAGGCTTCACGCCTGGGTGACGTTGTTGGGACGGGGACCTCTGCGTGTCCTCCTGGCTCTCCAGGGTGGAGAGGGACAGGGGTGGGGTGGGACGGGGGAGATGTGGGGAAGGGAGGGAATTGGGATGAGGAATGGAGGTAGGGAAGGGGG
>VZSF01003447.1:0-87309 GCA_013398295.1 Chionis minor | reverse complement strand
AAGTAGGTGGGGAAAGAGTTCTTCAGAAAAACTGGTATAAAGCCAGAGAAGTACAGAGGCCTTGCAATTAGTAGAAATTAAATTTTAACAAGATTATTCATCTAGAAGTAGTTCTGGGCAGGAAATGTTTTCCAGTCTGCAAAAACATGTGAGACTAATACAGTGCTCCTGTTCTGCTTTGAATGAAGAAAGGGCAGGGGAGCAAAGAGCCCAGTGTGCTGTTTTCACTCAGCCCAGAATAACCAGACATCCAGGAAGAGCCAGAGTGAACTCCTCTGCCTGAGGATCCGACATCCTTATTGGAGACACCAAAGGAGAGATCCTCTTTGCTCCCAGGCTGTGCTTCATGCTCTACAGTTTTAATCAGAAATTCTGTCACACAGTTCTTATTTCTTAACAGAGTATTTAACTGATACAAAATGTCCTCTGAGAACCAGTAGGTTAGAGGAGATCTTCCTCCCTCATTCTTCCTATCAAATTGGTTGGTGGTGTATTTTCAAGTCAATGTCCCAATTATCAGCACTCTCTTCTAAAATGTAGCAAGTTGCTGGGCTCTCTGTGCCACAGGTCCAAGATTTTTTCCTGATTTGGTGACTAATGTATTTTCCCATTTTAGACTACTTTCAGCATCTTCCTGTCATTTGTTCTGGCTTCAGAGCAATAGTAGAGACACTGGTGCAATTTAAGTTCTTTCAACTACCATGTCTTCCTGTGTTGGATAGAGATTGAGTCAGCAACACTTACATATGTATACATAAGTGTGTTCATGTATGTGTCTCTGTGTGTATATATATAGACATATATATACTTATGAATCCAGGTGTGTTTTCTACATAAGCTTAGGAAGCTTATATAGAGCTTATATAGGTCATTTGGGAGGAAGCAATTTTTAAAATCACTTGCATAAAGTAATTCTACAAAATGCAAGATACATTACTAATATTAAACACCAGAATGTGGTGAATGCAACTTTTTAAAGGTGAACTCTGTAAGGTGGGTGCTTTTAAAAGATAGTCAGAATCATAGAATTATAAAATCATAGAATGGTTTGGGCTGAAAGGGACCTTAAAGATCATATAGTTCAAACCCCCTTGACATGAGCAGGGCAAGGACACCTCCCACTAGACCAGGTTGCTCAAAGCCCCATCCAGCCTTGCCTTGAACACTTCCAGGGATGGGGTATCCACAACTTCCCTGGGCAACCTGGGCCTGTGTCTCACCACCCTCAAAAAATTAACCTAATTCTAAATCTACCTTCTTTCAGTTTGAAGCAATTACCCTTTGTCCTGTCACTACAAGCCCTTATAAAAAGTCCCTCTCCAGCTTTCTTGTAGGCCCCTTTCAAATACTGGAAGGCTGCTATAAGGTCTTCTCAGAGCCTTCTCTTCTTCAGGCTGTTCTCAGTCTGTTCTCTGCCCAGCCTGTATTTGTGCATGGGGTTTCCCTGACCTACATGCCGGACCTTGCCCTTGACCTTGTTGAACTTCATGAAGTTGGCATGGGCCCACTCTCAAGCCTCTCAAGGTCAATCTGGATGGTGTCCTTTCACCCCAATGTGTTGGCTGCTCTACACAGCTTGGTGTCATTGGCAAACTTGCTGAGGGTGCACTCAATCCCAACATCCATGTTGCCAGCAAAGATGTTAAATGGCACTGGCCCCAGTATGGACCCGTGAGGAACATCACTCATCACTGCTCACCACTTGGACATGGAGCCATTACCCACAACCTTCTGAGTGCGGCCATCCAGCCAGTTCCTTATGCACTGACTGGTCCATCCATCAAATCTATTTCGCTCCAATTTAGAGACCAGGATGTTATATGGGATGGTGTCAAATTCTTTGCACAAGTCCAGGTAGAGGACATTAGTAGATAGAGGAGTTGCTCTCCCCTTATCCACCAATGCTGTAACACCATCTTAGAATGTCACCAAATTTATCAGACATGATTTGCTCTTAATGAAGCCATGTTGGCTGTCACTGATCACCTCCTTATTTTCCATGTGCCTTAGCATAGTTTCCAGGAGGATGTGCTCCATGATCTTGGCAGGCACAGAGGTGAGACTGACTGACCAGTAGTTCCCTGGGTCTTCTTTTTTACCCTTTGTAAAAATGGGGGTTGTTTCTCCTTTTCCAGTCAGTGGCAATTTCACCAGACTACCACAACTTCTCAAATGGGATGGATAGTGGCTTGGCAACTTCATCTGCCAGTTCCCTCAGGACTCATGAGTGAATCTGGTCTTGGACCTGGACTCCTAGAGTAGGTAGTACCTCATTCTCCCAGTCCCTGCCTTTGCCTTCTGCAACTTCGGAGGTGTGGCTAGAGCCGTTACCAGTGAAGACTGAGGCAAAAAAGTAGTTGAGTACTTCAGCCTTGTCCATGTCCCAGGTGACCGTGTCCCCCTTTTCCTTTCTGAATGAGCCCACGTTTTCCTTAGACTTCCTTTTGTCACTGACATAGCTGTAGAAGGCTTTCTTTTTGCCCCTCATGCCCCTGGTCAGATTTAACTCTACCTGGGCTTTGGCTTTCCTAACCTGATCCCTGGCTGCGCAGACAATTTCTCTGTATTCCTCCCAGGCTACCTTGCTTCCACCTTCTGTAGACTTTGTTTTTCTGTTTGAGATTGTCCAGGATCTCCTTGGTCGTCCACACAGGCCTCCTGGCATTTTTGCCTGACTTCCTCTTTGTTGGGATGCATCACTCCTGAGCTTGGAGGAAGTGATCATTGAATATTAGGGGGTTTTCTTGGGCCCCTCTTCTGTCCAGGGCTTTATCCCACTGTACTCAACCAAGGAGATCCCTGAAGAGGCCAAAGTCTGCTCTCCTGAAGTCCAGAGTAGCAAGCTGACTGTGTACCCTCCTTACCACTCTAAGGATCTCAAACTCCATCATCTCATGGTCACTGCAGCCAAGGCTGCCCTTGAGCTTCACATTCTCCACCAGCCTCTCCTTGTTGGTGAGAATGAGGTCCAGCATGGCACCCCTCCTCATTGGCTCTTCTACCAGTTGGAGATGGAATTTTTTGTCGATGCATTCCAGGAACTTCCTGGATTGCTTATGGCCTGCTGTATTGTCCTTCCAAAAGATATCGGTGTGGTTAAAGTCCCCCATGAGGACCAGGGCTTGCAAATGTGAGACTGCTCCTGTCTGTCTATAGAGGGCTTCATCCTCTCTGTCTTCCTGGTTGGGTGGCCTGTAGCAGACCCCCACTCTCATATCACCTGTCCCTGCCCTCCCTCTAATCTTGTCTAATAAGCTTTCAGTTGGCTCTTCATCCATCCCCAGGCAGAGGTCCATGCACTCCAGCTAGTTATTGACATAGCGGGTGACACTCCCTCCTCATCTCCCCTACCTGTCCTTCCTGTAGAGTCTGTATCCTTCTGTTCCAACACTCCAGTCATAGGAGCCGTCCCACCATGTTTCCGTTATGCCAGTAGGATCATAGCCTTGCAGGTTTGTGCACATCTCTAACTCCTCTTATTTGTTCCCTGTGCTATGTGCATTTGCACAGAGGCATTTCAGTTGGGCCCCTGAAGAAGATAAGTTACTGGCTGGAGTAGGTAGTTTTCCTTTATGCTGCACTCTAGGTGCTCTCCTGCTGACCTGCAACTCATCTCCAGGTTTTGGGCCTCTATTACTGGTATTTGCATCATACTGGTAGGAGTGGGATGGATTATGTTTCCCCTTCCCCATCAACTCTAGTTTAAAGACCTCTTCACAAGCTTGGCAAGCCTCTGACCAAAGATGTTCTTCCCCTCTTCTGTCAGGTGGACTCCATCTAGCCTCAGCAGACCAGGTTTCCCAAAGTGAGTCCCATGATGTAAGAAGCCAAACTCCTGGCTGTGGCACCAGCCCTGTAGCCATTTGTTGATTTTCTGGATTCACCTGGACCTATCAACCCCCTTCCCGTTGACCAGGAGGACTGATGAAAAAACTACCTGTGCCCCCAAAGTCCCTGACTGCTGCTGCCTAATGCGTATTGTAATTTTTGAGAATAATGGCCTGTATCATATGAATGGCTTTTAACTTCTGCCAGGGAGGAGTATTTTTCCTAACTAGACTACTAAACAGTGTTGAGCTTTAGCTTCTTACCTTTTAAAGATGTTCTAAATGATGTTGAATTTATTATTAGTTGAGAGAAGATGCAATGTTTAATGGTTAAGAAAAGTATTAATATTGAATGTTATGCCTAATGTGTATTATTCCTATTTTCACTGTAGCTTCTGTATAATGAAAAAAAAGAGTTTTCTAACTAGTAGTCATTTCTAGCAATCACAGTGAAAACTTTCTCTCCCAGTAAAAAAGAAACTATAGAGAAAAACAAGTGATCCCTGACAAACTAAATTCACAGTTCAGTCTGAGTTGAGGTGAAAACTGAAATATTAAGGTTTTCCCTGCTTCTAGCATAAACTTCTCCATGTGCAGTGTATGGACTGCCATTAGTGTGGAATAAGAATATACATACCCAATATAGTTTTTGCCCTTTTGAAATAAGTCAGCTTCTATTCCCAACACTTGACTAATCTTATCTTCAGCCTTTTTCTTGGTCTTGAGGAACTGACATCCGTAGATCACCGTAATGACTGTAAAATAGCAGAAGTAATGGCAGCAGCAGTATTAAACTGCTTGCATAATCTACTATAATGCTACTATTTCCTGTCAAAGCTGTATTGTGTAATTTTCAAATATTCTTTAAAGTACACTTTGATACACCCTGGAACAGGATTGTGACAGTGCATATTTAAACACCAAACTGGCATAATATGTCAGTCTGTTACTTCCCCTTGCACATAAGAACAGAAATACAACTTGCTTACTGAATATGTCTCTTGTCAAGCAATCTTAGTCTTTCACTGAAAAAGCAACTGCTATCCATTCCTGACATCATAAAAGGAAAAAAGCTTTCAATTAAAAGAGTCAGATGACTAGTAGTCTAGTCTCACAGGCTTAATTTAATGACTTCTTTATATGATCACGGTCTTTTTTTGAGAGTGGTTTTTTTTTTAATGCAGTCATATAACTGTGAATAATATCTTAAAAACTGTTTTATGTTTTTTATGAAGTTAATCTTGGGCACCTTAAGATTCACAAGGTTAAAAGCCAAGAAGTTTAGATCAATTACATCTTATGAGAAAATTACAGTATGAAATACTTGCAGTAGAACTTGCCTTCTGTTTTCATTTTCACACCACGCCTGGCTGGGTAGCCTCTCCAAAGAGAATTGTCAGGGGCTACTCTAGCTGAAATAACCTAATACTGTAAAAGTAGCCATATGCTCCAACACCTCCATACAGAGATTTACAGTATCTTAATCGTGAGTGTAAACTGTGGTGTGCTTGGCATGGACTAGAAAGCACGACAAGGGACATAAGGGACAAGGACAATTATGCCAGGCTTTTGCTGAGGATAGGGTGGGCTAACCAGGAGCACTATGTTCTTTTGTGCACTGAAGGTGGGAAGGATGGATTTGAAGCCAGTTGTCACAGCCTATGGATTGCCTACTGCGATGGCTTTCTGTTCAGACAAGAAATATGTCAATAACTTGACCATGATATTCACTATCAGTATAAAATTGTTGCTTGCAATGACTTAATCATGGGAAAGGTTTTAAAGTTATTAAGTACTTTCTGTGTGTTCACGCAAGGACTGTGTATGGTAATTGGCTATATAACACTGGCTGCTTCTGCGGCTACAACTAAAGGTTTTTCAAGTATACATAATTGTACTTGAATATATTTAGAGACATAAACCAGATACTTCTAGGAGGAAGCACTCAGAGTGCATACAGTGAAGAAGGTTTCTTTTCCTTTCTCTTGGGCCCCATTATACATAGCAGTGTGTTCTTACTACTGCTGATTTTGGCTGTATCTCGTGACCTTCTTAGAAATAAGTTTGTGATTCCCACAGCAGGTGTCCAGTGCTACATAGATTATGGATGTAAACCAGCTTGGGCAGCAGGTGACACTGAATTTCTTTTTCAGTAGGGATGATAAGCATAATTTTTCTGAAAATCCTTTGGTCTGTTATTTGACTTTCACAAGGTTGTGTCCCTCTTCAGCTTTTCCCTGATTTTGACAGAGTGATTGTACCTAAAGTAATCCCTTGGGATTAAGCTTTTTTGAAAAAGCCACTGGTGACATTGTATGGCTTGTAGATTTATCTGTTCTTGAATTGTGGATGGCATACATGATAGAGACGCCAATTCTGTCTGGGGGCTCATCATACACAAGCAAATGGGGCTTAAGTTGAAACAAACTGGACTGAATTTGGATCTTAAGGTACTTCAGGGTAATATAACCCAAACTCCTATTATAATACCTAGTTCTGCAGCAATATTTCTCCTTGTTAAAGCAAGAACTCAGAAGATTTAAGTTTAGTTTTCCTTTGTATTCTGTACACAAAACTCCCCTCTCAAGGTTTGTTTTTGTTTATTTGGTATTTTAATGTGTGGTTTGTAGGTATTTGACTAGATATGAATTCTGAGCTCATTAGTTCATTATAGTTTATGTATGCAAGGTGTTCACAAATTATGTATGCTTTTGTGAATGTGACAATGGGTGTCTTGAACAGTGTGAATAACTGGCATATTTTTGATATCCTGGAATAATCCAAAAGCTTGAGGGAAGAGGGGAAAAAATATTTCTGTCTTTTGAAATGTCTCATTTTAGAAGTAATATTGAAGTGAATTTCAGAAAAAATTTTAATCGATCACTGCTTTGAATGTTTGTTTCCTCAAAGATGACTAGTCTGATGCAATTGACACAAATGCACTAAGTATTTTATTGAACCTGACTCTAATATTTTTGCAACAGGTGTGTGGCTGAAAACCTAGCCCTAATTACAAGTCCTGCTTGTGCTAGTCATTACCTGCTGAAAGTTAGTGAACCTTCAGGTGTAAAAGCAAGAGAGCTTGCTGTGTGTCTGTTTAAAGAAGTTGATTAGTTTACCAGAAAGTTATAAGGTAGCAGGAACACATACATAATTTGAGAGTTTATTGTTAACAGCACTAAAATCTACAGTTCTGTAAATTAGTTTTAAGGGAAATTGGAGGGATTCTTTGTATATATACACATTACTGGAAAGAGAGAATTAAGGTGCTGGGAGGCTCGGGTATTATTCATGGCTGTATTCCAAGCCATGCATATTGTTCAGCCATTGCTATTGCTAGTTATTATGCTACAATGGAAAACTGCTGACATAAAAACTTCTACAAAGATTTCCTTGCTGAGAACACCACTTTTGATAGGGTTTACCACATCATGATGCCTATGACACTGAAGAAATTTCCAGAAGGCAAACATCCAGTTCAGAAAGAGGTCTGCTCTCAGTGAATGTCTCCCCATCAAAGTCTATTTGCTCCTCTGGGAAAACTGCAGTATTTTCTGGACGTGGCTTATAAAGGAAATATTTGGACAGTTACAAGGCTTCTCTTTTTAATGATGTTCTACACAGAAGGGATTTGTAGGCTGGAGAACGTCCCAGTAGAAGACTTTATTGGAGGTTATTAGGAAGACGTCTTCACTCTGTATGCATTTCCCCCTTCTAAGGCTTGCCAATTTACTTATGGATCTCTTCTAAGCTACGGAAAGCAACCTGCATGATACAAAGAGAAATCAAACTTTTCCATCAGGCTGTAGGCATCAGTGAAACAATAAGTGGTTCAAAACCTGCTTGTTATAGGAGTAGAAGAGTGCGGATTACATATTTATGAAGGAGGGTCTCAAGCAGTGTCAGCCAGGGGGGGCATGCGATACCCACTCAGGACCTCCTGTGACCATCTCCCGAGGATGGAGTGTGTGAGGGGTTTATCTATGCATCAAGGAGTAACCAAAGCAATACAGAGGTTGTAATGTTTTAGTTCCATGTGAGGAACACATGACAAAATTGTCAATGACTTAATTAATCAGAAATTAGGCCTGTCGGACAGACACTGTCTTCTTGCTGTAAAGATCTCACTGGCTGTCTGGTCAATGACTAGGACTTCATTATACTACTGCTAGTATTTGCAGTAACATTTGCAGAAACTTCTGAATGCTGGGTGTTGGTTACATGCTAATAAGCTGGGTGACGTCACGAACAGTTACTCTGATGTGCAACTGGCTTCTTTAGATTTCTGGTTTTGTCATTATGATAAGTATTCCCGGAATTTATCAAGTAGAATTTTGTAGTTTTGAAATACAGCACTGCTTTCCAAACAAATCGCTTTATTGATGAAATTTTCCCTTGCCTCTGTTACATATTTGCTTATAAATAATTTTCCTGGAAGTATCGGTTAGGTTAAGAGTTTAACATACACTTCTACTTTTCTTTTATATGGGTGATGGCTAAGGCTGAAGAAAATTGCAAAGAGTTAATTCTCTTTATTATATTGTATTTTGTAACTACAGGAGTTCTTAAATTTATGTAATGGATGCCCAAAATCTAGGTGAGAACCTAACTCTTATTAACATAAATGCATGCACGAATAAAGATTCCACTTGGGAACTAGATCTTACCACTTCTAGACATGGTGAATAATATTTTACTTAATAAAAGGTGCACTTACATCATTCAGATAGCTTGTTGAGTAGGAAATCGTTCAGCCGAGAAAGGTTATGTGAGTTCGGTTCATTAAACTGTGTGTTCATTATGAGTGTGTTTGTCTTGCTTCATGGTACATTTGGCTATGCATTAAACATAAGTTTGATGAATTGATAAGTTGTCCTTGTTTTGATGGTATGTAAAAATGCAGTTAGCTAATTGGAGCACTGAATAGATATTATTTATATTACTACCGTGATAAAGTTCAGGCTTCTGCCTGGTTTTCATTTGAGGTGCTATGCAGATTATTACGGTCGTCTGTGTTGTATCTTGCAATTATGACTAATGAAAAGGAGCTTGGAAGGGGAAAGATGGCATGTCAATTGGCAGTAAAAATTGTACCCTTGTTCAGCTGTGAACTTGAAGCCTGTTGAGGTGTATTGGTCCTTCCACTGCTGTTGCTAGATCCAGGGTGTTAATACCTATGTGCTGAGTAAATTTACCAAAACCTGTCACTTAGTGGGTGCAAAATAGCAATTTTGTGTATGTGTTCTGGCCTGTGAAGGGAGCAGAAGAGGGGATTTGGTAGAGTAAGGTGTGGGCTTAGCAATATATATTCTCTCACTTACTAAGTTTGTTCACTGGGACAATACAGAAGAAAAAGTGAAGGTGCTTGCCTGTATTTCCCCCAAAATTAAAAGTGTAGTGTAATATTGTTGTAAACCAGCATAGATTGCTTGCATGGGATTTCCTGTGGACATATATCACTAATTCTGAACTGGAGCATTGATGTGCATTGAATGGGTCTGTTTTGTTGTGAAGTAAAACTCTATTAACTGTGTCATAGACAGACTTTTTTCCACTTTTGCAAATGTGCACACTCTTCTTTTGCTCTCCCAGGGAAAACTGTTTTTTGTAGCTTTGCCCTGACGTGGTGCCACTCTCCAGATGTGCACCTGTCACAGGTATGAGGCTCACTGACTTCGGTAAGAGTATGTCCTGTGATCTTCTGAACTCTGTTTCATTGGCCATCTGATACATCACTTCTCTGAAAAAATCCTCCCTCCTGCTCCTGGGAGAATACCTTGAGTCCTAGCGAACATTACAAAACAGGCCACAGATTAAGATAATTACGTATACAAATGATCCAACTTTTTGAATACCTGTTTCTAACCATTTAAGCTTTTGGTGTTTTTTTTTTTTTTTTGGTAAATACTTCTGTAACTCTCTAAAGAAAAACTTAATTTTTATAGACGGTTTCACAGGACACAGAGAAATTCTCTTTCAGCCATCCAATGACCCCAATGTTGTTTACTGGAGTCTAGTTTCTGAGTTATATCCAGTCACTCAATGGAAACAAATGATTTGCAAGTATTTCACTTCAGTGTCGCACTCATTATATCAGCCTGAAAATTGAAAACTTTGCGTCTTCTGCTTGTAGAGGTCTGGTATCTGCCTTGGGCCAACTGGCATACACTGTTAACCCAAGTATGCATACATATAAAGAAACTGGTTGCAAGAGCTAAGTTTATTGATGAAACAAAGTCTGTGCTCCAATACACTAGCACTTGATTGGCAGATTATAAAACTGAAGGCTCTGAAAGAAATTTACTATCGTCTTTCCATGTTCTTGTATTTAGACATTAGTAAGAATTTAATGCATCTTTGAACACTACAGAATAAGAAGCTGGTTTGTTTTGTTTTCCACAAATAAATTTGTATCAAGTAGAACTATACTTCTGTGTCCTGCCAGTATTTGTGATGGTTCCCTGGTGATGAAGATACTATTTACAGCAAAATATAGATTCTTGATTTAGTAAGACTTATTCTGTATTTCATTTGTAATAAATTTCCTGGCTGCTGAAGTGTTTTATGGAAGCTCACATATTTCATATAAGTAGTTGTATGCTGTAATAAAGACTGTATATATGGATGTATGAGGATACACGACAAATATCTGTCTACAAGAGCATAGCAAATACGTGTCACTGAGTCAACTGCCTGCATTTAGGAGATAATCCTTTTGTAAGGAAAAGAAAATCCTCTTCCTGTGTTCTGTGGTCTATAGGCTGCATGATAACTTTGTGGAGTATTTTGAAATAGGTAATAAAATCTGACTGGTTTCCAGTTTCCCTAAGACACCAGCTCTCCATCTTAACCATTGATTGAACTCTAAAATTTCTGAAGTTTAGGGATATTGAGAAATTTGCTTGAACTGATCAATTTCTTTCCCTGCAAATGAAATGCAGGTCTTCTTTGAGCTTAATTAAGAACAGTTGCAGATGAAAGGTCATGATTTTACTCTGAAGTTTGATATTTGAAGAAAATAAGTGAAAGGACATCTTCTGCTGGTAATACACAATCAATACACCAGGCTGCAATAGCATTAACATTCTCATGACTGTGCTTTGGGATGAACTGTGGCTCTTGTCTGAAGTTATTTTAGATTTATATGGATGGAAGTGATTTGGAGGAAGGTTCCTGCTTGCTAGCGCTAGCATAGGCCATGGTTCTTCCCTAAGTCTGGCAAAAGAATTACAACAACAGTCCTTGCCCCCTTGCTGCACCTATTGTAATGCAAATTTTGCTCTCAGAGGTGCTGTTTTGCATGACTGAAATTTTTTAGACTTAAACTGGAAAAGAATCAGGAACTAGCAAAATCCAGGAGGATTTAAGAGGCAGAACCAGAGGTATCTGAACAAAGGAGAGTCTCTAAGTATGACTTATTTGTAAGTGGGAAAAATGCTTTGTTACTGCTACAGTGTAAAACTAAACATAAAATGACATGAGGGATGGTTGCATGGCCAGCAATCAAGTGTTCTTCATTCAGTGTCAGGGCAAGAGACATCTTTTGTTTGAAGTTGTACAGTTGCTTGTTATTCTCTGGTATTTATTTCTTATATAATGCTACAGAAAGAACATTTTTAGGGTAGAAGTGAGAAGGAAAAGCTGGTGGTTAGTTTTCACTTAAATCTGCATTAGCTTCCAGAAAAAAGAAGAGAAGGAGCAGGATTAAAGAGGACTAGTAACAAGAAATCACCCCCCTGTTTCTGCTGATGACTGCTTCTGAATATGCAAAAATGATCATTCCTCAGACACTCTAGAAAGATATTGTCTTTAAATGACATTGGGTGTAAGATTTAATTGTAAAGTTACCCACACCTTCCTTACTTTTTCCTGGGGAAATATTCAGTGACTGTCCTGCTATGTCCCAGTGTCCCAACTCCGATAAAGACAGCAGGTAAACAGTGTGATGTCTGGAGAACAAAACCAACCAAACGAAAAAAAACAAAAAACAAAAAAAAAAACCCCAAAATGAAAGCCCTAAGATAATTTGCTTTGTGGGCAATGTCCAACTAATAACAGAGCAGTCAGCTCCTCCAGCTCCTCCAAGTGCCTGAATTCTTTCTCTTCCAGTAATGTGTGTACAAACAGAAAATACCTTCAATAGCCTTTAAAATAATTTACAAAACTGTAGATTTTATTAACTGTCATTGATAAACTCCTAAATTCAGTATAGATTACCAATACCTTATAACTTTCTTGCAACCTAATTGACTTCTTGAAAGAGACGACATACTGTCCTGCTGTTCCGCCCAAAGGCCCACTAATTTTCAGCAGGTAACAACCAGAGCAAATCAAAGCAAATTTTATCTTGAATAGTGACTTTACATATTCCCATCAAATGATGATCTCTTTGTGATTTTTCTTTAACCATACACAGCTGGAAAAACCTGATCTAAGTACAGATCGTGTATATCAAGCTGCTTGAAAAATACAACTTCCACAAATTGCTGATTTGATTCTATCTCTCGTCTACTAAACCACGCTAAGGTTATTCAAAAGAATAAGGCCTTCTGAAGATAGTAGAATTGAACTAGTCCATGTCAGAGCAGGGCTGAACTTGGTTATTATGTACAGTCACATTGACAAATGCAGTTGAATATTAGTTTCTGTTCTTCTGGCTGTACTAATGAGGAGACTACCAGGGGTCGAAATGCAAGACATTTACCTATGTTTAATAATACTTCTTCACATAAATTGTCACACTAAAATTTTGATGAGGATGGTAAGCCAAAATCCCATGTTTTATGCATGGACCTGGGTGTGAATGATCTCTGCGTTACAGAATGAATGACAGGAAGTCTCGTAAGTTACCGTGATATTGATGCAGGTCAGCTCACACCAGGCATGTTGCAAAGTGTTCTTAGTTGTTCCTTTCTGCTGCACTGTGGGACGGCAACACTGGTGCAATGTGGAACATGAACAAGGCTGTTAACCATAAACGATACTACTTACCTACTCACTTCCTTTTCACACAATGGTTTCAAAAGTGTTGTGTCTCTGACAAATTAATATATAGCTCTCTTATGGTTTCTTTCCATTAATTGACATTGTTCTGAGGATACCATCCTCTATAACATATTAATGAAAAATTGCAAGCCTTTGGGGTCATTGTAGTATCTATTATTATTTCATATACACGCTACTAAGAACCAGCTCCATTGCATGAGTGTGAAATATCACCTAAAACTTCTGTGTGGATAATGTGTAACTTTGCCACGTCTTTCATGATGGCAGCACAGATATTCATGCAATTACACATTCTCGTATGTAATTAAGTAAATTCTATTTTCCTGGTCTAGTTTTCTGAAAGTGAAGCTAATTAGAAATGTTGTTTCTCTTATCAAAGTGTTCACCATGTGGGCAGTCAGGCAGAAAAAATTTGTTTTGTTTGCTCCCAGCATAGATGTCCAGAATTTGAATAGTTATTTTGTAAAGCATGTGTACATTTCAAAAAGGACCTATAGGTCTCTTATGGTCAAGAAGCAACTGCCAGAATCTTACCTCAGGGCAGAAACTGTAGCAAAAAGGGTCAGTGGTCACTGGTGCTTCCTATGAGCCAACTAGAAGATAAACACAAGAACTGAAATCTTACTGAGGTCTATGCATAGTTTGTCTGTAATATATAAAAGATAAAAACACAGCTATCAAAGTTTTGGACTTCTCATATGGCAATGCCAACAAGAAACAGAACTGATCCAGTAACAGATTGAAATTAAACTAATGTAATTTGATGTTGTGCTGATAAGTGATGCATTAGGGGAAAATGGCTCACTAAGCACATTAAAAACTAAGTGATAAAACCACCTTGTTATTCTCTTTTTCTGCACATTTATAAAACCAATGTAAATGCGTGGTTTATAAATAATGCTCTATATTCTTGTCACATTGTAAGTTATCACACAGCACACAAAAAAGCAAGCTTAATTAAATTTTGAAAGTTAAAAGATTGCTTAATTTTAGAATATATTTTTAATGGCAGCAAAGTGTGAGGACAAAAGTGTAAAAATACATCCATAATTGCCATAGCAGGGTGCTTAACAGAGCCAGAGCTATTGCTGCAAATTAGACATATTTTACAAGTGGAGAAAATATTTTTTTAATTTCACAAAACATAGTGCAAACAGCAGTTGGTTCAGTTTCTTTTTTGCCCACCAAGACCTTCCACAGATTTGTTAACACAGTCAATTGGACAGGAAGTAGAGGAGGAAGCAGACTTGCTAATTTGCTTATGTTTTCATTGCAATTAGTTAAATTGTCCAAGCGTGGCCCATTTGCTAACAATTATTTTGCATATGTGTGTGCATCTGTGTGTGCATCTCTAATATAGCAAACTTTCAAGTCAAAATTCCATTTAATATAGACCAATTTTTCCTGAATGAACATAGCACTTGGAATGTGAACAGCTGAAAGCAATTTCGTACACAGTCTGACATTGACTTGCAGTCAGCCTTATGGTGGGCCACAGAATAGAAATTCATGTTATATATACATATACACATACATATACATATATGTATACATATACACATATACATAAATACATATATAAAAGCTTGTATATATGTATATACAAGTGCATGTTTATATTCTTGAATATAAACGCCATTTATATTCAAGACAACTCTGCTTATATTCAAGCTAACTAATGAGAAATATAATTTTACATTTCTCAACAAATTCAAAGCCAATGCCAGTTTTGATATAGCTTTCCTATAATTTAGAAACTCATAGAAATGCACCACATTTCATTTTGGAGTTACCTGTGACTGATCTACACTCTTGCATCAAAAATCCAGGTAACTGATGGTTCACATTTCCTAGTTTGAGGAAGAAATGCAGCAGTGCAAACATGGGATGAAACACGGGAGAAAACTGTTGTTGGCATTACTACTAATTTGCAAGAAAGTATGTGCCCCAGTCCTACAAAATAACAGTGTTGTCACAATATTGTACCTTAAATCTCTTTCATTCCTTAGACAGAGATGAAAATCTAGAGAAGAGCATGTTGAATCCTAAATCTTATTAGTTTTCCAGAAGTTTTGCAGAAATATTGAAATGCTAGTCTCATAATTCTTAGTAATTTTTACAATCTTGTTAAGACATTAGGAATAATGTGGTAACAAAAATGAGTTACAGGAAAGACACACAAGAATATGCATCCTCCTGTCTTTCATTCAAAATATGCAAGAGTCAAGGGAAAGATACATAGTGCTGCTTGAGTTAACTTCAGACATGTCCTTTAGATGCATGGAAGTTACGAGCAGTGGATTCATTAGGAAGTTATTTGTGATTTGGTTTTAAAAATGACCATATTGCTTCCTTATTCTGCACTAAAGTTAAAATTCTTCAAAAAGCATGCACAGGACTTCGTGCACAGCAGTGTGTATACAAATGCCATCTACGTAGTTCATGAGAGGTTGCAAAATTTCCTTCCTTCCTTAAGCTTTCCAAAAAGGGATGCTGTTTCAGCATCACTTTTGTGCTCCTACCCAGTCAAGACTGAAGAGCAGCAGTGAATCAGTGACTGCTTGAATTTACAGTCCCGAGACTGTAATTCACAGTCCGGGGCTTGTAGGGGTGACAGGCGTTAAAATGGAAATAACTGTGTTTTATGATTGAGAATGTTTTGTTATAAAAATACAACATGGTAACTAGCTTGCTGCTGGCTAGGTTCTCAGAGAGAACCTACCTGTCAGCAAGGTACTTAGAAACAATATCAGCGGCTACATTAATTTATATCTCCAGCTATTTCTCTTTACAGGTTAAAATTTAAAGGACTTATAAGTGAAAAAAAGAGGGGGAAGAAGAGAGGGGTTTTTTGATAGTCTAAACAAGGTAAATGAAAACGGAAGGCATAAACAAGCTCTTTTAAAGGTTTGTTTGATGTCTTACTAATTATGCCAGGATCTTCTGATCAGAGTTCTTCAATACCCACTGAATTCATTATTACTTAAATTTGAATAGCACCGGTTAAATATAGATGCTTTAGTTTTGGTTCACGGTGCCTTTTTGCAGACAAAATATTATTGATGTCAGAAACTTAAGAGTTGGCCCATTGTTTTTATGGGGAATTCCGTGTACACTTTATTTTAGCAACAAAAGTAGTAATCTTAAATATTCAACTGTGCAGATTATGCATACAGTGATGAGCTGCTGAGTTTTTTCTGTTCTATTTTTGTTCTAAGGAGATCAGTACATTCCTATTTATTTCTATTTTAGAAGTCATCAGTTAATTTGAACACCGTTTTTGGACGATGACCCATTTGGTTGGCTTGCTTGTGAAGCAGAAATGGAAAATTGCAATTACTTCATCAGCCAGTTCAGTTCTTTGTCCTTGATTTGCAGCAATAGATGTGAATCAGTCATGCAGCGTCTTCTCTAAGGGTATTGATATGCTGCAGCTGCAAAACTCCTTGAGGCAAATGTATGGAGACGGAGCTCAAAAGACCAATGGATGAAATTACCATGAGGGGAAAGAGGTGGGAAATGAATGTTAGTCAAACTGAAAGTCTACATTAAGAAATAGTACTTCAACAGCAGGACAAAATAAATATAAGATCCTGAATACTCTCTACAGACTAAATATTGGGAATAATACATTAGAAACATAAAAGAGGCTTTTGCTGGCAGTGGTACAGTTGTGTGCATGCCTAATTCTGCGTGCTTGGAAGTGAATCTGCCCAGAGCAAAGCCTGGGATGGTCTGTCCCAGGGCTGTCTGAGAGCAGACAGTGCCTGCAAAAACCCCTCTGGTGTGCAGTTCCTCTGTTGCATCCACCCTGTGCTCCAGGCACACGGGACCTCTTCTGACACCTTTCACAGGAGGCTGCTCTTGACATTTCAGTTGTTCTCAGGGAGCTGCGGGAAGAGGTAATTACCCGAGTGTGTTTGAGGGTTGTAGGTTGTGCTGCCGTCTGTGAGGGTATGGCAGGTGCCATGGACCCACCTCTACCGCTTGCCTGCATGCTGGGCACGGGGTCCACGGAGGTGGAGGAGAGCTGTGCCTTTTCCTCCCAGTGAGGGAACGTGCTGTGGATACTCCTGGTCGGACAGAGAAGCAGCAGTGATACCTAGCACCACTGTTCTGGTTTGTGGCCTCAAGCCTGTTTACAACCTGCTCTTTCATTTCGTGCGTATAAGGGATTTCTTTAATATAACCCTATTAACATATTATGTAAAGTCAATGCGTTTGTGTGTATGTTTCAGTGTTTGCAATACTGGCTGCTTGGCTTGCAAACGTGCTGGGAGGTGGAAGAACAAATGATTCATTGTGCAGGTGATACAGGTTAATACCGCTCTGGATGGACTATCAAAGTCAAATGGCCTTTAAAAATGTCAGTCAGCCATATGGTTGGTACTGGCACTTCTCTGCTATTCTGATTGTGATGTGGTGCTGCTGCTCACTCAAGTTCTACTCTATTGGTCACATTTGGCGTCTTCTAAAAATAGGCAGCCCTCAAAATCAATTTGCAGAAGTAGAATTTATTGAAATCATCTGAACAAGGAAAGTCAATGGCAGTAGAAAACAAATACAAATTCTAATCTACAAAATGCTGTTATGTCAAATATCTGTCAGTTAAAATGAATATAGGGACTATATGCTTTGTTGAGACAAAAACCAGACAAGGAATAAGGTCTATTTCTTATTATAAAACTTCTTAAAGAGTGACAAGAAAATTGCTTAAAAAAGAATGGATGCTGGTCATTAATAGTCCATTTCACATAAACCTCAGGATCTCAAATAAGACATTACTTGATTAGTAGAAATATATATTTTAGAGGGTCCCTGAGCTATCATTATAGCAATGATGTGATTCTTTATTAAATTTTGTGATCTGATTCAGATTCTTCTACCCTCTATTCAATTGTACATATAAATACAATATTTCATGAAGGTTCTAGAAAAATGACTGAGAATTACTCTTTAGTTTGTATTTGCAGAATGCCCAAAGCTTGTAAAGCAGAACTTTTGAGCTTCTGTATTTTGAGTTCAGTCACTGCTTTTCTTTCAGCTTGCTAGGAAATGGCTAATGGGACTAGTTCTGAGTTCCACTGAGAACCACAAAACCTAAATATTGCTGTTAATATTGCATGTTGTTGAGATAACAAGCCAAGGTTAAAAATGTTAAGAAAATACACTCAGAAGTAATACTGGCTGAGTTATAAAATCAAACCAAGAACTGATGTCTAAGTTATACTTGGTTGAATCATTCAGGGACTTGTTAACACCAGGAAATGGACTGATGAAGTATATCAAATGACTATGATATTCAGGGTAGTTCCAAACAAGGACATTCATTCTTATCTCTGTAGTTTTTCAGTTTTAGTAGGGCTCACATATGGATGTTTTGTCTGAATATTACCATCTCACTAGTTATCCCAGAATGGCTATGCCAATTATTTTTCGTGTGTTCATAAACTCAGTAGGGCTATTGATTCTCATAGCTGCTTCTAGATCATCAGAGTGCTAGTTCTACCAGCTTAAAAATCTAAGGGATTACATCAAAAGAATATTTGTGTTTCAGTCCTCTTTTCTCATGGACCCCTCTTTCTCTCTTCGTGCTCCTATTTTTTCATAATTCTTAACTCTTTGAGTCAGCTGTTATTTTTCCCATGTTTTTCCCCTCAAATACAGCACTAGTAACACACAGAGTCTCCAGAGGAGAAAAGCAGCTGAAGAGAAGGCATGTTCACTTGGGTGAATCTCAAGGACACTTCTCTTAAGAGTATTGGAGTTGTCGCAGATCTAATTTACCATTCACTTTCAATTGTTTTGGGGTTTTTTGTTTTCTTTTTTTTTTTTTTGGGGGTGTGTGTGAATTCAGAGAAACTTTAAAGAAGTCTGTATGGGTATAACATGGCCATTGGGAAGACCACAAGAAAAAGCGGAAAACTCAGTTCAAAACTCTTCTGAAACTAGTGCTTATGAATGTTTTTCAACTTGCAGGTCGCCAAAATGTTTTCAATGAAACTGCAAATTCTTCATATAAAAAGCTCAGGCCTGTGAATAATCATCTTGATTCTCATGACTTTCTTCTATACACCCTTCAAAAGTAGTCCTAGTGACTTCCTCTCTCTGACTGTAGTGTCAGGGCTGAGTGTATCAGCAGCCTCTCCCAGCTACCGGAGGTTCAGCTACCTGGGAAGGGAGCCAGCTCCAACTGGGCAGCTGTGTGGCTGTGAGAAGTGCTGACCAGGGATCTCACCTTCCCCTCTCAGGACCTGCTTTTGAGCTGATCTCTTGCCCTTGGTCTGAACTACGTTACAGGGACGCTGTGCCTAGTCCCATACTGCCTTGAATGTGACTTTCTGACTTGGCTCCTTGTATTGACCTCCAGCCTTCTTCTTGGCCATGCCTGGTGTGACAGACACAGGTCCCTTGGCCACCGGGATCACTATCCCGGCCCCACATCACTCTCTACACGCAGATGTGGTGGACCTGTGCTCTTGTCAGTGGGTCACTGCCTCTGCTGTCCTTGTGATGCCTTGTCCTGGTTCACCCTCCCCTGAAGAGCAGCCTGCCCTTACTGCTTCCTGACATGCGCAGAAAATGAAATGCCAGTGAAAGCAAATTAGTCTAAAGTGGTGAACATCATCTAGGAGAAGAAGAAGTGCTTATTAATACATTCTGCCCAAGAATGCAGTCAGGAAAAGCAAAAGGGCAGAAGAATGTGATATATTTTACCGTTTTCCTGACTCTTCTCTGTTAGCACCTAGCATGTTATCTTGAAAGATTTTAATTTAATTTCAGATATTTTTTTGTCATGTAAGGGTTTTTTGCCTCTGAAAAGATGATTTGGAGACCTAGCTATTATATAAAATTATATATAAAATGAAGTTAACTTTTTGTTTGGGATTTCTCTTTAAATATATTTTTCCTCAACTGAAGCTTCTAGAAGGTAGAGAAGAACCATTATACATGGAATATGCAAACTGAAATGTCATCCTTCGTTTGAATTTAATCTTTGACATTTCCCTTTGAAAGAGACTGTGCTTGGATATTAACAAATGTTGGCAGAAGTCTGCAGTAATTAATATGTACAAAAGAAGTTGCTAACAAAACAAAAAAGGGAATACCTTGCAAATATTAAACTCAAAAAGGTCTTTGATATAACTATTGATGACAACACCTGCTTATAGACAGGAAAACTGCATAAACACCATTGAAGTAAGAGTGGGACTAAATTTGTCCCTTCTAAATTCAAATACTCTTAAAATGTAAGCAAGTCTTGAATTCTACTCATGCTAAATCTTGAGTTTGCTAATCAAAATTGATGCCTGTAGATATTAAGCCTGAGGGAAAAGGAAACTTATTTTTTATAAGGTTCTAATAATTCTTTGTATTCCAGTTTCTGTTAAAGGTTTGTGGACATGGCATAGAGTAGTTACTGCAAGCCCAACGTGTGGATGCAGCATCAGTTTATCAGAAAGCTGAGATGCCGGGAAGGGCAGTCTGGCACCTCTACTATACTGTACTCCAGCATGACATTTCAGCAGGGAAAGTCTGTTGGAGGGGGAAGAGCAGGCTGCTTGTTAATACATATATGCATGATGGCTACACATACTAGAAATGCTCCTTTCTGCACATCTGAACAACAGTGAAATGGAGTGTTCTCCAGGTCAGCTTTGCGCAGGTATCAAGAGTCTTAAATCCTTCCCAAAGCCTTTTAGTGTTGACCTCTTTCCCCGCCCCCACCCCCCCCCCCCCCAAACTCAAATTGTATGCATGTACATGCATATTCCTTTGCATATCTGATGAAAATGAGATATTTCTGTATCTGAGTTTGTCAGCAGATCTCATGGATAAAGTGTCACTTAGCCACAATGCAATGTCATCTTCTGTGTATCCTCCTAAACTCTGGAATGCTGAAGGGTGTTAAGAATCATGTGAACAAAATAATGTATGCTGTACAGGCACAAACTCCACTAAAGTTGGAGTCTTTCCTTGGTTCTTGGTGGCCCTGGATTTTGATGACTTATTTATGTCTACTTTAGATCTAAGTAACAAATTGAGAGACTGAGGCAAAATATTGAGATGTGCACGGCCACTGCGTTGAAAACAACTACATGCAGCATCTGAGGCCGCCATAGGCAAATTAGTGAAGTTGTCTGAAGTCCACATGTGTCTTCAGCAGAGCAATAAGGAAGGATTAACACCTACACAGTGCCTGATCGTCCTTCCCCTTCCACCTAGTCTCCTTGCAGTTGGATCTGCTTTACATAATTCTGTATTCCCACCGTAACCCTCGAGTCTGACTCTTACTTCTCTATAAAGATAGCTATTAGAGCTATCTGCAAGTAAAACTGATGGCAGTTTTAGATCGGGACTCTGATGATAGTCATGACAACAACTGTTTGATTGTCTGAATATATCATTAATTTAGAGATGCAGTAATTTTTTGGCAGCCCCCAAATGATCTGAAAACAGATTGCTTTCTGACCTTCAAAAAATTATGCAATATTAACAAAACTATTTATAATCTTCAGTGTGTTCTTCTTATCATAACTAATTTAAATTCATTTCTAAGCCCATTATCCATTTTGAAATTTGTAATTATTATGCATGCCTTAAGTTGATAAGGAATCTATATTTCTCTGTTTTAGGACTGTTTTGTACTTGGCAAATCTCTGTAATGTACACCTCTTTCCCCATGGGAATACAAATACAGCTAGCAAATATATGTATGGATTAAAGTTCTACTGATCAGCTTATCCACGCCAGTGAGAATAAAGTAAACAGCATGTACTGGCTGAGTAAGAAAACTCTTAGGTGTCCTGACCTATTCTGAAATGACTTATGCTGTTGGTGAGACTATTAGAAATATTTAGGAGGTCTGTAATCTATGCTAGGTATGGTTGCAAGGAGTAAATGAGTAGCGATAACCCCCTTAAAGAAAAGTCTGGATATTTACGACTTTAGAACTCCTCACAGCTCAACATAAAAAGCGCACGTTCAATCCTGAGCACCAAAGCATGGCTTCATTAACTTAGTTATGTCTGTAATCATTTTACTTACAGCTGAACTTTGTTAGCTAAAATGTATGTTGATACTGACCTGAAGGAAAGGGATTTTCAGATTACACTGATCATTTTATAGGGGGATCTTGAGATATTGAAAGTGTGTTTATTATTATTCTGTCTTCTGCTATTTCCTTTCTGCTGAAATCATACTCAGATTAGCGACACAATTACATCAAGTGATTTAGGCTGTCTCTGTGTCTTTACAAGCTCAGTAATAATACTCTATGGTGCAGGAGTATAGACATGGGGATATGTTCTTGTGTGTCCTTCCTTTAGGGCAATAACTGCTCAGGGGCACAATAATGGTATGTGCTGTAGAAAATGGAGCACAACATATTTTGCATATTTTACAAATGGTCTGCAGTAGAATTACCTGCTATTTTTACACTTGTAGTTCCCTTTTGAAAAATTCTTTCCTTTTCCTCATTTTTGGAATATGAACCTCACCTTTACTTTGTTTTCCAGTTCTGACTCAGCTAATAGAGGATTATGCTGAGTAAGTAAAACAATGAGAAATGCACAATGGATAACTGTGGGCTTAGTTTTATTTTTAAATACAAAGCAATTTAAAAATTATTATTATTTTTGAGTCAGAGAGAATTTGGAAATACAAACAAAAACTTTAATTGAAGAAATTGTAAAGGAGTCAGGACTGAGCTGTTCCTGCTTAGTCTGAGCCTCCAATACAAGCTATAAACCTGTAACATGGGTTATAAGGAAACATATTATTTTCCTGGTTGATATTTGGTTGGTCAAAAGGAGTATCTGGTAATCCCAAATTTATGGTGGAGTCCTAATTGGAATGTCCTTAATTTTCTGAACGGCACAGAAAAACTGGAGCTCAGTCCATCCGTGTAAAGTAAGCAGGTTGGCCTAACGGTTTAGACTGATGATATGCTTAGAATCTTTGCTAGACTGTCAGTAAATGTCTTTCTCAAAGCACGGAAGTTGCTATTAAGGGTTGCTAGTGATTCAGTGAAATCTAAGTTGTAACTTTGGGAGTCATCAAAGCAGTGCTGGAAAGTGGTAATGGAGGAAGTATGGCTGCTCCTAGGTGAAATGGGTGATGCAATCTGGATGTTTTTCTTGGTTGTTGTTGCTGTGTTCAAACACCTTTATTGACAATCATAGAATCATAGAATGGTTTAGGTCGGAAGGGACCTTAAAGATCATCTAGTTGCAACCCCCCTGCCATAGGCAGGGACACCTCTCACTGGGCCAGATTGCTCAAAGCCTTATCCGACCTGGCCTTGAACTCTTCCAGGGATGGGGCATCCACAGCTTCCCTGGGCAACCTGGTGCCTCACCACCCTCATGGTCAAAAATTTCTTCCTGAGATCTAATCTAAATCTCCCCTCTTCCAGTTTGAAGCCATGACCCCTTGTCCCTATCACTACATGCCCTTGTAAAAAATTCCTCTTCAGATTACTTGTAGGCCCCTTTCAGATACTGGAAGGCTGCTATAAGGTCTCCCAGAGCCTTCTCTTCTTCAGGCTGAACAACCCCAACTGCATAGCATGTAACTACAGCCATATGGAAGTATTTCAATATGAGAAGTTGTATTAATGTAATGCTTTAGACTCTGACTGAAAATTCATCAGTTGTGTTTCCTGTTCTGTGGAGAAGAAAATAAGAGGTGGTGTTAAGTGTTTGAGTGTGTGGTGGTAAGTGTGAGTGTAAGTGTGTAAGAGGTAAGAAGTGTTTGTTTTCAGCTTCCTTTCTTGGCTTCAGGGTATGACCAAAGTTTTCTATCAGGTGAAAAACATTGGCTGATAGAGTCATCTCACCAATGGTTTTCTTTCACTGCTGCCTGTCTTGAATACAGTCATTGGTTCAAGAGCTGTGGGGATTTCAGCCTGATGTCATCGCATGTACTAGGTACTTATTTTTTCAGTAAAAAGTTGTCCATGGCCTCCTAAAATTATTTTTTTTCCCAAAAAATTATTTAACCATAATGCTGTTTCTCTACTAAGGCAATTCAGGAGCTACAGTTCAGTTGCCAGAGGTTTTCTTTCCGTTCATTTGTGAACCTTCAGTCAGGAAGAGAAAAAAAATGAGACCTGAAGAGGTGCAGGTGGGAGGCAGGCAAGGGAATGTGATGGAATGATGCTGATAGCAAGGCCTGTCCCTGCTGCCCCAGCTTTTTTACAGCCTTCTGGCCACTGTGGTTTTGGTTTCTTTTGTCTTTGCCTTTTGCCAGTGGACCTAGTCTTGCTTCCACGTGATATCTTGGGAGTTGTGTTCCCATCTGTCCACCCTTCTTTTCTTGCTTAACCTCTGGACAGCAGAGAGTGCGAGTGACACAGAATGTATTTGTTAAATGAATGTGAAAAAATCCTGCCAGGCTGATGGCTTTCTTGGCAGAGCGCCTTACGGTAGCAGTATTTCAGCAGGGAGGATGGCTGGGCTTTAAAATGGCTGTTTTCTGGTCTGCTCTCTCTGCCGCTGCTGTGCTGGTGGGATTGAGCTGGGATTTCTGTGTAGGAGCTGGGACATTTCAGCCTCCTACTCTCTCCCATCCCGCGACACACTCTTATTGTGCCCTGACAGTTGCTTTCAGAATATGTTACCTGTCGCTGTGTCTTTCTTGTGCTTTTTATTTCCCTCCAGTAAAGTTCAGGGGCGAGGATCTGACCACAAATGTCCCCTCTTTGCCTTTGCTACACCGTTAGCTGCAGTGCGAGGGGGTTATGTGTAGGGAAAGGTTATTGTTTGGACTCAGATCCTGTAGCACCCTCCTGTCTCACAAGTTGATAGGGAAACTGCACTAAGAGGTTCCTGGTACCCTGCCGCCTGGGCAAGGTTTCCCTGGCACTGCTCTGCCCAGTTTTAGGTACGGTGCTTAAAGAAAGGCGTTGACGGGCTGGGGAGGGCACCGACAGAGGAGATCCAGGCCAGGAGAGAGCATTGGTGATGATCACCTCTCTGGCAAACGTGAGCTCTGAGGAACAGTTAAATGAAGTGCAGGAGCTGAGGGGACATGGTCTTTCTGTACATACAGACGACTGCAAAAACAATGACACTTGTTCTCCTTGCTGGGACCAGATGCAATGAGATGAAACCCGTGGTAAGAAAAATTTTCTGGTGACAAAATGAGGGAGTGCTAGATAGATTGGTGAGGTTGGCTAGAGTCTCTGTTTTTGGGAAACCGTAAGAGCAGATGAACGAGTGCCCATAGAGACAGACACAGTAATAGCCTTGGAGCAGAGCAACGGATGGGAGCTGAGGAGGTCACCCTGTCCTGGCCCAAGTTTTTTTCATAAGGCCCAGCGGCAAGTGGCATGACAGGAAGATTGGGACTGTAGCTCCTTTTCACAAAGTACTGGCTAGAAGCAGAGTGGATAAATGGTAGCCACATTTAGTATTAGTCATGGGCTACAAACGCATATGCACATATTTTACCTCTGCAGTCGAGCACATAGAAATTCCTGATTTTCCATGTATTTTTTAATTTGAAAGAGAGTATCTGAGACCAGCTTTCTCTCTAACCCAGATTAGGGCACATGTCGGGGATACTGAAGACTTCCCATCCTGAGCCACCTTGAGAGTGGAATATATATTGACACAGAGGAACATCTTCAACAGGCAGTATCAAGAGTTACGTAACCCAGAATGAATCTAGTGGTAAGTATTCCTCCTTTGGGCATTGAGTGGATGACAGAGCAGTCAGTTGAATGGAGATGAAGAAACCTCATGGGTAAGCGCTGTAACTAACCAGCAATTACTTCTTCTGGTCTCATCTACTCTCCTTTGCTGTTATTCTTTGCGTGTTTGTTTCCAGAGGGTTTTTTTCATTTCTGTCCGTGTTGTCTTTTTTTCCTAGGTTTTTTCTGGTTGCTGTTTTTGGTTGTTATTTTTAGGTTTTGGTTTTTTTTTTTTTAATTGCTAACTTTGGTACATTTCAACTTTGAAGACATGCAGTGCCCAGAATTACTGCAACACCTTTGGCTTTGCTACATCACTGTGTGTCTGCGAGTACTGGTTTTAGAACAGCATTTATCAGCTGTTGCCTTTTTTTCAAAATATCTGAAGATACCAAATCCAATTACAAACAAAAATGAAGCCATAGAAAAAACAGCTGAGGGTCCCAAGTTCCAGAAAAACACCAGAGTATCATGCAACAAATAGCAGGACATAAATAGGGTTACGCCTCCAATGGAATACAATTGCCATTCAGTTTTGGGGAAAATTGCCAGAAATTACTAAATGGATAGTTATTGGAATAACCATTTATCTTGAAATATAGGGGTTCAAACCTGTTCCATTTTGTTTGCAAATGAACCCTATGGACATTCGCCTTAGCTACATGGTAAAGACTTTCTGAGTCTCAAGTGTTGTTTTTTGCTATCTTGTGGCCTGTAGTGACAAACATCAGCTAAGTTGTAGGTACAAGTTTATTTTTTTGTGTTTTGTAACATACTTGACTTTGTCTTATCCCAGTCATTCACTGCTTTTACACCCATTCTTGTTCTCTTGTCTAATTAAACAGTCCCAATTTATTCCAGTCTATTCTCACATTTGCCTTTGCCTTCAATTGCACAAAGTCTAATTGTGCCTCCTGCAATCTGTGGCTTAACTGTGCTTTCCCCTCTCTTCATTTCTCCTTTTGGGAGTAGTCTTGCTAGATCAGGACAGTCACATTAAATTGCCTCCTATCAGATTTTACAGGATAATTTTTTTTAGTATTTTACTTTTCTTTGTTTAGTTGAATGTTTGCTTGTGTTCCTTTCTTTTCGTCAATGAACAGAGATGTTTTCATTCATTTATCAAAAAACTTTCACTGTTTTCCCTGATAGGTTAATTTAGAGTGTGGCATTATGTATGGAACTTATTTTTTCCTGTGTTATTTTTGTCTGAAATAAATTTCTTTCTGCACTGTGATATCTGCTTTCCTGGATTTATTACATTCATAAGTATTTTCACAAAATTGACTCTAATTTTAAGTAAGAATTTTAACGGACGATTTTATCCTGTCCCTGGCCATGTCCTACTGTTTTGTTCGGTCATTCCCAGTAATTGTCCCACTAAGGCTAGCAGGACTGGAGGATCATGTCCTATCAAAACCCACGCCATCACCTCCAGAACACCCCAGCCGCAATCTGGCTACCGCCGAGAGCATCCCCTTTGTTCCTGCCACATGCCCTTCCACTCCCCTGTGTTTTCCCTAGTGCTGGGGCACATCTGCACCCTGTGGCCCCACATAACGCCTGGTACTTAGGACTCTCAGTGCCCATAGGAGATGTGTCACAGGAGCGTTTTCTGATGAACTTTGAGGTTAGCAAAGAGCAGTAAGGCTCCAGGGGTCTGTGGGTGAAACGGTTGGGACTTCACCAGTGCCAGAAAACCCTTGTGTTGCCTGGCCGCTGACGTCTCATGCTTTTTTCTGGAGCTGACCAGGGCTGGGTGCTCCTCTGCAAGGTGCTGTTCCTCCCAGGTCTGTTGCAGCTACTGCTGATCCTCTCCCAGGACCTGGCTGCTGCATGCTGTGAAGTAACTACTCTCTCCGCCGTTTGGGTTAATGCTGGAGGGACCACGGGAGCTGGTCAGGTTTTCTAGTTGAAAATAACCTCTCTTGCTCTTCACGTGAGCTCTTCAGTAATTTTCTAATCTTGCTAAATTCTGGCCTCTGGTAGGTGGCTGAGAAATGTCACACTGTTTGCTGCTGAGGCCGTACAGGGATGACTTTGGGGACAGGCTGCAACTGCAATCCAGGTCCCTCTCCCCTTCCCTGGGATAGGGATTGGTGGCCAGAGGCAGATGCTTATCAAAATAGCCATTACCAAAACAAAACCAGCTTTTCGTCTACGTTTGTTTCCAGCTAATGAGGAACTACCTGCTTGTAGCTTTTTCCCTAGTAATGCAAAGTTGATTTATTTTTCCCAATTAATGCATGGCTTTTTGGATTTAAAGCAGGCTTCTCTGTGTACTCCTCCTGCCAAGTACTTAAAACCCTAATTAGTGAGGCCTCTTAGGACTTGTTTCTTTTCTACCTGCACTGCAATTATTCTGCTAAAATCTGTAGTGTGATCAAGAATAGCCTGTGCTCTCTGCTCAGAACTTCAAGAACGCTTTGTTCATAAAGCAAGATATATTTTGCCACCTTCACTTTGGGTATTTACTCCTCTTTTTGGATTTCAGCATAGCCCTTTCATCTTATCCAGCCTAATTCAGTGCTTGCCTGTGACCTATGTGTATTCCCTACTTGATCCACCCCAACACTGATCTTTGTCTAGCTACATTTCAGGTGTTCTTGCCAAAAATGGATCTCTGTGCATGCTCTTACCCCATGCAGAGACGAGCATGGAGATGCTCATTGCACAGCCGTCACCAGTTACTGGTGTAGTGTGTTCTTCCTTAAGAAAGACATGCTGACTTGGGGGTGGGGAGGGGAAAGCATTTCGCATGAGACACCAAAGGAAGCGAGTGCAATATAACATGGTGGTGATTTGAGCTATGCGGTAGGAACTATGGTATATTTTTGGGAGCCATCTGGGAATGCAGGTTATGCAGACTACTGCTTTGGAGGGTTACTGGAAAGCACAGGGAGGATGGGGTGCCTTCCCAGGTTTCATTCCTCAGAGATGGCCAGGGTCCAGTGGAAGGAAATCTATTGGTTTGATGGTGTGGACAAACGGGGACTTTGGGAAGGAGCAGGACAAAATGTTTCTCAGAGCACTGGTGTGACAACACCTGGAAACTATAGTCCTAATCCAATCTCTACCATGGTATACCATGGGTAGATGAAGAAATTAACCAGCACTCCCACACAAATCTAAATCAATATTCTCCTTTTAGGCAGTAAATTTGCTTCCATATGTTGGCAATTCCCTACAGAGAATGGGAGGGGAATACATTGTACCATAACTATTTTGTCAGCAAAGGAAACCTAACTATATTGATGTATGCGTTGAGAAGAACCTTACTTTGATTTTGAACACAGTCAATCATCTACTATCATCAAGCTAATTTAATGTGTACTATTGTGCAACCTTTTCAGCTTCTTTCCTTGATAAATATAAATGATAGGCCAGAATGATGTCTTTGTACCAATAATTTTGCAGAAACTTAAAGCATTTCTGCCAAGGTGATCTATGTTTATTTACTTTTTTGGGAAAAAAAGAAGTTAAATTTTAAAGATGTGTAAGTTTATATTATAGCAATTTGGCAAGGCTTAAGATTACCATCTTTTAATTTCAACTTCATTCAACCAGAACACATTTGCTGCTGAACATTAAAAGGAAAGAAGTGATCTGCATCATGGGTTAACAGCAAAGAATGTTTTGCTACAGCGCAACACCACTTCTGAAGATGTTACCCCTGCAACAGGAGAAAAAAAAATAATTTTCTCATTTCAGTTTATTTAGCTAGTTCATGAAAATTTCTGCTAGCTCTTTTATTACAAAATGCAGTGACTAAGAACAACCAGGCTAATTATTTAACTATAAGCTTTATTTCAACTGTTAATCAATGAGTTTCAATAGAAAAAATGTTTTGATAATCTTCCTTTCTCCCTTACATCTCTGGCACATTCTAGATGGCTTTGCTTAGCTATCATTTCCTTGAAATTTAGGGCTTTGCATTTTTAATTAACGTACAGTTTCTGTCTGCATATAGTCTCATAGAAACCACAAGTTAAACAGTTCCTTTGTACACTTTTATTAACGTAAAGATATTTCTGAATCAAAAAATGGAAAGCAGACACTTGGTAAAAGCAGGCTGACAGCTAAAATGCAAGAAACAAAATAATGATAAAACAACTTATTGAGATACAAAACCAAAAGAAATGCAAATAATCCCAAGGGTTCGAACCCTTTAGAGTAGGGTCAATGGTTGGACTAGATGATCTTAAAGGTCTTTTCCAACCTATGCTTTTCTAAACATAATGGGTTATAAAACAGTTATTCTCTGAGTGATTGACATGGTTTGGTGTCAAACCCAAAAAGGCTTGAGGTGCTTTTGGTGATCTCTCCCAGGCCCTGTTTAACTGGATATTGCTGTTAGTGATTTCAGTTGCTGATCAGAGAACGCCCGTAAGGCAGACAAGCGTGCAAGTCAGTAACATGCTGCTAGCCTTAAAAAGGCAAGCACTTCTGTGATACTTCACTGGGGGGGGGCATTATAAGGAAGGAAAGGAAATAACAGTGTTGCTCTGTTTGGGGCTAAGCAACTTCAGCCCCAGGACGTGCTTCTTTTTGAAGAACAAAACCACTGCAGAGAGTTACAGTGCAGGAGAGCAGCAAAAAGAATATGTTTGGGCAATGCTGCCTGAGGCACAAAAGGTGTCATGCAGGGAAGGGTGACAGTTCCCTGAGTCCTCTGTGGGGAAGGACAGGAAGAAACTAACACAATCTGCAAGGGAGGACTTGTGACTTATAATGGGAGTTGCTTTCTAACTGTAGGTGTTTTTGAGTTTATATAGATGGGCAGGTTAGAAAAAACTGCCCTTTAAAGCAATTATATCATATGGATTTTGTGTAAAAAACCAGGTAGTTCCTCAAGCCATCTGTTCCTTTTCTGCCCATTTCTTTTGCTCTCTGTCAAATACCCTTTAGTACAGTAGTTACTCCTGTAAACCTACCACTTCAGTTTCAATTCTTTTACTTTGCGTTCTGTGCATCACTCACCATGCAAAACGAATAAGCAGAATGGTACCTAAGAAATATATTAAAATTAAGCATTTTTGCCTAGAAGGAATTGTGAAGTCAAAAGCATTTACAAGAAATGCAGTACATTATTTCGCAATGCAATTTCAAGGGAGTTAATACATGTGCTGCATTCTCTCTAAAATAATTTGTGGTTCTTCTTTAGGTATCTTGTTCACCAGATTGCTTACATAGGATATCCTCTGACTAATGTTTTTATATAATACTCCCGTCAGTCCTGTCAGAACTAGAGGTTCTGGACTAAAACACCAAGCTGTTCTTTGTCAATATTTGTACCTGGAGAGTGACATATTCCTAATATCTACTCCAAAGTATATTTGCATTGTACTATAGAACTCTTTAAGCTGCACAATATGATATAAAACACATTATTTATTCCTTATTTGCCCTTGCAGGTCCCATGCCACCCTGTGATGTCCATCTGCCCTCAAAATTATGTCAAGCTATTAATTCTTCAACAACAGCAGGCCATCATCCCACTTGATAATAAAGATTTGTGCTGAGACATGAAATTGAGCATGTTCTGAATGTCCAGTACTCTTTCAAAGTACAGTAATTGGATGCAATTCAGAAAAAAGCAAAGCTACACGAAAAGTTAGATGAGACTGATCTTATAACATCAGTGACTGATTCTCATACTGGGAAGTCTGTACCCACAGAGATGGCACACAATCTGTTGTTCTAAAAATATACAGGAAATTGACTGGAGTCAAGGAGAAATTAATCTATGAATTACTGTAGGAAATAAAACCTATGATCACTAGAAGTAAAAAAGCCTGTGAGACTTACTGAAATACAGAGTCTTTAAGTAGTATTCTGTTGACAGGTTTTGCCACCAGAAAGTTGACTGTTGTCTGATCTGAAAAGTAATGGCAGTCCACCTTGCACAACTGACAGGATTCAACTTCGTACAAAGCACTTTAGAGCGAATGGGGACATTACAAAAGTCAGTGAAATCCAGAACAATTGGTATCGTTTACTTAGTGAGGAAGTCAAGAACTAACTGATTTCTTTAAGAAAAAATGTAATTTATTTTGCTTGTCCATCCTGCCTGCTTTTTAGTTATAGCTGATTAAGGGAAGATTGTGTTTCTGCTTGATCAGCTGCATTTGAGGTAAAAGGCAGACTGGTCTCTGGACCTCAAGCCAACATTTTCCTTTAGCTTTAAATAACTACATACAGCCAGACACTACATAGCTCACGCTACCTGCCCGGTGAGGATTTCCATTGATTAAGCATCCCCGCTAAAGTCAGTGAGAACACTTAACATGAGAAGGGTGACAGAATGATAAAAACTGTCCCTTACTAAGAGCATTGATATTCAGGGTCACAGTGCCTTTCTAGTTGTTCTTTCTCCGACGAAAAGAAGAGAAATGCAGGATTACTCAAAAGGAAGTTAAAGTTTTGTCCAAAAGCAAGAGTAAAAGTTTTATAGTTAGATGATCTGTTCTTTTGTAAAACCAATAAAGTTTATTATATTTATTATTATTATATTATTATTTATTTATCACACCAATGAACTTGGTATGCTTTGTGACATGTAAAATATGAGATTAATCCTCAAATACAGAAGCAGGCAGCATAGCAAAACTAATCCTAGAAATGCTTGTTGGTTGGAGCTGGGTTAAAAGGCAAATAGACATCGCCTCTTGCAGGCATGAAGACAAGCTGTGCATCATTTCTGTATCCAGGTGTACCTTTCACTGCAGAAGAAAGAAAAGGAATCAAAAGGAAAATGGCTCTTCAGGCTGTCAGTCATGCAAATGTTTTTGTAGCCTGTCTCCTTCTCTTCAATAAGCTACTTTCCCGTCAGATATCTCCCTTGTAAGCACAGAAGTTCCTTTCTCTCTCTCTTTTTCTTTTTTTTTTTTTTTTTCCCCCAATTCCTCTCAGCAGCAGAAGTTTGCTGACACTGAAAGCGGTTGTTTTCTATCTTGAAAGACTTTATTCGTATTCATTTTTAAACTTTAAGCCTTGCGTACAAATGATCATTTTCTTCTTCATTTGCTGCTTTATCCACCTGAAGGGTATGCAACTTGACATGACAGGATAGTGCCTCATCTGGAAATAGGGAGTGAGTGAAACAAACCCCTCTTGTGCTCCCTCCCACAAGGAACCCCTGCAGTGACACAGGCACAGGCAAGCAGGATGACTGAGTGGCAGAGGAGGTCACAGCCTATGGTCAGTCACCACATCCTGGGAGCAAGAGCTCGTCGGGGACAGTCTCTCTGATCCCAACAGCTGGAAGACAAGGTGTCAGAACACAGCCCCTCTGAGGTGATAGACACAACAGGTAAGCTGAGAAATTATTTTGTGTTTAGGGAAACATAGTTTACCAGTTATGTGCTTTTAACAGCTGAAACATTTTTTGAGGCAAAACCTTCAAACAGGAGAACCAGATTATATGATTTTTACTCGTCTCTTTCTTTACCCTTTTTCAGTATTGAGCAATCGATTTTTCTTTGAACTTCTCCAGCTCCCCAGTTATCTGAGGTTCAATTAATTTGAGCATGCTTTACTTGAGGACATAAGTCTCTTCTTTTCCAAATCTGTGTTTCTACTCCACATTGAGGTGAGCAGGTGTGCTATTCAATACAAGTGAAAAAGATGGTCTGGAAGTTTACTGGATCAACAGCACCTCTGAAACCTTAGAAATGTATTGCTTAACTTTCAAATAAAGAAGACAGTGCATTTATACTATAGCTATACTTGGGGACAGTGTCACAACTGAATTCACAGTATAATCTGGTAAAATAGAAGTGGCAGATGAAAAATGTTGTTCTCTATTTTGCATTCCCCCATGCAATTTACATTTTACATGAAAGAGCAAGAATGAAGCATCACCTGTTAGGAACTATTATGAATGGAATAGAATGAGCAACACGCATTTTCTTGCCAGAGCTGTTTGGGCAATGAATATTGTTTGCTTTAAATTCCAAACTGGATAAGATTGTCATCACTGGATTACTTACAGTTCAGTGTCTGCCTTTCCTTCCACTTTTTCTGTAAAAACTTGATCACTATTGATCTTAGATCTTTTGCAACTCATCGGCATAGACTCCAACGTTCTTCTCTTCTCTAATTCTTGGCTATGCATTCTGTCTTGTAGACTCAGCACAAGCTTATCATGACCATGCTTATTTTGATTCTGCCACCACTTTTCTATGGCCTGTTTTAATTCGCAGCTCTTGCATATCAGTGCAAAATCAAAGACTTTCTATAGCCTGAGGATTCCAAAATCAAAGCTTTAAGATTATATTTGTGTTTATTAGTCTGCTGAGAATGTATCTTCAAATATTTAATTTGTGAGAGTGATTACATGTCCTGATTTCATGTCCCACAGAAATACATTAATGTTTTTTAATTTTTGGTGGCATACTACAGTGTACAGTACAGTACAAAGCACAGCATGCTTCTGTGATGCTAACCTAATCAAGGATATTGTTGGTAAAAACTTCGCATCACAAGTGATTGTTATATAAATACCTATGTAAAAAGTTAACTGACCATTTTTATTTGTGCAAAACTTCGATTCTCTTCTCAAGTGTTACTAACACTGTAACACATCTTATTATATTTTTAAGCAGCCTTGAAAATGCTGAAATACAGCCAGAGGTGCATGAGGCAAAAGTACTGAAACAGTTGATTACTTTGGCTTTGTCTCATAAATGTGCAATTTTAGTCCATGGCTATACTTGTTTACATTATTGTCTGCCATGGGGTGAGTTGCTACCGCTCGTGCACCTTGACAAAGTGTTCAAGCATTTGTGCTCTAATAGTGGGGCACAACACACATGCTAAAGCAAACAGGTCCTGAAATTATGGGGCATTTGGAATAAATGCCTGACAACCGGATTAGCAGAATAACTGGGTTTGCCTCTGCTGGCAGGGAAATGTAAAAAATGACAAAACAAATGATGTGGTCATTGACCATTTGCAACTATGTGCCATGGTAGATTCATGCTTGTTCTGTCCTAGTGGGTATCTCATACAGATCAAAAAGCCAAAAAATCTCTTTAGACTGGAATATCTGTCCACGCCAATGTGATTTTTACTAGTTCTTTTGGAAGCCCTGTGTGTAACCATATATGCAGATGGTGATTGGGGTATTTTGTGGTGTTTTTGGCAGTGTACTGAATTGGAAAAGAGCCAAATAGCATTTCCCTAGGGAGGGAAAAAGAAAAACGGCAGGGGGTGTGGTGTGTTAACTAATATAAATGGGACATTTTCCAATATAAATTGGAATTTTTCCAAAATCCAGTATAACTATGAGGGTTTCTTCCACAAAAGTATTTACTGTAGATATATTAGAAAAATTTCATTAAATATACAAATATACTTTGACTGTGGTTTATTTTCTGCTTCTTCTGATCCAAATAGAAAGTGTTTTTCAACTGTATGTCATAAAATTAAAAAAGGTCTGTATCTTAAAACATAGACAATTACATGGCAGTGGTTTAGAAGGCATGTGAAAATCTTAATAGAAAAAAAAATAAATTTAAGGGGTTTTGCTACCCTCTAAAAGGTTTGCCTTCTACAATAGCTAGGTCTTTAGAGCAAACTGCAGATGATAAATCCAAGTGTAAAAATAACGTAACGCTATTCTGACATGACTTCTTGACACTCTGCAGACGCTATTTGCATGAAATGTTTCTAATGTGGCTAGTGCCAAAAGCACTTACTGAAATCAACTGTAAGGCCCCTTAAGCCCCAGCCATACCGTGCCAATGGGCTGCTTTCTTTGAAGTTTGTTGGGCTGCCTGGGGTCAGGGATTAGCCACAGCCTCGGGGCTCTCGTTTGTTACTCTCTGTACTCTGTGGATGTTTCCTGTGCAAGTCTGTGTGAATTGGGTCGCCCTCCTGCAGCTCTACCCAGGAGGAGGTCAGAGAGCTCCCTAACAGCAACATACGCTGGACCGGGAAGCCAGAGAGCTGTGTCTTGTTCTTGGCTTTGCCATCATGAATTTCTACCTGGCCTTTAGTAAGCAGCTGTGGTGGGTTAGCCACGGCACGCAGCCACAGTCCCACCCAGCCACTCTCCAACTGTGCCACCGCAGCGGGGCAAGGGGGGAAAATAGGATGAGAAAGCTCGTGGATCAAAGTACGGACAGGGAGATCACTTACCTGATTACTGTCTCAAGCCAAACACATTTGACTTGCAGAAAACAAAGTTAATTTATTGCCAATAAAAAGTTGAGTAGGATGGTGAGAAACAAAGGCAGAAATTAAAATAACATATTCCCTTAACCCCTCTTCCAGGCTCGACTTCACTCCTCTACCTCTTTTCCCTGCCAGACAATGCAGGAGGATGGGAATGAGGGTTGTGGTTAGTCCATANCCTTCCCTTCCCTTCCCCCTACAACAAATTGCCTGAGGTCATGGCAAATGCCTTCGGGCTTCAGTGGTGCAGAAGGATGTCCGCCTATGGGCATAGTCCTCTTCACTCTTGCATCCCTGTATTCTGGCTGGGAGCAGTGATGGTCCCTGGGCACCAGCTCATGTTACCTCCAAAGGAGGGCATTGAACAGGGAGCAAATTGAAGTCTGAATGCCTCAAGCTGGAAAACTAGTTTAGTGTAGGAAATACTAACATATACAATATTATGGCCAAGCGTACAACGCTGCTAGGTCATTCTCCAGACACATGAGATGTGTCTGCAACAGGCCTGTGGGTACTTAATGCAGGCAAAGCCTTGAAAATATGCTAACAGATACCAAAACCCATGTGTTGGCTCACTGCTGGATGTAAATAACCATTAAGTGCCACAGCTGATGTAAATTAAAATTATGGTGGATTTTTAAGAGTAAACACCTGCCACTTAAATGTACTTTCAACATTATGTTTTTTTCTGATACACTAATGCAGTAATTCACTTTCTCCAGAGACAATCTTGCTGCTACTGGCTCAGACAAATGCAATAGTCTGATCTTTGCTTTAACAAGAAAACTTTCACTGACCTCAGGGAATCCCAGATGCCCTCATTGAAAGCTACTGACTTTACTACAAATCTGCTTTCTGAGGAATTATTCTCTGTGCTTCTTGTCCAGTGAGTGATCCTCAAGTTCTGTTTATTTCGCGTTTCCTAGTTTTCATATCTGTCCACTGAATTTTGAACCACTTCCCATGTACTTCTTTCTTCTGTCTCACTCAGCTACTTATTCATTTTCCAGGTCTCCTACAAAACCATTCTGCTTCTACTGTAAGCATGATATCCTCCAACTTTTTGTTATGCTCAGCAACGCACGGGTGTGCCAAAAGCTTTCCCATAGGCTCAGGATACTATTTCATCTAGCGTGTTGGCTGAATGGAATGACAGACTTGGCAGAAAAGTTGAAAGATACCTGTGATACTTAATCTTCAGGTGTAAGTGAGGTGCAGTTGGAAGGGAAATGATCTGGAGGAGTGCAGGAGACCCACAATGTAGGGGAAAGAGTAACGAACTTCACTAAGAATCTTGGCAGATCTTTTGACTTTAGGTCTTGGCTTGTAGGGGCACCACTGTCGCAGATAAAAAAAATCAGCTCCAGTATAATGTTTATATTATTTTACTACCTTCTCTGNAATTTATTGCCAATAAAAAGTTGAGTAGGATGGTGAGAAACAAAGGCAGAAATTAAAATAACATATTCCCTTAACCCCTCTTCCAGGCTCGACTTCACTCCTCTACCTCTTTTCCCTGCCAGACAATGCAGGAGGATGGGAATGAGGGTTGTGGTTAGTCCATAACAGTTCCTCTCTGCCTCTCCTTCCTCCTCATGCCATTCCCCTGCTTCAGCATGGGTCCTTCCTATGGCATACAGTCCTTCATGAACTGGTACAGCATGGGCTCATCTCCACTGACTGCGGTGCGGACACCTTCTCTGCCACAGGGCACCTCCTGGTGTTCATGCTGATGTTCGCCTCCCCTCCCCTCCCCTCCCCCTCCCCCTNATAGTCCTCTTCACTCTTGCATCCCTGTATTCTGGCTGGGAGCAGTGATGGTCCCTGGGCACCAGCTCATGTTACCTCCAAAGGAGGGCATTGAACAGGGAGCAAATTGAAGTCTGAATGCCTCAAGCTGGAAAACTAGTTTAGTGTAGGAAATACTAACATATACAATATTATGGCCAAGCGTACAACGCTGCTAGGTCATTCTCCAGACACATGAGATGTGTCTGCAACAGGCCTGTGGGTACTTAATGCAGGCAAAGCCTTGAAAATATGCTAACAGATACCAAAACCCATGTGTTGGCTCACTGCTGGATGTAAATAACCATTAAGTGCCACAGCTGATGTAAATTAAAATTATGGTGGATTTTTAAGAGTAAACACCTGCCACTTAAATGTACTTTCAACATTATGTTTTTTTCTGATACACTAATGCAGTAATTCACTTTCTCCAGAGACAATCTTGCTGCTACTGGCTCAGACAAATGCAATAGTCTGATCTTTGCTTTAACAAGAAAACTTTCACTGACCTCAGGGAATCCCAGATGCCCTCATTGAAAGCTACTGACTTTACTACAAATCTGCTTTCTGAGGAATTATTCTCTGTGCTTCTTGTCCAGTGAGTGATCCTCAAGTTCTGTTTATTTCGCGTTTCCTAGTTTTCATATCTGTCCACTGAATTTTGAACCACTTCCCATGTACTTCTTTCTTCTGTCTCACTCAGCTACTTATTCATTTTCCAGGTCTCCTACAAAACCATTCTGCTTCTACTGTAAGCATGATATCCTCCAACTTTTTGTTATGCTCAGCAACGCACGGGTGTGCCAAAAGCTTTCCCATAGGCTCAGGATACTATTTCATCTAGCGTGTTGGCTGAATGGAATGACAGACTTGGCAGAAAAGTTGAAAGATACCTGTGATACTTAATCTTCAGGTGTAAGTGAGGTGCAGTTGGAAGGGAAATGATCTGGAGGAGTGCAGGAGACCCACAATGTAGGGGAAAGAGTAACGAACTTCACTAAGAATCTTGGCAGATCTTTTGACTTTAGGTCTTGGCTTGTAGGGGCACCACTGTCGCAGATAAAAAAAATCAGCTCCAGTATAATGTTTATATTATTTTACTACCTTCTCTGAAAAAAACCCAAACAAAAATATTTATTGTCACACTGATGGGCATTGCATAAAGCAATCATTATCAGGGCTGACAAGTGCTTTTCAGAAAGTGGTATCACCACCAATTTTGTGATATCTCTCTCTCTATACATAGACTATTTTCAATCTCAGTTTTTAGACATTCATCAGAGGACTAGGCTGTTGGTTTCAGTAAGTCTTCTACAGCAGCTTCCACAATTCCAGCGCTGTACACCCAGTATTTCTCACAATACTTAAGCTTATTTCATGAAAGTATCAGCTGCAGAAAAAAGAGGAAGGACAACAGCTCTGCCTCTGTCCTTAAGCTTCTAAAGTTTTCTTTGATGGAAGACATTTGGAGAGCAAAGTCTCTAAGAAGTAATTTCTGAATGGTTAAGTAAAAGGTAAGTCTGAAATTATTTTTTTATAATCTTCTGAATAATGATAAATCTGAGTGTTACTGGGAAAATTTATGTACTCCCTAGACCTATGTTCTTCAAAAACCTGACGTCAAAAATGAAATAAAATTATTATCTATATACATTTTGTTAATTCATGGGCCTTCTCTGGATGAAGAAAGGATTATCTATGTGGCAGCCCTAAACAATGTGAGCATGGCATAGAGAAGCCATTCAGAAACCAAAATCACTTGATACTTGCCTGGACTTGTACTTGCAGATAGTAAGATAGTATTTCCATGGAGTTTTGTTTTGCGGCTTCACGTCCCTGTTTATTTCCAGGTGTAAATAATTAATACTGTGTCAGTCTTTAAGCCAGCTTCAATTAAATGGACGGAGCCATTAGCAGAAGTTAGTGTTGATTAGAATCTCTCTTATTTGCTAAAGTCTGAAGAGAGGTGGTTTTTTCCCCATTCTCATCTACTTCTCCTTTTCCTTCCTTTTGCAACGGCCACGTATGTTTGTCAGTAAGAGATTCTCTGTCAAAGTGACTGAAATTTAAATATGAAGTCTGATAGACTTCACTTGGCTTCTTTTTTTTTTTTTTACTTTAAGAACACTGTCCTTGAAAGGAGAGACATGTCCTTGAGGCAATTAAAGTAAAAGAAACCGATACTTCAGGATGAACCCAAGTCACTTTCGTGGCTGAAGTTTGCAGAAGAAAGATGACAGAATGGTACAAGATGATCTTAAATGTATTTTGTTCAGGAGCGTCTGTTCTGCTATGTGAAACCTTTTTTTCCTGGTGATCATAAGCCTGCAGCCTTTCATTTTTTGTTACCCTTAGCGATGCTACAGCTACACCACGTGTCCTCCTTAGCAGCACAAGGAGCTCTTTCCTATGGAGCACTGGCCAAGCTGAATGCCTGACATTGCTCAAGAAAAACCTGTGATAAAGACTTGGTGACAAGTAATAATAGATACACTAAAAAGGAACCAACTGCAGGGACGCAAAAAGTGTGTGGCAAGTTGTACTACTTGAGGATGACAGTGAGGTTCCTGACTTCACTGTCTTGCTCTGTGACTTTGGCCACCCCCTTTACCCCAGGGAAACTGTACTGCTATCTGCAGAGTACGACACTACTAATTCTGTAGTAAATGTGAAGGAGTATGCTCCTCTCATTTGTCTCTGTGTCTGAAACATGGAAATAGTGTAGGCTTTCCTTTTTGTGAAGCATTTTTCAGCTCTTTGAACAAACTGGAAAATTGTAAATTACCAGACACCTGTGTCTATCTTTGTAATCCTTCACCATTGACAGAGATACACATCTCTACCTGCATGCACAGCACTATCGCTTTCTTGCCATGTTCACTAGAAGTGTTTTTACCTAAAAGCTAGTATGTTGTTATATTAGGATTGATAACCATGTAATCTTCTGTATATACCTGCAGCTAAAATACCATTATTTTGATTGCAAATCTTCCATAAAACCTAGAGAAACTTTTAACATAAGCATCCACTATAGTGTTAGTAATTCTCAGGGAAAGTAGAGAGCGACATGAGAAACAGTGTTGTCCAATCAGTTTGCTTAAGCTGTCTTGTCCTTCTTCTCTTCCAGGCTTTGAAGAAGTGTTCGACGAGAAGGAACTGTGCCGATCCTCACCTGCTAAGGCAGCGGTAACACAGCATCTGGGTGGGAATAAGTCCTCATTCCTGCTGATATTCGCACTTACCCATAGTACATAATAGTCTCCGGAGCCTAGGAGAAAATAAGAGTGAAAGAGATTTACTGGGCCACAAAGTCTAATCTACTGTATTCCCAGCCAGGTATTTCGTATAATTCCTTTAAAAATATGATTGAGCTCCATCTTTAAACTGGCTAGAAATAATGATGACAGCAACCACTGGGATGCTTTCAACTTCTGATTCATTTTTTGGGTTACAGGTCTTTTTCTGATCTCCTGCCTAAATATATTCATGGTCAATTTATCCCTCCCATCCTCCCTCTCCCCTTGTGGTTTGGGCAAGCAGTGCTCTGAGTTGTTCTAGTGATAACATTAATTTTCTGTGACCTTTCCATCCTTCGGTGCTACTTCTGACTGGGTAGCTGCAAAGACAACTCTTCTTTTTGTAAGGAAGCTCTGTTAATGAGTCAGTTTTTAAATTTTTCTGAGTATGTTCAAGAGGAATGGAAAATTGCTTAAGGTGAAGGAAAAGATTCTCAGCGATGTAGTTACGCCCCCAGAGTTGCAGTTGTCTCTTGTCATGTTACACCTCAGCCGTGTCTATGTTCATAGGTCATGTCACCTGTTAGGAGCTGACAAGATTAGTGCTACGCCACTGATGATTTTTGGAGATGTGATGGGGTTGTTCCAAAGAAGCGCTAGTCTGGTTCTCTGATCTGAACACCCATTAGGGGTTGGAGTGCATTAGGCAAGAGCCTGAAGAGCATTTACCTCCGCAGTATCCTTCAGAAGCAGTATAGCTTTTATGGTCTGAGCCTGCTCCATGGCATGAACCATGTGTGTGTGGAGGCAATTGGGAAGTTCTTGGGAAAGCACATGCCCCATCTGGCCTACAATGTTAATGTAGCTATGTCCTTATTCTTTCTTACTGTGGAAGATTGGCAGGGATGTTAAGACTGGTATTCCTTGGCTGCAGGCATAAGGCGATGCTCCCATAGTACTTGAGGTGGACTGCTCATATTTCTTCCAGTAAAAACCTCAGGCAAATGAAGTTTAAATGTAATCAGTTTGGGGACATGTTAGTATTTCTTCCAGCATAAAATGAAACTGAGTCTCCTGGCTGCCCCCTCAGCCCAGAGTTTGTACTTGATATTTTTAATGGGACTATTGATAGGTTTTGTTCTCTGTGGATTTTCCATTTTTTATTATTTTGTTTTGTTCTGTTTTGATTTTTTTTCTCAGGCTGTGCTGTGACCTACTGAGTTTATAATTGGAGACAAACTGAAATAGCGCCACCGGAGACTGCAGCAATGATCTCATTAAAAAGTCAACATTTGCTAATAGAGAAAAACTGATGTTGAAAATGCCTTTAGGTGGAAATTCCTAACAAATCGTGTTCTCTATAATGATCACTTACATACCTATTAAGGCTGCATTTCCTTTTGAGAATTCATCAGTTTAATGTAGAAATGCTGAATGAAGATGTCATTTCTTTTCTGATATGTCATTTAGAAGTGGACCATGATGCCATTATTTGCCATGGAAACAGAAAAATGAAGAGCTTATAAGTCCTGAACATTTTTTCATACCACAATTAGTATTGTGCAGTTTAACCATCCAGTATCTATTTTATGTTCTTTATTGTGCAGCCTGTTCTGAGTGAATGAAAAAAAGTATCAGGGAAAGCAGGGAAAAATAACCACCTGGCAAGTAAGAAGGTTTAATGAAGACATACTGTATTTCAAGCATTTGAAAAAAAAGGACTAAAAAGTTCTTCTTGGCTTCATGTAGGACTGCAGATTTCAAGGGACATGAAAGCTTTGGTGATTAGCTCTAAAAACCAGCCTCCTCAGGCAGTTGGTTGAAAGGATTGCTCTTAGGTGCTAGTCTGTAGTGCTCAAAATGGTTAATGAAATAATTGTAAAACCAAGCCAGAGTTTCTTATTAGGTTAATTAACAGTGAAAAAAAAACCTCTAAGCTGTTTGTGGCTTCCATGAAAGATGGGCATAAATCTCCATGGGACTGACTGTTGTTGTCAAACCCAGCGAGGAATTTAATTTTGACCATGTAAGGATTGTATATAGGCTGAACTGCACTGAATTTCTCATATACTGGACCTGTGGGTGGAGAACTTTGTGGGACAGAGATTTAGTGGAGCAGGGGAGAAGTACTGCAAGCGGTCAAGGTTACCAGGAAAAAAACAGTGAACTCAGAACTGGAATGAAAGACCAGTAAAAGGAAAGGGTTGCAAAGAAGAAATGGAATTTGAGACAGCCTTTGAATAGAAGGTCTTTTGAGATAACACAGAAGGAGCGGAAGTACCAAGGGAGAGGAGATACGGGGTTGGAGAGTGAATGAACGTAGGACAACATGCACAAACCTGGCTCTTACCTTTGACTTCTCATGCAGAGTGGTCTGTGTAGGAAAACAATATCTGGTTGTATGAATTAAATCTACTGATAAGAATTCATAGAATTACAGAATCAAAGAATGGTTTGGGTTGGAAGGGACCTTTAAAGACCACCAAATCCAACCTTCCTGCCATGGGCAGGGACATCCTTCACTAGATCAGGTTGCTCAAAGACTTGTCCATCCTGACCTTGCACACTTCCAGGGATGGTACATTCACAGCTTCTCTGGGCAACCTGTTCCAGTGTCTCACCACCTTCATTGTAAAATTATATCTTTATATCCAATCTAAACCTATCCTCTTTCAGTTTAAAACTGTTGCCCCTTGTCTTCTCTCTACAGGACTTGGTAAAAAGTCTCTCTCCACCTTTCTTTTAAGGTGCTTTTTTTTTAAGCTCTCTATATATTGAAAAGACACAATAAAATCTCCCAAAAACCTTCTTTTGTCCAGGATGGACAACCCCAATTTTCTCAGCCTAGCAGAGGTGTTTCAGCCCTGTGATTATTTTCATGGCCCTCCTCTGGCCCCACTCTTAACAGGTCCATGTCTTTCTTGTACTGGGGATCCCAGAGGTGGATGCCGTACTCCAGATGGGGTCTCCTAAGAGTGGAGTAGATGGGCAGAATCATGTCCCTCAACCTGCTGGCCACGCTTCTTTTGATGCAGCCCAGAATGTAGTTGGTTTTTTGGGCTGCAAGTGCACATTGTCAGCTCAAGTGCAATTTTTAACCCACTATAATCCCCAAGTCCTTCTCTGATCTCAGTCCATCCATCCCCCAGGCTGTATTGATATTGGGGACTGCCCGGACCAGGCACATGATCCTGCACTTGGCCTAATGAAAGTGCAATACAGTCACAATGAAAGATTTTGTATTGAATTAATCTTTCTCAGTTTTAATGTATACTTTCTTGTTATTGGTTTCCTTAAGAAAATGTAAATAAATAAATTGCATGACAGTTTAAGGGGGAGAGCGACCATCCCTGGTGAAGAGAACCTGCTTAAGACAGATAAAGCGTTTCTGTAGTTATATAAATGATTATCTAAAAATACATTTCTCAAATAGATTAAAAGAAAAATATTGGCTGTGGAAAAAAAAGAGTAACAATGAAACAACATTAAAAAATGGTGTAGTATCTAGCACTGGGAGTTATTTTGCAAAGGTGGGGTTTGATTTTGGTAGGAGCAGAGACATTTCAGACCCTGGAGCAGTAGTTTGCCTTGGTGTTCAAATATGACTTTCTAAATGATGGTGTATGAAATGCTTTCCACAATGCTGTACATGCCAAAATCCTTGCTTGCCTCACGAAGTCCAGGTTTTTACTTGGTTTCTTTGCTTCTGTGCTGGTTTTTAGGCATTCAGCTAGAAATATGCAAGGATATAATTTCAGATTTTTCTTTAGCTTTCCTCCTTCAGAATGGACTTCTATGTTTTGGGTTGCACCTATTGCAGTTTTACAGGAAGATGAAGTTACCCATCCATGGTCAGTCAAAATCACCTAAACTGATGTCCTCTAGAAATTAAGGGTAAGGTAAGACATTCCTTGTGGGAAAGAGATGATGAAAACATTCAATTACACTATCATTGTGCCTGAGTGAGCAGAACAAAGCAAAGTGAACCTATAGAAAATAGAATCAGACAAAACCAGAAACACCATGAAAGCATCTGTCATACTACAGTAGAAGAAAGAAAGTAAAAAATTCAGGTAAAGCTGTTTGTTTATCCAAAATGGATTCTTTCATTGTATGTGTCAGAGAATAGCCTCTATACTTCATTCAACAGGAGTAATAGAAATTGTAGGCTTTTCTTTCTAATTAAGGAAATGTTCACGGTACAATGCATAAATGACTCAAATATCAGGGAAGGCAGTCTTACGAATACAAAGGGTGAGTATTAGATGGCTGAAAAAGTGACATAGTGACATTCAGTCAAACATCTTCTGGTGGCTCACTCAAAGCCTGCTGAAATGAATGTTCCTGTAGGGTTTTTTTTGCCTTTCAGAGGGTGAAATATTTTTAACCAAGGAAAAATTACTTTCTAGATTTTACAGGGCAGCACTATATTGTTGTAGATGGTCCCAGTTTCATAAAATGTAGGCAGTACCTGCCTCTTGAAATCAGTTAAACTTCTTGCCATCACTATTCCTACTGGAGGGATTCTGTAGAGAACTTTTCCTATGATACTCCCTGCACCTATTTCCTAGCTGGGAAAGCTATTTTTACCAGGCACAAAAGCAACCAACTTGCCTAGATATGAAGCATCTTGGATCCTTCATTTCTATAATTAATTCAAACTGAAATCACAAGTTGCAACTTTCACAGACTCAGAAGTTCAATCTGGATGCAAGCTGATCACCTCTCTTTTTCAAACAGAGAACCTACATTTAGTCATAACTTAGTTTAGGAAAACTAAATGCTGTCTAAGCTGTTGTTGCACTTTGCACAGACACAGGAGTTATTTGAAGTGTCAGGTATACATAGTACCTATGCAAAAAGTCTGGGGTTTGGTGGGGTTTTTGCTAGGTTTTTGTTTCGGTTTTTTGTTTTTGTGTTTCCTTTTATGTTTAATATGGGTGACATATGGGCAATTGGAGAATTTCTGGGCTACTTCCATCAACTACTTCCTGTAATCAGTGACTAACAACTAGGACCTTCAGCTGGGTAAGACACGGAAGGTAAGACCCTCTAACACGCTAAGCAGTGGGTTATATATCCTTTTGATCAAAGCAACCTTGAGGTGAACACACAATATATACCAGAGCTCCCTCACTTTAGGATGAAACCAAATCTGTATCAGCTGTTTCCTACAGATTCAAATTGGGGAGTTCATCACTGGAAGTACAGAATACAGTAATTCGTGTAAGGAGCTAAGGATTTTTTAGGAGGGACTGTTGTAAATGTTCACTGTCTCCCTTGTATCTGTTGACAGCAGATTTCACTGAGAAATTTCCTAGTTGTAGAGTTTTGAAACAATGTGGTTTTAGAGTGGTTGTTTTAGCAGGTCAGTAGAAATTTGTAAGAAGGTTATTTCTGTCCAATTCCCTCTCACCAAGAACCGTATGTTTGTTGTGGACCGAACCGGCTCTACTATAAAGGGAAAGGGCTGCTTCCCTCCCTCCTCACTTTCTTGCTCTCTGCAAGCCCCGTATCAGCCCACCTAACCTCCTGCCCATACCATAGGATCTCCCTGTAAGACTGGGATCCATCTCGGAGGGAGCTTCACCTTGCAGTGTTAGGGCCAGCGGCTGTGCCCTGGGAGCCTGGTGTGCCACTAACTCAGCTGGGTCCCCTTCTCCCCCTTTACCCCTGTTACAGTGTGCCCTGCTCAGGCTCCCTCTCTTTGCTATTACTCTCATTGGAGATGAAAAAATGAACTAGCTGGGGTCTGTATATTATATGTAGGCTCTTCTCTCCCACCTTCTGCAGGTGGTACGTGTGAAAACTATTGTCAGCTTCAGTGCCTCTGCGAAGCCCACGCTCGCTGACTCCCAGTGTTGCAAACCTTCAGCTTGACACCCACTCTCCAGGCACACAAAGGATGCAAACCCAGAAGCTGTGCTAGGAAGACAACTCTGTTAACAATGGCTCCTTATGTTATTAAAAGGATCCCCTCTTCCTGCTGTGTATATATTTCCAAGATAAAAGAGCTCTGGAGTAGGCTGCAAGGGATGATGTGGATGAGAGAACGGGACACCTTGCGTGTCTTGACCGCTGCAAGTGAGTTGGTGCTCTCCATCAGGGTCATCGTGAGACGCAGAAGGTGTTTGTGACTGCTAGCTGCACAGAGGGCACGTGGCACGGCAGGGCACTCGAGGATCCTGGCTGGGGTGGTGGGATGGCCCTGGGTGGCAATGCATTGCCCAGCTGCACCCCAGGGAGCCCCCACTGCTCCCAGCACCCCTCCAGCCCGTGCTGAGCCCTGGCGTTTCAGTCTCACCCAGATTTGATTTTGCTGCAAGGCAATTAGAGAAACGTGCTGGTGTAATTGGAAGAACAAATTAAACAAGTCTAGGCAAACATCAAAAAGTGTATAATCCCAAAGACAGAACTAGCATGCACGACTGGGCAATGCATATAAATACAATTCCAAACATATAAAATGTTAAATAAACTAGAAATCCATGTTGCCTTTTTGTTGCTAGGATGTCTTCTCTTGCTATCATTGGAAGACACTTTAATAACAAAACCAGGTCACACTGGTAATATTTTACACAAAAAAGGGATGAGACTGCAAAGTCTGACAGTGATGTGACATGAAAACAAGTTTCTTACAAGCACTCTTCCCCCCACTGACTCCGCTTTTCTGTGGTTTGTGATTAATCTGTAGGTATCTGAAACCTTAAAGTTTCCATAATCTGGAACCTCCAGAAGTTTACAGATACTTCAGGACCCTTGTTTCGCTACTCAAAATTTTTACAAATCAAAGTCCAGAGAAGAGTAGCAGTAGTTTTTTGCTGTTCACTGCAGAAGTCATGCCTGCTGCAGCTCCCACATGTTCTTTGAAAATCATTGATTTTTCATGAATATACTGGGTAAATTGCCAGTTTTAGCATGTGTACACTTAATTGAAAAGTGCAGTTAGGGAAGAAAAGATCTTTTGGATATGACATAGCATTAAAAATCTATTTTAAAGGCTTGTGTGCATCAGCCTTTCAAAAAACATTTCCATGATGCATTATCACATTCTACAAATTATCCGTTATCACTGATAATCTTTTATTAGGCAATTTCCATTTCAAAGGGTTGCTATTAATTTTTCAGCCTCCTCTTATCTCACCCTTATATCCTTCACGGAAAAAAGTTAGAGGACATTTATTTTAAAACAAAATATAAAGTGAGCCAGTGCTACTTTTAATAATGCATTTTCATATACAAAAAGTCAGATGGACAAAAAATTATTCAGCATAATTCTTAAAAGTCATAGCTTCATCTCTTTTAAAAATAACTTTTTTTTTTGTTACTGTCCAGAGCACTGGAAGCAACTTAATGTTTTGCTGCAATGTGTTACATAATGTGTCAAAGAACATCCAGCCTCTTCAGACATCTCTGCTTATGGGGCAGATTTTGGTCTCATTTAAGACTTTTCACACGAGTGCATTCAGGTTTTCTCTGTGGCTTCTTCTCTGGCTTAAAATTTGTGCCACACACCAGAAGCAAACCATAAAACGTCTGCAGAACCTCGTGACATCCTATAGTGACACCTTTTTTCAAAAGAAAGGCTATGTTTAGAAAAGCATTTACGTGCTTAGCTTCCTTTAGAACTGTCTGAACCAAAAATTTAGATATTCAGAAGCTCTCTGCTCAGTTTTCTCTTAGCCCCCAGGCACTGAGGCTTTTAGCATTCTTTAGCCACTGAACCTCTGTGCAGGCAGCATTCAGCAGTGTGGGTCCCTCCTTTCCTTAAGCTCCTTTGTGTGTTTCTTGCATCAGTCTCTTAAAAAACAGCCAGAGAAGAAGCTGGTGGCCTTCTCTGCACTCATCAAGCAGCTCAGCCTGGATCGTTTTTCTTTTCCCCCACATCTCCTACCACATCACTTTATCTCCTAAGTTACAATATACCCTCTGGTGGAACTTTTCTTGTTCACTCCTATCGAAGCGGATCCTTTCAACACTCAGCCTGCAGCACGAGCCCCATTTGCTCAAGAGTACCTCTGGAATAATTGCTGCTGAAGTCTCTGAGGTCCTTCTAAAGGCTGTGTTCAAATTGCATCTAATCGTTGGTATTCCTGCTTATACTCTGGTTGATATTCCTTCTGTTTAGATTACTGTCGTTTCAGCCTCTCATGCTTGAAGTAACATTAGTGACTTATTCTATATAATCTTGGCTAGCTTTCACCCAGGGGAGTTATTTAGCAATGAAGTTCTTTGCTGCTCTTCTTGTTGCTGTTAGACGTGTTTGTAAGTGACTGAGGCGGAGGCTTTGCTACGCTGGCTCTGGACAGTAAGCAACCTCAATACCCTATTCCCCCAAAAAGTGGGGGAAGAGGAACAGCTTGCAAGCAGAGTTTGTCTGTTGGCTGGTGACAGCTTGGTTAGCTTTTGCAGTGGTTTCTCTTGGTTGGATTTGCTGTCTGGNTGTCAGAAGGTACCATCTAATCTTGGTTCTGACTGGGCAGGAGACCCGTGCAGACATGTGCTCTGGCTTACAGCAGTGACCCTTTTCTTTGCTCCTCCCAGGGCAGCTGTTGCTGCTTTAGCTGCTTCTGGCATTTCTCACCCACCAGGCTGTTGTGCTGTTGCTTTGCAACGCAATGCACATGGCTCCTTGAACTTGTTCCTTGGTTCCTTGTAAAGGAGCAATGTAACAACGCGCTGACAGGTTGGGTGTGTGGACGGGACGATCTCCAGGCTGCGGTGCCAGAGAACTTGAGGTACTTCACAGTCCATTCACGGAGTAGGGATGCCACAGAAAGCACCTAGGCAGACAGAGGAAAAATCCACTTACACGTTCAGCACATTTGATCCAGCAATTTACCAAGAGCTTACATTTCAAATAACAACTCAGAAGCGTTCCTTTCCTTTATTTAGAATATACAAATGGAACAGATGATCCCTACAACAGAGATTCACCACAGTAGTGTGATGCAGTCGCATTCACAGACTGTGCAGTGGAAAAACAAACTGCAGCTTGGGGTGCCCAGTGGGAGAATACAGTGCAAATGCTGATCAAAGTTGTGATGTTGGGGTTTTTTGTTTGTTTGTTTGTTTTTAAGTAAATGAGTTGCATTAAGACTAATCAAAAGGAAGCAGCTGCTCTTTTTCTGTGTACCAATTCTTAAATGGTATTGAAAAATAACAGCAAGAGAGCTGAATAATAAAACAGGGACATTTTAAAAAGTCATGGTTTGGTTTTTCAGGAATAATTTGCTTAGAAAACACTGTTCACACCAGAAAAGATGTACTTGTTTCTACTGGTTGGAAACTGAACTGTGGTGTTATTAGCTAGTACTCATCCCTTGTTTTCTGTGGGTGGGCCGCTTCAAATCAAAATAGTCTATGTAGCCAAAGGTTTGGATTGCCTCCAGTTAGGTAGCTGGGATGAGTTTCTCTGCTCATTCGAGCCTACTTTCAGAGCAAGTCATAGCATTTTCACGGTGGAACAAGAGAGATGAGTATTAGTGGACCTCTGTGAGCTATTGTCTTACAGAGACTTAAACACTGATAAGCACATCTGTGGTGCCTCAGTATCACTTCTTACTGCTTGTAGCATTGACAGGACTGTCAACAGTTTTTCTTGCTTTGCCTACGTCCTTTCACTCTTTTTTTCCCCCTGAGGAAGGCTGAGTGGACCATAGTTTAGACTATTTCTGCTGCTTCTTAGACACCTCTCTCCTGAAATCCACCAAGTGAAGTGCACTTTTCTGTCTACTGGGTCTCTTAGTTGTTCAAAAATCACAATGATGAAAACCTTTAAGTTAAACCTCAAGTGATCCAAAATAGCACATGGCACTAAAAGACTGTTTAGTGTCTAACTTCTGCCTCCAGAGACCTGCACTATGGGCAGAGCCACCTGTGTAAGGCACCGTCCACACACAGGACAGAAATTGCCCTTGCCCAGGAAAATCACTCAAGCATAACCTGAAGAAATGAGCAGATGCAACAAGCAGGAGAAAGGATATGAAACAACAGTGGAATAAAATTGGCTGGCAAAATAAACAATGGTCAAAGCATACCATCTGCTTTTCTGCAGAGCCTACAAATCACTGAACAATGGCTGGAGTGAGTTTAAAAGCATTTGAGGAAAAATAATTACTGTTGCTGTGGTTTCTGAGCATGTGGGAAAAGAATGGATTCCAATTGTATTCACATCTTTTTCAATAACTCACATGGTATTACAGTCCAAGCCTATTTTATTCAAAAGTGTTTATTTTTGAACCAAATTTCTGACGGCCAAAGCAGCAGCGATGTTTACAATTCAGAGGCACAGCTCTGCTGTCAAAGATCCAGGAAAAGCAGCTGTGTTGGAAAAATTTCTATGAGCCAATGACAATGTCTTTCTTTTCTGAAGAAGCATGACTCAAAACTGCTGTGACTTGTGATTTTGCTTTTCTTTCTCAAAACACATGGAAAAATTGCTACCTTCAAGCAGGTGGTCATATGTTATATGGAATTAATGTTCACTGAGAGTGACATCACTGGAAATTTACCCACATGAGAATAATGTGACTCTGCTTCTTCTGGCAGCTTCAGTGGGAGTGGGATTGGGAGGAGATAAAGAATCAGTGCTGCCCTTCGCTAACAAAAAATGATTACTTTTTTATAGCAAGAGGTATGATAATATGGCAGGTACTATGAAGTACTCCCTTCCTTCACAAATGTGTTAATGACCCAGAACTTGGATGCAAAATAACACTAATTCCATGCCACATACTTCAATGAAATTGCCAATGTGGTTATCGAGATCTGCCACAACATTATCAAGATAATGCCAAAAGCTACTGCAAACTGTATGTATTTCCTCATTCTTTATGACCTGTGAGCCTAGTGGCAGATACAATTTCCCCTGCCCCACTGGATTTTTATACCATGAACATTAGAAAATTGCAGTCCTATCAATTTCTTATTGTCACTAAGAGCAAATCACTAGTAGTTGTCATGTATTCTTAGGATTCGTTTTCATCACTAGTAAACTGCTTTTGTCACTTATGATTCTATGTTACAAACAGTAGAAAGTAGAACTTGAAGTATGATTTCCTGCTGTTTCCCACATGACACTCCATGTCCAGATACCGCTGAGCTTAAGTGATTCTGTTCTTTATCTCCATCCCTCCCCTCAAACGCTCTTGTGGGTGCATTTCTTCCGTTGACTGAAAATAAAGCTTACTTGTTTATTTTCTTGGCTTTTTAAAATGAAAGATTGTAATATAGTACTTGAAAGCTACTCTATGTCCCACGGACATGATAGAAACAGAGGAAAGCAGGAGTATGCAGAAATGCTGAGGATTTAGGGCTATCAGCCTTGGAGGCTAGCAGTTTTGTTCTCTAAACTCTGTCAAGCTGTCAATCTTCTGGCAAGATTATACTCGATATTGCTGCTAATAATCATCAAGGGACCAGTTTAACTTCTGCCCACCTCCTTTTGCAGTGTATCAGCAAACATTTGGATATTCAGTAATCTTTTGTGGGTTTTCTTGTTAGTTTAGTAAGTTTTACTGTTGAATTGAATCCCAAGGGATCACCTGCTTATCAGTTTCCCAATAGCTAGCAGGTGTAGTCTGTGGATGATCTGCTGTTATGCTATTAGCTCTGTAAGAATCCTGTATTTTGTCACTTCTGATGTAGCCTAATGAGACACAAGACTTACTTGTCTGTAACAACAATTTATCACACTTCAGAGAGTATGCTGTTAAAACAAATATGTTTTTCTTACATATGCATACCTCACAAGGGCCACATTCCCACCCTTTACTAACATCTTTTATTGCAGCGTACCTCAGATGATGATTTGGGACTTGCATAGGTATTTAGAAAAGGTAACTTATATGGAGGAGGTTACAGTTATTATGTTTTATAACAATTTTGAAGCAATAAAAGGCGTATAAAATTTCCAGGGTGATTGTTTTCTTCTAGGATGCCTAAAATCTATGACATAAGGGAAATGCAAAACATAGCAAGTGTTGTTCTTGGTTTTCATACAGGGAGTCTGAACCGTTAATTTTTATATATATTACTGATATAGATATGTAATAGATATTTCTATTTATTTGAATTGTAAAAGTGAGGAAAAAATGTTTGCGGAGGGGAAAAGGATGGCCTCTGCAAAATTATTGAACATTGGCAATCCCTTAGTGAACTGGAAAAATTAAAAGAATGCTGCCTGAGTCCTGGCTTGTTTTTGCCTTGGATCCATAAAACTTTAACATAATTAGTTATAAAAGAAGTATAAAACAGGGTTCTCAGTGAACAATTTTTTGGCCCTCCAAAAGTGTGTGACAATTTATTCTCAGAGGTCTTCAAGAAAAATTGATTGTGTACGTAACAGTTCACTTGAGCTGGGGAGAGACAAAGCCTTTTCATCACCCACCCCTCAGTTGTGTGACATAACTCAATAGACAAATGCCAAAACTTCTTCAGCTGAATGTATATGTGTTCTGGCATAAAATTCATCCTAAACGTACAGGAATTTTCACTGATGTTGTCTGACATCATTTATGAAGTGATTTTAATTTATCTTACTGTGGAAAGGAAATAGTGAGGGTTTTTGGTCAGTAAGAAGAGAAAAACTCTATCCCTTCTATAGGAAATAACAGCCACTGGGAATTTTTCACAAGGTAGGCTGGCTAGGTACCAGTCTGGGCACTACTGTTTCTGGAACCTTGCAGAGGCTGTCACAATTTGGAGGTGTAATTGCCCTGTCACTCCTTAAGGCTGTTGGAATTACAAGTGCATCCAACTTTCATCAGAATATACTAGAGCCCGGTTTAGTTTTAAGTGCTACTAGAGAAAAAAAACGTTTTACTTACTGTGGTAGATTCATTTCTAATAAACTGAACGCTTCTTTCCATGCAACTCAGGTACCCCTGAAACAAATTCACAGAACAGTTTTCATGTAAGTGTAGAGTGAGTTAAATACATGGAATGTGTGACTAACCAAGAAATCAGTTTCCATAGTAACACTAACTGCTCGACAATACTTAAAGTTCACATCCTACAGGATCTGTAAAGAATATCGGCATTATTACTATTATTTTTGTATTTCTGCTGCTGCACTAAACTATCCTAGCCTAAGATAGGAGCTCCACTGTGCTGCTAATGTAGGAACACACGTGAAAACATATGTAGATTTTTGAGACACATATAGCTTTCTGAATTGAGGAAAAGATAAGACAAGTATGATGAGCTAAACAAAAAACCTACCAGGCCTTTTTGCATAGCCTAGACTTGTGTGTAATTGCCTCTAAAATTCATATATACATCTCCTGTATATTATTATCCTGGCTGGAGATGTGCAGGTCTTTTTCAGACTCACTTCTTGCTCTTACTTGCAGACTACTTCCCAATTCCACGAAACTCCCCACATTTGTAAACAAATCTAAAACCAACTTTAAACAAACCCAGGCCCAATCTCTAATCAGATCAAGCCAGATGTCAAATCAGCTTGAAATCTTTCCTCTTTACAGGGAATAATTAAATGAAATTCAGCAGAATTTTGCTAGCTGGTGGATACACTTATTACCATTATGATTACTGGAAGGATTTTTTTGAATCACTTAACTCTCACAGATAGACAAGTCCATGTTTTAGGACCATGTTGGAATTGAAATAATAATAAAAAGATTAAAATGTGAAAAATAAAGCACGTTAACCTACTACATGAGAATAGATATACGTTTGAAACTGCTCAAAAGCCATGCAGTTTCCCTATAAGGTTTGATAAGTCTCTCTTATTTGGGGTTTTCAAAAGAATCTCTAAGGACAGCATAACTGGAATTTTTGGCTTTGATCAGCTAGTTGATTTTGTTGCCAATATTGCTACAATAACTTCATATGGACATTTCTGAGATATTTTTGTACATATAGTTACTTCCGTTGATCTGACTGTTAATAAAACACAAACTAATCTTGCAGTTTTCACTTTACTTTTTCATTTGTGTGGCTAGTCCAGCTTTTTCCTCTAGCTTTTCAAAATAGAATTTATTTCATCACTGAGAATAACCTGGGGTTTTTTGCACCCTTTCTGCAATGAAATACTAGCGTATCTCCATTTCCAACAGCACTGCTGTTAAAAAAACTCGGCATTCAGTGGCCACCATTTAAGTTTCATTTGCCCACGGTTTAGAGTTGTGATGTGACAATATGACAACAGTCAGGTTCCTCCACTTCCAACTGGACATGTTGCCATAAAACCTGCCAGAGTTTCAGCAGGTGGTCACAGGTGTAGAAGGGGATCAAGAAATACGCTATCTGCAGGGTCTGTGTAGAGTCAACTGCTTTCCCACTGCAGTGTGCACACCCACTGATATCACTCCCTTTTTTCTTGTTTTTGTCATGTCACGTTAGGACTTCTTATTCATGACCAGTTCAATTATATCTGACATGTAGCAGTAAAAATAAATACCTAAATCTTAACGCCAGTGTAAAATGCAGATTTGAGATGTTGGTTCCTTGTATACAGTGTTTTCTCCATAAACCTGTGGCACTCTCCATACCAGTGCTCTAGAGGAACTTGGTGTTTGTACACCGTTCTGCTGTATCACCTGCAAACCATAAGTAATGGGGTTTAAAACTCCTTGTTCCCATTCTCTGCCATGCTGGGGGTAAGCAGAGGCTGGTACGTGGGTTTGGCTCCCTAATTCTCCCTTTTTGTAATGTTGGCTGGAGGCAGGAGAATGGAGCTACAGGTACCAGCTTAAAGTAAAGCAAAGTGATGGAATACAAGCTGTGCAGCTCAGTGCTGTGTGTCCCTAGCAAACATTAAGCATCCTCTTTCTCTTCAGGAGAGGGAGTTTAATAAGCACAGAAGGTGGCTGTACGGCTTATTAACTTTAGGCTGGCAAGGACTGCTGTTACTTTTTCAATTAATTTTCAAGTCCAGACCTTTGGCTAACTCAAATCCACTGTTTCATGTTCACTAAAGAAAGGAGTTTGTGCGCTGGAAAACTTTGGACCATTAAGTCACATTTGTTGCTAGTGTAACTGCTTTCAGCATTCGTCTTAAGCTTTGGATGGGTTGCCAAAGGATAAAAGGAGCCCACAACCTTGTGTGCATGTGTGTGGCTTCACAACAGTCCGTGGGAAGCAGGAGACAGCTCATGAGAGAAACAGGAAAAGAAAAAAGGTTAGTCTGCAGCATGTTTCATTAGTATGCTGCTAAAAGTTCCTCTATGTGTTTGTGTTTTCATGGTTTACATGACCAAGTCTGACTTAGATGTTCACTTCAGAAATGCAGTGGATTAAAAAGCTATGTCCTAGGATTGTTTGCTACCATCTCTTTGCCAGAACTTAAAACAATTGGATGGAAAGGATCTTTCCAATGTTCATCATTACCTTTAGGACAAAGAAAACAATATTAACCTAACTAAGATTCTGACCTCACTCTGAGAGGGAGGAAGAGCATGATTAATCCCACTGGCTCTGGTTTAGGAACTGAACACTCTCTTCAGGCAATATCATCTTAAAACATTGCAGCAATTGCTTCAGTGAGCATCTGTCACTGTCTCCTATCCTGCTTTGATGGAAGTATATGAAGAAAGGCTGAAAGATGCCATTTCCCACCTGTTATTCTGGTATTCATTTCGATAAATTGGTAAATGATTTGGAGGTCTGTAAGCTTAATTCTCTGTTTACATGCAGTAACAGCAAATGAACAAACAAAAAATTTCAATTTATTTTGCTTGGACTAGGAAGGTGTTAGCTGTCCTTAATAATTTGCATATTTTGTGTATTTTGCCTCTGAAAGTTTTGTGGGAACTTTCCCCTCTGTGGGAAACATCAACATTTTGTGATCTGATTTGGGACAGACATTAATTTGGAAATGTCAGTAAAGCAGGGTGATTTCCTGCTAGCTCTGCTGAATGCTTATGTTGTATGAAATGTAACATGTATTAATTTATTCAAAACTAAAGTTTTGAACGGAAATCTCAAGATGCTGCCATATAAGATTTCCCATGTTTTTTAGTGGAAGTATGACTAGGTTATTTTCACGAGTCTTTTTCTAATACAATAGAAACATTTATCTCGTGCCTTTAATGTAACTGTAGGTACAAAAATTAACACTTCCACTGTCCTGTTGTCAGAGAGAGGAATTTTGGGTTTGGCTTTTTTGGTCGTGCTGTTATCTTCCCCCTTATGTTTCTTTCCCCTGTCTTTACACTTGTTTGAATTAGGTGCAGTTGTTTGTCAGGCCAGATCTGTAACAAAAATATGTATAAAATGTAAGTAGATCCTTGGAATAAGATCACTATTTGTGTTTGATGCAATAAGGGAACTTTCCTGTTTTAAACACTATAGAAGTCAAACTCCCCAAAACAGAGTCCCTAAATAAATCCTTTTTCTGTAGCCCCAAAAATCAAAAGCTGTCCCTTGACTTTATTCCTCCTCCAACCTCTTTTTGTGCATGCATCATTTATTCATTGCCGTTAATCTCTTCATTTTGCAGCATGCACTGACCCTGTTTCAAGCACATGCAATACTCTGTGCTTAGATCACCTGGTGACCATGACACTGAATAATTTTCGTGTTTTATATTGAATTGTAAAATGATGGGGAATTGTCATCTGACTCTTTCCAACAATGAAGATATACTGCTTTATAGGTATTTGGGTGGGAGGCTAACCTGGTCCAAACTCAGATGGATCTGCTTAGATCTTCTCCTTCTAGTGAATTCCCAATGGGAGACCAAAATACTTTCAAAATCAGAAAAGCCTGGTTTTCATTGAAAAAGCTAGAAATGTAACTCTGTTGAAATAAGGAACACATAAACCAATAAATTAGGGCAGAACAGGAGTAAAAAGGGTCTGTATAAGACACACTTTCCACTGCGCTCTTGCCAGCCAAATGCTGCTTTTGCTGGAACATCTTCACCCTGAGATGGTGCTCCAGCTTGAGGCAAAACCCTCTCCCTTGCTCTCCCTCCAGGGAGCTCTGTCTGCCTCAGTCTTCTTAAAAGAATATATAGATCCAAGAGAAGAGCACAGCAGATACTCTCTGTCACGGTCAAAATGACCACACAGTTTTCTTGGGTCTTCCTTCTAATTTTGAGGTGGAGACGGCCCATGGATGGAGGTCTTTTTTCCACAACAGTAGTAAAAGATCAAGGACTTAGCTCTCAGGTAGAAAAGCTGCAACTGCTAATTGGTTTTATATGGAATTCCATTCATAAGATGTGAAGACATATTGGCATTTTAATTTCTACTTTGGTTGCTGACTGATACATGCAAATAATTAATTAAAGTGTTCTACTGTCTGAAATGATAATTTGGCCCCCCAAAAAAATTTAAAAAAAAGGAATAGAGGCATTATGACCCAAAAGCAGCAGTGCCTCCTGTTCATTACAAAGAGGAATTATTTTCAAGGCAGCTAAAATGTCGCTCAGGGGTGTTGAAAATAAAGGTAGAGAAGTTTTGGCAAAGAGATTTCAATTCTTGTTTTAAACTGCTCAAGTGAGACAACAGTGTACAGAAACCCCAACTGTGAATAAAATTAATGTTTTGTAGCTATACAAATTTTAAATATGCATAGAAGCATAATAATATGATAACTTAAAGTAGTTACCATGCATTGTAATATTACCAGTGACTGCTGGATCAAAGGCAATGTAAAAATTTTATGATGTGTATCATGTTGTGATAATTCCCTCAGCCAAAGTATGGATCATTCTTGTAAATTAAGATTAGAATTTATTCTCAGCAATGTTATGCAATTTCCCATGGAGGGGAAAGAAAAATGTTATTGAAGATAATTCTCTGATGATAGCAGGGAGAGAAGAGAATTTAGGTGTTTTTTCATCAGGTAGATTACCTACACTATATTTAAAGTATTTGCGTCTTAAAGCTGTTTTTCTGCAGCAATAACAGAGAAGAAGGAGTGAACACACAGCTTTATTTTCTGTGGGTATCAGTCCAACTCTTACCAGAACTAACTAGAGTTGAAATAAATAAAAACCATTTGTTAATCTAAATTAGAAACACCAAAAAAAGAAATCTATTGTTTTGATACATTGATGCATTTGGCTCAAGGGGTTATTGTCATCAGCAGACAAAAGCTGACACATGGCAACGTGCTGCACTGCATATTGTTCTCCAACAGGCATGTGAACACAATGTTGGTCACATTTGCATCATACAGCATTGGCATAAGACCAGAGTCCTCAAATGTTGTGTAAGGAGAACTAGCTGTCTTTGTGTGCAAGTAGATGGAACTTTTAAGTTGTGTCACTTCCACAGAGCTGCTGATGAAAAAAAACCATTGCTGGAGTATTACTGGAAGTTTTTAAAAATAAATCTTAATTAAAAGCCAAACAGCTATGATTTGGAAAAAGAATCTGTCCCTTCAGTAATGTGTCAAGGAGACAAACACAAGGTAGGTCAGGAAACAGGTTTTCAGCGGCGGTGCTGGAGAGGTCAGTGAGAGACAGCAGTATTGACTGTGTTAAGAATGGCAGGTACTGTGTAGGTGAGGTCTGCAGCAGGAAATTAATGATCTAAGCTGGTAAGCCGTTATATACATTGGGACAAGAATATGTCAGGAGCTTTCCAAAAACTAGCTGAGAGCAGGAGCTGGATGTTTAGCTCTTATAGATAGAATAACAAAGAGTATGTCTAGAAGGGACCTTTTAAAATTATCTAGTTCATTCCCAACCTCAGGAACTCTGCCTGAAAGTTTCCTAATAAAAGTGCTATAATCTTTCCTAGATAATGCATTCTTGCCCTTAAACATCCACAAAATCAAAGACATCCAATCTATATGCAATTCAGCATTATTGCTTCTCCTCCTACATCCAGGAGACACAGGCAAATATTTATTAATTCTCTCATTGCGGTGTAGTCCCTAGACTAAACAAATATCCCTGTCATCTCTGACTCCCCCACACACCCTGCCCCTTACATTTCCACTTGTTGTCAGTCTGCTCTGGAAGCTTTCCACTAAAGTAATCATTTCTAAACTGTTGTACTTAGAGCAGAGTATTCTCATTAGTAAGGTGTTTACCTGTGTGGATTCCTTAGTCAGTCGTGACTACTGATAGTCCTATTAATACTTCTGATGATGCCATATTGCAAAGTTATCAGTTGGTAAAGCCTCTTTGGTCAGTGAGTCATTCCATCCCTACCTCCTTTCCTGCAAAGCTGTCGCTTTCTTGAAGTTGAACTTCTGTAGTTGATTAGTCCCACAGAAGCACAATATTACTTCCTTGTCAAGATAATTTTAAGTGCTCTCTAGCCGCCAAAATGAATACAATCTTTTCCGCTTCATACAACACAAACTTACTAAGTGCACTGTCTACTCAAGGATTCGGATCATTAAATGAAATCTATTTGATATATTTTTACAGTTTGATAGTGGAACATTACGAACTACTCTGACTATGATTTTTCTAATCTCTTCTAGAGTTGTTTTGTGGTAGCTCCCACCTGGACTGTATTTCTGTAGTATACTTACGAAAAGGTCATCAGAGACCGTCAACAAACTCCCTAAAGTAAGATCTATTGCATCTACTTTTAGGTAGTCTTTTGTCTGTCTACAAACATAGCAGCTTTCCAACATCCGAAGGGTGCCTACAAGAAGGCTGGAGAGGGACTTTTTACAAGGGCATGTAGTGGTGAGATGAGGGATGATGGCTTCAAACTGGGAGAAGGTAGATTTAGATTAGATCTCAGGAAGAAATTTTTCACTCTGCGGGTGCTGAGGCACTGGAACAGGTTGCCCAGGGAAGTTGTGGACGTCCCAGCCATGGAAGTGTTCAAGGCCAGGCTGGATGGGGCTTTGTGTAATCAGCTCTAGTGGGAGGTGTCCCTGCCAAAGGCAGGGGGTTGGAACTAGATGATCTTTAAGGTCCCTTCCAACCTAAACCATTCTATGATTCTGTGATTCTAGAAAGCTTGCTAAGGTGTTTTTTTAGCTTTTGAGGAGATTGTCTTGGAGAGCAATGTATTTTTTCTTACTTGTGGCTTTTAGGTTAGACAAACTGGTGTCATAAATGCTAGAAGGAATTGGCTAAGGGAATTCACTGGATGACATCTCATCCCAGTGTTTTCTGATAGAAAGCCAGTGCTGGCTAGATTGTTCTTTGGCACTCTGCTAGCTTTATGTAAGCCTGATGAATCCAGCCTACAGAGCCTCACATAAAACTCTATTATACGTGCTCCAGGAAAGAGCTGGAACAAAGAGACGTAGTGGGTTATTAGTGAAAAAAAATATTTTGGGAAATGGAAAGAGGTTATTCAGGAATACATCTCATTCTTAAGTAAGTTTGATCCCGTAGTAAAATCTTAGTGCAGTCTATGTTTTCTTATCTTCTTGGTAGTTGTATATTTTATGCTCTGCCAATATAAATAACTTGTCAGCTTGCACCGGACTCCCTTAGTTCCTGTCTGCTCTGCTGTCAATTTTCTACTTGCAAAGCCACCAACAAATTTCAAGGGCTTTGACATTGAAGTTTTGAAACCAATGTATGTTTTAAGTGGCCTCCATGGAGTTACAGGAGTCACTTGCACACCACTGGCTCAGGCTGAAGTTTATGTCCACCTCTGTCTCTGCAGAGCTGAGGCGTGATATAATTCTGAGCACCATTTCAGAAGGAACAATGGGCTGAAAGGGAGAGCTGTGAGCTGTGTTTTAAAGACAAGTGCTTTGAGAAGCATTGAAAAGAGATGTAATAGCTGTTTCTGTTCACAGGTGTCAGGGTAAATAAATGCTGGGAAAGGAGTATAGAAGGGATAAACAGGTTTTGTTTTCCATTTTACCTGCACATGATAACTTCCTGTTGATGTCAGAGTTGTCTCCAGCCTCAGCCATGGTTTGTGCCCATCTAGCCCTATTATGTTTACTATCCTGGCAGTACAAGTGCTTTGTACTACAAGAGCTTAGTACTACTTCGTAGCAGTTTAGAAACTGGACTTTTGTATCTGTAAAAATTCAGTTTTCATCAAGTAAGAGTTATATGACAATGAATTTTTTTTAACCCAGCCGTTCCATAGTACAGGTAGTGATCCCTAACACCTTATTTCCATGTTTCCTATTGCACAAACACATTAAACAAGTGCATATAAAAACTACATGATCGTTATCTTGATATTTCCATGGGTGTTAGAGAGCAAGACTGGACTGTGCAAAAGGTGGGCAGAGGTAGAAACTGTTGTTCTGGTTATGCCATTTCTGGAAGCCGAGTAATCTCTTTACCATGTGCTTGTCAACCCTGGTTTCTTCTTTCAATGAGAAACATAATTTGTATCTCTCTTTCGGGGTAAAATGCCAAGTTTCATGTTTCAGTAAATGTTAATTGTAGAATTTGTTATGCTATTTCCTGTTGTAGTCAACAAACAAAAGAGTAAGCCATTTTGTTTTGACTTAGTGGATATTCTGGAATAATCTTAAGCAGCTGGCTTTTTTTATTGTTTCCAATGTTTCTTTGTTGCTCAAATGCTCTGTTAAGTTTATATAACTTCCTCAATAACTTTGGTCTTAAAAGAAAGACATTCTGGATTCTGTCTGGAATATTAAAATACCCTGAGATTTGATTTGAAAACAATTTGTAAGTTCTCATCCCTTATTCTGTAGGTGTGAACACATGTAATGAAAACATTTGGGCTACAGGTGTGAGCATTCAAATACTTGTGATTAACAGCACAAGTACTGGCAAATAAGTAAAGTAATTGAGGATAACTTCCTGTCACTGCTGGTGAAGGAGCTGACTAGTGAAGGTGCACTGCAGGACCTCTTGTTTGTAAACAGAGAAGGGCTTGTGGGGGACATGATGGTTGGAGGCTGTCTGGAGCACAGTGATCATGAAATGACAGGTTTTGATTCTTGGAGAAGCAAGGACGGGTGGGCTGCAGGACTGCTAGCTTGGTCTTCCAGAGGAGTGTGCACTTTGGTCTTTTCAAGAGCCTGGTCGACAGAGTCCCTTGGGAGGCAGTCCTGAAGGGCAAAGGAGTCCAGGAAAGCTGGACATTTTTCAAGAAGGAAGTCTTAAAGGTGCAGGAGCAGACCGCCCCCATGTGCTGAAAAACAAGCTGCTGGGGAAAAAGACCAGCCTGGCTAAACCAGCTATGGTTGCAACTCAAGGAAAAGAAAATTTATGGCCTTTGGAAGAAAGGGCAGGCCACTCATGACAACTACAAAGATGCTGTGGTGCTATGTAGGGAGAAAATCAGAGGGGCCAAAGCCCAACTAGACCTTAACCTGGCTTATGATGTTAAGGACAATAAAAAAAGTTTCAATAAATACACTAGCAGTAAAAGGAGGACTAAGGAGAATCTCCATCCTTTAGTAGACAGGGGTGGAAACTTAGTGACAAGGGATGAGGAAAAGGCTGAAGTACTTGATACCTTCTTTGCCTCAGTCTTTACAGTAATACCAGTTGCACCCTGAGTACTCAACCTCCTGAGCGAGAAGACAGAGGCAGGGAGCAGAATGAAGCCTTCATAATCCAAGGGGAAATGGTGAGTGACCTGCTACACCATTTAGACATACACAAGTCTATGGGGTTGGGTGAGATCCACTCAAGGGTACTGAGGGAACTGGCAGAAGTGCTCACGAAGCCACATTCCATCATTTATCAGCAGTCCTGGATAACCAGGGAGGTCCCAGTTGGCTGGAGGTTAGCAAATGTGATATCCATCCACAAGAAGGGCTGGAAGGGGGATCCAGGGAACTACAGGTCTGTCAGTCTGATGATGGTGCCTGGGAAGATTATGGAGCAGATCATCCTGAGTGCCATCACATGGCACATGTAGGACAACCAGGTTATCAGGCCCAGTCAGCATGGGATCATGAAAGCAGGTCTGCTTGATTAACCTTATCTTCTTCTATGACAAGGTCACCCACTTGGTGGATGAAGGAGAGGGTGTGGATGTTGTTTATCTGGACTTTAGGAAAGTCTTTGGCACAGTTTCCCACAGCATTCTCCTGGAGAAACTGGCTGCTCATGGCTTGGGTGGGTGCACTCTTCAGTGGGTCAAAAACTGGCTGGAAGGCCAGGCCCAAAGAATGGTGGTGAATGGGGTTAAATCCAGTTGGCAGCCAGTCACTAGTGGTGTTCCCCAGGGCTTGGTACTGGGGCTGGTTCTGTTTAATATCTTTATCAATGATCTGGACAAGGGGATCGAGTGCACCCTCAGTAAGTTTGCAGATGACACCAAGTTATGTGGAGTGTTGACCTGCTGGAGGGTGGGATGGCCCTACAGAGGGATCTGGACAGGCTGGATCGATGGGTTGAGGCCAATGGGATGAGGTTCAACAAGGCAAAGTGCCACGTCCTTCACTTGGGTCACAACAACCCCAGGCAGCGCTACAGGCTTGGGGAGGAGTGGCTGGAAAGCTGCCTGGTGGAAAAGGACATGGGGGTGTCACTCAACACCCCCAATGGCTGAATGTGAGCCAGCAGTGTGTTCAGGTGGCCAAGAAAGCCAACAGCACCCTGGCTTTTGTCAGGAATAGTGTGGCCAGCAGGACTAGGGAAGTGATCACTCCCGTGCACTCAGCACTGGTGAGGCCTCACCTCGAATATGGCGTTCAGTTTTGGGGCCACTCACTACAAGAAAGACACTGAAGTGTTAGCACGTGTCCAGAGAAGGGCAGCAAAGCTGGGGAAGGGCCTAAAGCACAAGCCTTATGACGAGCGGCTGAGGGAACTGGTCTTGTTTAGTCTGGAGAAAAGGAGGCTGAGGGGAGACCTTATTGGTCTCCACAATTACCTGAAAGTAGGTGGTAGCAAGATGAGGGTTGGTCTCTTTTCCCAAGTAACAAGCAATAGCACAAGAGGAAACGGCCTTGAATTGTGCCAGGGGAGTTTTAGATGGGATATTAGGAAAAATTTCTTCACTGAAAGTGTTGTCAAGCTGTTGAACAGGCTGCCCAGGAAGTGGTGGACTCACCATCCCTGGAGGTATTTAAAAGGCAGGTAGGTGTGGTGCTGAGGGACATGGTTTAGAGACGGTTTTGGCAATGTTAGGTTTATGGTTGGACTCAATGATCTCAAAGGTCTCTTCCAACCTTGGTGATTCTATGATTCTAACTTTACACTGATTTTTTATAAAAAGTTGGATATTTCTGCCCTTTTCTCCTTTTTCTTCTTTCACCCACTCTTCCCAAACAAAAATGTGCCAAATTCTCATTGCACCTAAATGAAAATGTTTATTTTATTATGTAAGGAAAAACATGATCTTATTATTAATTTTTCAGTGAATATATTTGGGTTTTCACCATTCTTATGCAAACAATCAGTTACCCTGGAGCTATGCAGTTGGCTTGTCTGACTGCTGGGAAGACACCAGGGCAGTTCACCCCAAAAGTGAGTGATGCCTTTCTTACTACTATTGCCAGGTCTATGCAGTTGGCTTGTCTGACTGCTGGGAAGACACCAGGGCAGTTCACCCCAAAAGTGAGTGATGCCTTTCTTACTACTATTGCCAGGTCTAGGGTGCTATGCTTCTAGTCTGACCTGTGCCCACAAGGAATGCAACTTGTGAGAACAGCATGAGGTATTGTACTAATGAAAATATTTAGAGTTAGAGTTTGGCCTGAATCTTCTTCCACCTAGTCAAATCACAGTATAATAAGAGCTGCTTAAATCCAGCTGACTGAAACTCCTGCTCACCGAAATATCTCTGCTCCGTACTTGAGCTTGAGGCGCAGTCTGTTTTCTAGTCTTTGCTCAGTTGAATTAATATAGTGCATCTCTTGGAAGGGTACTAGAGAATGCCATGCAACTTTTTTTCACTGAGTTATAGGGTTCTCAGGTAGCACAAGCATTTGTGTGAAGGCTAGACTCTGCACTATCTGCATGAAACAACACCTTTAACAATAAACAGAACCTGTCCCAGGCCTTTACTTGGTTTATAAAATATTTGGCAGCCACTGAAAAATTCTTATAACTGAATAATCATCTTTAGCAATCTTGTGTGAAATGAGAACCTTTTTCTTCCTTTAACTTGTATTAAAAGGGGTAATTTCATGGAAGATGCATAAATGTTTTTGAGTAAAAGCATTGTGGGAGTTTCTAGCTTATGGTTTCATGAATGCAAAATTGCTCAAGGACTACTTCAGATCCATTCTAGAAAATAATGCAAGTCTAAGTGTCAGAGAAAATTTCAGGTGTCAAATCTCTACCAAGTGTAGTGACAACTGGGGTTATATTGCTTAAAAGGGGTAGGGAAGAAGTGAGAGTGTGTGTGTGTAGACATGAATACTCAGTCTGGCCCAATATTCAATGCAAATCCCAGTCCAATTCTGTAGTCATGTGGCAGGAGATTTGACTATGCCCCAGAACCTTATGGTGGCAAGTGTGTACTGGGTTGTCCTGTCTGGATGAAGGCTTGCAGTATGATGTATTATGACAAGCTTGACTTTGATGTATAATAGTTGTGCTTTGGTTTTGGTTTAGTTTTTGTGGGGTTTTTTAGTTTTGTTTTTTTTTTTAAGAAAAAGAATCAAGCATAGTACCTACATGTTTTGTCAGCCACTGATTTAGTGTTCACCTGATTGTGAAATTTTTCAGAATATCATTAAATGGCAGTGCACGTGTAATTATTTGAATCTTCCTACTAGGTTGGCTACCATGCTGTCATATAGTAAGGCTGTTCATTATATTAATACTTCCATTCTGTGCAAATGCTTATGTCACTTATTTATCAACAGATAATATGAAGATTTGTCAGCTTCATCCGTGCTTGCATTTAATGCTCCATATGGCTGAATAGGTGCCAGGGTGAATGATGGTAGAGTAATAAATAGTGAAATCTGAGACCCATGCTATATAAATGCAGGAGCCACAGACAACTGAGGAAACAAAACTCTGCCTTTTAAAAATGAAATCTTTAGCTGTAAAAAATGCACCCAGCAGCTAAGGGGTGTTCTGGAAGCTTGGCATGATGCTACTTGCTTGCAAAGGGAGCTTGCTGTGCAAAGAAGCTTTGACTTTTTTCTTCTGATCAGGCACAGCCTGATTATGTTGAATGGCAAAGGAATGACAGTTGTTGAGCTCTGTGCTCATCTATTTGGAAATGTTTATCCTTTTGACTATGTTATCACATTAAATTCCAAGCCATTTTAGTTTTCTCTTCACTTTAGAAGGATGCCAAAAATTAACTGAGGTGCAAAAGTGTTTCATTTTTATCACTTCACAATGGTTTAGGGGAATGGTAGACCTCAATTACAAATCACGTCTTTAAATATTTATCTGTCTTAGGGTTTACAGTTTGGATGATACTGAGTTTAACCTGTTTACAGTAGATTTTATTTCTAGAGGCAAATATTTAGGGTCAAATCCAGACTTATTCATGAAAGGTACTGAACTCAACAGCTTAAATCAATGTGCACCATGAATACTGATTATATCAAGAAGTAACAAATTATGCTTTCAAGTGTTTAGCCCTTCTCAAAGTTTAGGTCATAATGTGATTAATCACATAGGTATGACAGGCAGTATTTCAACCATAGCATTCTCGATAACATACCTAATTATGTGCAAATAGTGGTGAAAAAAGGAACAGGATCTTTTCAGGCTGAAAAGTGGCTTCCTGACCTTCAATAACTTTGTTGTTCTAGTAAGTTTACTGTAGATGGTGAAGAGGGAGTGAACTGCCCACACACCGGTGCAGCCAAGCTCTGCCTTCTGATGTGCCAAGGCTGCATGCTGCACTAGGAAGAAGCCACCCAAGCCTTGAGACAGGAACGCGGTCACTGCACTGCTTTCGCAGCTTACAGACCATAAACCATGATGTTACTGGCAGATGGGATCAGACTGGACCACATACAGAAAGGTGCCTATCTGTGCTAATGTAGCTGAGGGGAAAATGGAAATTACAACACTCTTACGGCATGATGTACAAACACTCTCGCTTTCATGAATTGAGGGGGAACATGGCTGAGAAGAAAGGAGTATTTCTGCGTGAATACCAGGCGAAGGTCAGTGGTCAGGGCACACACAGCGCACTCGTCCTGTTCTGGCTGTGTGCCGAGGCCAGAGTTTCCCTAAGAGACCTGGCGCAGAGAGGAGCGCTGGGAAATCACAGGGTAAGGAAGCACAGGAAAGCATAATTCTGAATAAATGCGATTCTTCCCTTTGAGCTTCTCTAGGGCAAGCCAGAAAATGCAGAAGATACAAGCAGAAAGATAACAAAGATACCCTTGCTCTTTCAAAGACTTATACAGAAGAAGAGAAATTTCACCGCATCAGTGTCTGTCTTAATGACTAGCAAAATTTCTCTTGCTAAATCACTTCACTCGCATCCAAGTCTCTGCTGTAAGAACAGCTACACTACTATCTTACATGCATTGTAAATTCCTGCATTTCTAGCCTTTAGGCAGCTCTACTAACTTGTATCACCAGTGTTTCTTGCGAAGAACTGCCTAAATAAAATACCCAGCTGATGCTCCAACTCTTTACATACTTCTGTCTGCTCATAAAGCTTTATAAAGTAAACATTTTCTTTGGCTTCCACAAATTTATAGTTACGTATATCTGCCTGTGGTAGTGGCAACCCTATGATTACACAGCAGAAGTCACAAAAGCTATCCAGAAAAGGAAAAGGAAACATACTTTATCAGGTTGGTAATGATGATAAGGTTCAATGCTTTTACCAACAGTAAAAAAGTGATTTCTACAGCTGATGATACATGGTATATGTATAGTCCATTTCAGTAATTGCTAGTGTGTGTATTCAAGCTGGTATCCTTCATTTACTGAAAGTTTTAAATGCGTTTGCTGTAATTGCTTATAAAAGAAAAAACAAGGAAATCTTAACTCATTCTGGTCCCACGAATTTTGCTTTCTTTACAAATTGTGGCCTAGCTTCAGGAGGAAAGCCAGCGGGTGCCATCTGTCCCCAAGCCCAGCCTGGAGAAGGGTGACCTGAGAATTACTTTAAGCAGAGGAGGCATTGAATCCAAGTTCTGGAAAAAAAAAATATTCCAAGCTGCATTTTTATGTCTATTCTTGTCAGATTTCCGCCCCATCCCCCCACCCCCAAAAAGGACACAGGCTTCTACCTCAGAAACGCAACTTCAGACCATGTATCACACGTGACTCGAAGAGGATGCTCGATTAAGACAGAAGCCTTGGAGGGCAGTGAGACTTGGGGCATATTTACACTACTGGGGTCAGACAGACTTGGGCTTACTTCCCTCTGCTGCTCACCTTGAGACCGTAAGTGCAGGGAACAAAGCTGTGGGACATACCTGAGCTGGCCGGGCAAGCAATTTGTGCTTCCTAGGCTCAAAGTAATGTACTCTCAACGATTTTGGTTATTCAATTTGTATCTACTGCATTAACAGATCTACAACTGTCATGAGGGGGGAAAAAAAAAAGCAGTTAGAAGGATGAATATAGTCAAATACTCATAAATAGTTAAAATTCAACACTGGGGATACTACACCAGAAAAGAGAGAATCATTGTTGCTGTTAGCCATCTTGCTCAAGTTCAAGAAGCGTATTTTTACAAAACCCTAAAGCTTTTGCTAATGAATCATAATAAGAGACCTCAAATGAACCATGGATATTTTGTCTTCTCTTTCTTATTAGGGACTAGTCACATGGGAAACGTGGGCAGATTCTGAATCACTGGAGCAATGTAGGCATGCCAAGAAATGGCGACACAGGGGAGCTCAAGGCTGCAGCTGTGCTTTGCTGATGTGTCAATACATAGATACACAAGATGAGAGGGCTTTTTATACCCTCTTTTCTCCTTGTCCACCTGAAAGCAACCAGCAAAGTATGATAAGTATTCACAAAGACTAACTTTCATCTGTGAGGTCTTCAGGGGTCTGTTCAGCACTAATCCACATGATTTAATCCACAACCACCTTAGCTTCTGCCTCTAAAGGCTTCCTACACCAGGAAGCATTGTTTTACCTTACATTTAACACATAATCTCATTTGGACTCAGCAATTAGATGTTACTACATCAGTCTCTTTGAGGCAGTGGTCTGGTAGGCTTTCATGCAGCATAGGTGCAAAAAAATTTTCATGAAATCTAACCACAGACATTGCTTTCTTCAAAACACATCTGGAAAAGGAGATGGACATGATGCTCTGTATTGGTATAGGACAAATATCAGAGTCTTGAACATCAGCAATCCCTGCCTCACTGAATCCTGGAGCCTGTAGGCTGTATATTCATGCTCCTTTTCTCTTCTATTCCTTCCTCAAAGACTTTCAACACTTTGGCAGGAGAGAGATGCAAATAGGAAAATATTAGTCTGGGAGGGTTTCCAAAAGGTAGGAGATGAGTTTCTAATCCCAAGACTATGACGTAGGAGCGAAGATGCTGTTCCTGTTTCTGGCTTGCTTTTATACTGAAGCATGTTTAGGAGAGGTTTCAGGCTCTGAATTCGAAGTGGAGAGAGGTGCTCACCTCTGATGCTTACTAACCTGGGGAACAGGCCACATATAAAGTACATTTTTTACACTTGTGTTTACCTATTAGCGAGGATCCTGTTTGGAAACCCCTCTTTCTTCTGCACAAGGAGCCTCGGTGCTTAAGGCTGTGTTCCACTACCTGAAAGTTAGGTTTTTACAATGCTCAGCACTGTGACACCAAAGTGGCTTCAGGATGTAGTGTGCTAAATGTGACAGATCCACAGAGGATTGAGTAGCTGGTATTACTGTACACAGAGGTTTGATCTAGCATGTATTGAAATTAACACCTTTTCACTTACTCTTACAGGCATTTGAATCCTACTGAATATTTGATTTTGAGGTGGTGAATTTGGCTTACATAGTTCAGAAAGCAGAGGACTAAAAAGTAGGCTCAAACACAATTCTGATAGGTATTTTACATAAAGATTTATATTTCTCCCTGCATCAGTTGCAGTTACATAGGGCAGCTAGCAAGACCCAGACTTTTACAAGCCTGCAATGACGTTGGAACCACTCCTTTCAGTGCCCAACCTCAGGCACTTACAAAGCCTGATACTTGAGACTGGATTCTCAGCACCTTCTGAAGCTCAGGATTTTTTAAAGTGGCAAGTGTATCTATCACGAAATAAGACAGCCAAATTTTAAAGTAATTTCTGAAAAAGAAGTTGTTTAAAAGATACAGAGAGATTAGGTTCTTCAGGAAAGCACTTACCAGGAAGCAGACCAATGAATTAAGCAAATGAACATAAAGTATCATTACACATATTATGGGATAAAAAAAACATACTGTGTCATCCAGCTCTCAACTGAATTTCTGAAGAAGAGATCTAGAAGGATTATCCAGTTCTCTGATGCCGCAGTAATTTTCAATTCCTCTCCCCCAAATTAATATCAAAGCTTTTGTAACTCATCTGCAAAGTACAAATATTATGGGAAGCAGTTTTGAAGTAGAAAGCTGTCTTTTTCACAATACTGAGTGCTGCAAAAGCTGTAACTAAGTCTAAAATAGATCCTTTTTTGTCTTTGGCTTAGCCATGTGTACAATAAAACAAAGGGAGTAGAAAACAATGTCCTATATATTTATAGATTGGATATAAATAGTCCAGCTGCAAAAGTTCAATTTCTTCATTTCGCCTTTATTTTTCTTACATTTACAAGGTTACAAGATAAGCGTGATTATTTCTGTGTAGGTTGCTACTCCTGTCAGATGAAATACAGAGAATTCAAAGGAGAAATTAATGCACAAAGAGGATTTGGCTTATCTTTCATTAATTGAGTATCTCCACTACAGTGGTAGTTCTTTTTTGTAAGATCAGCATTTCTCAACAGTCTTCCTCTTTTCCTCTTTCTATTTCAATAATCCTTCTACATCTTCCCTTTTCATATAATTGAAATCGATATTGTTAGCTAAAGCTGCTTCCAAATCCAGTTTACTGAAGGCCACAGAAAGAGTGCAGTGGAAAAGGAATAAAACCCTAAAAACTGAAACTTTTTTCTCCCCATGACAAACAAGTGTTAGGCATGAGACTCCTTTTGGGAAGGTGAAGAAAAATGTTGTATGAAAAGCATTGAACAGCTGTCAGTTAAAAAGTGACTCAAGCACCCTATTCCTACCCCCCCCCCCCCTCTTTTTTTTTTTTTTTTTTTTTTAATTAAATCAGTCTGGAGTAGCATATAGTTATGTATAAAACCAGGCTGTTGCTACTACAGGCACACAGTGTGGCAGAAAAAGGGAGAAAATAAACCACACTGCACAAAAAAGGAGGAGAAACCTTTCTCTGTATTATCCTGGATGAAACTATCACTTTTGATAAAAGGCTATTTATGTTTCACTCATATGAATAGTCTTCCTCCAAAATGAAAGCAGAAAAGCTTTTCCAGGATTTATTTCCTTCAATGGCTTGCTGTAGGAATCTCTCTCCTTGCCCACCGACGAGTCACCCAGCCATCTTAGCAGGGGTATTCCTGACACATGACTCACACCCTTACAACAGGCAAAATAAAAGTATGCTGCATTTTAATGCAAAGTTTGTCCATGTCCAGCTGCCATTATCCTTGGTTTTATTTACTTACAGTAAGGCCTTGGTGGAGGGCAGTAAGATTTTTAGGGCTGCTATGCATTCCCTTAGTACTTACAAATATAATCTTAAACTGTATATGTAGAAAAAAACCCAAACACTGTTAGTATTTATGAGTCTGACGTGTTTTGATGAAGTGACTTGTTATTGTGCCTCAGTAAATGAAATTATTTACTAAATTTTAGTGCTGTGGCCTTGTCACATAACAACCTACTTCAGTGCTTAAGAAAAATCACACAGTGGTAAAAAAACAAGTAATGATTATTTACTGCAAAGACAACTAGATTTCAGGGTCCCACTAAACTGCCTTTTGAAAATCCAATTGTATTAAATGCTTCTCCCTTCTTAACACAATTGTCTTGACTTCTTCAAGGAAATCCATCAAATGTTTAGCTAGGGCCCTTCCTGAAGGGGAAAGAAAAAAAATTCTTTCCCAAAATCGTATCGATACGTGTATGTGTTACTTCTATCTTTTATTATGGTACTTACTCAGTTTTGTGGTCCTGACATCAGGTTTACTTGTCTGTAGTGTCACTTACCTTCCCAGGAACCTTGGCGTCATATTGGCCATTTACCAGCTAGCTGATGTTGATGTAGCCTTAAGCGAAAGTTTATATATTCTGCAGTTAGTAATTCAGCTATTTCATCTTAAATGACCAAATGCATAGGTAAATACTGGCAGATACTCCCTCCTTTATTTGTTTTTCCCATATCCTCCTTTACTGAGAAATCAATATGGGATACATATTCAAATTGTTTGTCTTGATCTCTTCTTTATGGGGAACTTGTTGAAAGATCAGGACTCAAGTCTTTGAGGCCTCCATTGCATTTGCTACTTGATTATACCGATGTTTTCCCTTCTATTAGTCAAATTCTCAAGTCACTTGGTTTTCAGGATGCCCATGACTAAAATTTTACATCTAATGATCAGCTAAGCCCCCAGCTCATGTCTATGTCTGCCTAGAACAAACTGATCTTGAGTATTTCTTCCTGCTATATAGTTTCTCTCCTTCCCTCACTGCCCTTTCCAAAACAGAGGTTTGCTACCTCTGCTACCTGTTACCACAAATTCACTTATTAAATAATCTTAGGGGCTAGGACTGTCCCCTAGCATGGGAGAGATCATGCTGTAGATCTCTCCTGTGTGATAAAATCTCAAATCCCTCTGAGCCAGATTCTCTAATTGCCAGAATACAGGGTAAAGTTTTCTCAATTACTCTTACTGTTGAACAGAATAATTAAATAGCCATTGCAAAATTCTACAGACTAATGGCTGAGGAAGTCATTCGGGACTTGGAAGCCTGGATTCCAGTCCCTGTACTAATGAGTGTTTAAAGAGTATTCTATTAAGAGTGCCACTTCAGAAAACCCTCTAGGTTAGTGGCTAAAGCATTGAGCTAAGAAATGCACATTAAAGCTCATCAAGCAGAGGAAGATATTGACCCTATTTGTTCTGCATCTTGCATGTGTGCTGAACGGGTGTAACATGGCACAGGCACTGCGGCATTCTCTTCTTCCTTTTTCCACCTCTCCTCCATTTTGCAGGAAGCGGCGATGAATACCGTGCCCCAGGAAACAGTTTGGATCTGGGAGTCTATCTTGTGTACTGTATGGTAGCATCTTATTTTTGTGAAGTGCCATTGACCCTTCAGATGGCAGTTGTCTACCAGCTAGATCAGGTTCACGTGTTGCTTCTCGATTTCAAAGACAGATGACTAACTCTTCCAGTGTATTGTGTAAATTTTCAAGTTGTAATCGGCAAATAAAGGTTATGGATTGGATGGCTGGATGTGGCTAGATAACCAAGAACTGTTATACTGCTGAGAAATACCACATTTATTACTGCTGATGTGGCTCATGGCTTTTGAAGCTCTATTCAGTTGTGAGGAGTTTCACTGGTTAAATGCTTTAAAGTTATATCATTTATGCTCTAGAGTAATAGTGTTCATCATTTTACACAATTATGGCAAAGATATACTCAGGTGAGAGATAATTAATGTAACTCATGATTAAGAAATCCACCTACTAGGAAATTTTCGGGAACCGGGAACTTAAAATATGTAAGTTACTGAGCAGCTATTCAAAACAGGCAAATCTTGAAATGAGAGAAGGTGTTCTAGGATACGTAACATTTATCTACCTTAAGTAAGCACCTTTTCAAATAAATTTCTAGAATTAATAAAACATAGTTTCAACAATAAGATTGTGAGCTATTGTCAACCTCCTAATCTTGTCATAGTTTCCCCTTCTATTGCCAGTGGTCTTCTGTACTTCTGATTCTTCATAATTTCTCAAGTATCAGGACACATCTTCATCCCACTTTGGTCATGTACTTAATGCTCAGCTGGATCACTGGAAAAAGCTGACTGGAGGTGGGCAATTTAGTGGCCAAAAATTACTCCCTAAAAAGTTCATTCTTGAGATACTCAGGGAATGCAGGTATTCAAAAAAAATGAAGACAATGCAAAATGATTTTTTAACACATATTACAAAAATGCTGATATTCCCCTTGTCAAAGGAGAATAATTTTACTTAGTTTATTGTAAAAAATGGATGTTTACATCCATGAGGGACTGTAAATGGTATTGCAATAAATATTATTCCTACATGCAGGATTTGTGGTGAAGAAATGCTAGCAGTAATTTCATGTTGATTCATTATTATTAACTATTTATTCAGAGTTAAACGCCTATTGTTGTTAAAGATCTTAAATTTCACCAGTGACCTTATTCTTTCATTTGGCTTTAGTTAGTCAAAATGAGAGGGATTCTCTTTAGTAAAACATATGTAAAGGGATGACTCCTTAGCACAGGAAATTTCAAGAATTATAGAAAATTGTGATCAGGTAGTTCTATTTTTGGAGATTCCTAAGAGACTATATAGTGCTAAGCAACTATATAAACATAAGTTAAGGATTTGCTTTCTATAAGAAGTAGAGACAGTCTTCTTCTTTGAATCTCCTTGCCTGTTTCATTCATTCATATATAAATCAATAACCTATACAAGAACCTGTTAATGCAATAAACATATTTATGCAATCTCTTTACACAGAAATACAAGAGCACTACAATAGCTGAACAAACCAAATAATATTGTGCACAGCTCTTCAAATTTGAGATACAAATTTCTCAGGTTTTTCCTTGAGAGGTCTTTTCATCTACCATGTCTTATTTGCGTCCACAGTTATATTGTTACTGAGAAAGTACTTTCTAGTTTCCCAGTGTGTCTGATTTCAATATTTAATGCCTCTTTTCATATATTTCCCTCCTCCCTGAATTAGCATAATTCCACTAATCTACTTTTAATATGATGTCTGTATTTATGTAACATTCTTACTTTAATGCTACAAGAGAATGAATGCCACCACGAAAAATAGCTGTCCTAAATCAAAACTACTGATTAGCTTAATACTTTCTTCTCAGATGGTTCACTAAGCACATATTCACTACCCATTTTCTCCATAACCTTATGAAAGACACTGTCTTGTTTATATTATTTTAGAAAAAGTCTAAATCCAGGGAAATCACCCTTGTTTGCTTGCACTGGCACCATGCCACTATTTTCTTTAGGCCTGGAATACTTGCACCCTTCTGCTGCCTACTATTGAAAATAGAAGCTTGTACTAGAATTAAGAAAGAGTACTAAATCTGTTAGTATCATAGTAATTGACTTAGTTTTCAGAATTGCTAAGGACCTGTTCTAATTGTCAGTTTGGCAAAACACATCAGCTAAGAAGTTCCAGAAGATCTGGCACGTCACCTCCAAGAGTTTGATGTAACTTGTTTGGTGCCTGAGCCATAATCTTCACAGCTATAGCACAAATGAATTATGTGCCCTTGACTGCACTGCTCTGTTACATGTAAATTCAGAAAAACCTGAACTTCCCTAAGTCTCCTGAAAGTAAACTGGGGTAATCTTTGCACGTGCCTTAACAGGATCAAGGATGTTGTGGTGGGCTGGTCATTACTAATGAGTTCTTTGCTTGGCCTTAGTAGATAATCTTGGCTTCAACAAATGATATAAAGCTGGGAACCTTAGGAAACTATTGCTTTAATGTAGAAATAAATCAACAAATTTTAACCTTCTTTTACAAAGTCACCTGAAGTAGGAATATTACCCATCACTGCAGGTAGCTCAGTGAACTGCTCCAGTGTGCAGTCACAGCCAAAGATGCATACATAAGTAATAGGATGGAGAATAACAAGAATAGCTTAATAATTTTGAAGGCAATGCTGTAGCCTTCTTCTCTGAAGTGCTGCACTGGACATTCCCATTCAAGAAGGGCACTTCAGTGCTAAAGGAGGCTGAGAAAGGGATAATTTCCATTGGCCAGACATAGAAAACACTTGAGAAAAAAACATACTACATGCCCTCCTTGATTTTTAGCTTTTTTGAGTGGTCTTCCAAATATCTGCACTCCACAATGTTGTTAACTATAGTGTTCTAAATAAAAGGGCCTAAAAAAAATAACACGTTGCAGAAAACAGAATAGGATCTCTGTTTTCTCTATGACCAGAAAAGTTAGCAGCAAGTAAATGAAATATTAGAAATGGGAATATTAAAAATGTACAATTAGATTCCTTTTTTTTTTTTAATGAAATGTGAACTTTTGCAGATTACTGTCTTGGTAAATCTGAGTTTTTAAGATCAGAGAGATTAGAAGGCAGCTGGGGTATCAATTTAGATTTCTAACTAGCATTTCAAAGAAGAAACCTCGGAAGAGAGATCCAACCTACCATCTCATAGCTATCAGTGCCAAAACTGCTATGAGGCAGAGCTGAGACCAGGCAGGCACGCACCCCCTGATGGCCCGCTGCATGGTGGAGATGCACTGGAAGGGGGCTCCTACCAGCAGCAGAGGGTCCTCCCGTCCCTCCCTCCACATGGACCGATCTTTCCACACTGGTCACCAGGCTTCTGTCACCCATGTCACTTACAGCCAGCCTGCATGCGTCCCCGGCTCTCTTGCCCTTGCAAGCACTAGCAAGGGTTTAGCCTGTATCCCCTTCCAGTGCCTTTGCGCTCACTGTCTACTGAATCTCCCATCAGCTCCCGTCAGGAACAGGATACACCTAAACTTGGAGCCTGGGCACTGCCTGGTCCCCACAGATTACAAAGAGGAGCAGTGCAGGTGCTCGCAGGCCTTATCCGCCTTTTAAAGCTGAACACAAGGGAAGGGACACGTCAGCCATCTCCTCCATCTGCAGAAGACCTAGGTCAAGTCAGTAAAGATGGCAAGACCTTCTCACTGGTAGAAATATTCTTAAAAGAGCACGTATCTTAAATCAGCAAGCCAACCTTCATTGTTCAGGATTTAGGCCAAAACTATATTTGTATTCTACATGGATAAAATGTGTTCCCAGAATTTATCATTGGCATTTAATTACTGACATTCTTGCATTTTAAGAAATTCAGTGTTGGTGACACATCAAATTTAGACAATTTCTTTTGTATGTATGTCATATTTCCGGCCAAAACATCACCTTTCATTCTTGTAATTACACTTTTCAATCCCAATGTCTCAGACTACTTTTTTGTAAACATCTGCTGTCACATCTATTTTGGAATTGCAGCTTTTTTTATCCATTACCATTCTTTCCACCTCACATAGTTCATCTCTACAGTTCCAGTATTCCTACATAGTGACTGCTGTCTTATTTTCATTTCTAGTTCTGGTCACCTGAGTTACATATATATTACAGATCAGAGACCAATAAGCAATACTGATCCACTTGAATTGCTTTTGGCCACTTACAAAGAAATTTTTTATGAGCATACTACGGGGTATTTTCATGCAAGTTCAAGCTTTGCCTCATATTAGGCAGAAGTGCCATTCTTTCCTTCAGCGTGGGAACTGTGCATCCATTTCCAGTGCTTTTGCATCTAACTTCCCAGGCTGCTTCCAGCCCTGAAGTTACACAGGTACACATGTAGATGCAAATATATTGGTAGAGTTTGTGCCTACACAGCAGCCACATTTCTGCCAATGTAAGCCATGACATATCATTAGAAAATAACACCTATAATTCTATGGCTTTTTATTAATGCTTCCTGTATTTCACTTGCTGTAGATTTATCATCCTGACCCAGATTCTGCAATTACATGCACCACTGTCTTCTAAGGCAGTTTTCAAAAGTAAACATTCAGACTATGTCTACAAAATATATGTTTAAATCTGCAAAGAGATACTTTTGTAGAAAGACATGAGCAAACATTCGTTGGCACACACATTTGGTCTGTGTAAATACTTGCCCATAGAAATGAAAGCATTACACTTGAAACAGAGGTGAACAAAGTTAGAAGGAGTAAAGCTGTGAATAGTTTATTTTTGAGCGGGGGAGTTAGGAAATTTAGGTTCATCTCAAACCAGATATAGGAGTTCTTTTCCATCCCCAACAAAACCAGAAACTCTCAACATGCAGCATCAAGTAGTTAAAAAAAAAAAAGGGGTTTTTTTTGTTGCAATAAAAGAAAACCAGATGAACACATAATTTCACAGTAGATGGCATGATCTTCTCCCTTATTCAGTAGTCCTATTGTTAGACTAAGTCACCCAGGACATTGCAAACTTTCAATCCCCTTTGGGCTTTGCCTGGGGTATCCAGCCCCACAGGGCAGCACAAGGTGTTCTGAGCATAGACATTCTTGAGCCAACATTTTGGTTATTTTTCTGTATTGGATAGACAGCTATTCATTGGTGCAGGAGCAGAAATAATGGTGTCCACCTTCAAGTCTTAGCTGCCAGACTTCAAAGGCATGACCGCATTCTGTGACTTCTTTTTTTTTAACATTAAATGTAACAGCCTCAGAAGGAGAAATACAAGAACTTCTGTTCTAATCCCCTCATGCAAAAAAGTGAGCATGAGAAGGGAGTGAACCGGGATCACTGAGTAATAGCTGATGATTTGAGAAAGCAGAGATGGGCTTTATTGATTTATTTTTACCAACAAAATTTCAGATCATTTACTTCTGTCATATAACAGCTTGGAAACAGGCACCAGGATTTTTTGTGGAAAATGTTGCATCTGTCACAGAGAAAAAAATGCCAAATTACCATCCAGCTTTGGGGGAACTGCAATTTCAGCCAGACGTGTGAAAAGGTGATGGTTCATTTTAACTTGCATTGCAAATGCATTTATCAGTATGTTATTTTTATTCCTCATCATAACTACTTTTAGCCTTTATGGAATTGCCACAGCACACAGTCCTGCAATCTTACCTGCTTTTATTTGCATCGTAGCACTGACTAATTTAATAAGCAAATACAATCCAGAGTGTACTTTCTGCAAAGTCACGCCATTTAGTAGTAAATTAGATATTTTGTCCATGTTCATGGCAGTCAAAAAAATAAAACAAAGTAGAAGCAAACTCCAAAATTCTGTAAAACTGGCCACTAGGTCTAGAATATAGAAACATTTCAGAGGGACAATTGTGGTATTTCCTTTTAGCTACCATTAAGTACTGATTTGGTAAGTTTTCTTCTGGAGTTTAAAGACTAAATTTCTGGTAGATCTGAGGAAAAACAGTCTAGGTAGTTTCTCTAAATAAACATAGAAAAAAATTACAACGTGCCTTTTTTTTTTAATTAATGCCACATTTCACACCTCACAAATAAAATTGTGGGTATTTTTGGTCAAGTATAAAATCTTTTTTCATTTTTCTGTTACGCAAACATGCCTATAAAGCATAAATCATATAAAAAAGCTTGGTGAAATTGGAAAAGAAATTGCCAAAGCTGAAGCAGCTCTCCGGAGTTAGTAAAGAACACATGCAGACATGCAGTTGGTTTAAACTAGCAGTCATGTAGCAGCTTCACCTCTTGGAATGACAGTCCTGTCAGTTACATGGCATGTGCATGGGAAGGGCAGCAGGACAAAAACTTATCCAAACTGACAACTGTGTGTTAACCAAATGACAAATGAAAATGATGACATTAGCTTGCAGTTAATACTCCTTTTCCTACATATTTAACAGGAGAGATGCTAAATTTTACACTCAAGACTAAGAGTGACCACAGCCTGGGATATTCTAAAGTATAAGTGACTCTTGAACATCTGAATAAACACTTAGAGATTGTTAGAAATTTCTAGCAAATGCCATTTGAGCCTCAAGACTTCAGGACAATTCTGAAAGTAACTTTAAGATCTGGGGTTCAAAGTGCTGCGTGCTCCCCTGAGCATTCAAATGTTGTTACTGTGCTGAAGCAGCGGTAGAAGCCTGAACATGAGAAAGTCTGGAGATGGCCAGCTGGCTCCTATGGCTCCTCCAAAGGGGACAGCAGTAGATGTTGCTGGGGTTTGGTGGATATTTGTGCACTGCTGTTAGAGAGGGATCTGTGAAAAGGTCTCTTTTCATCTCCTAGGTGGGTGTTCCTGCCCCTACTCCAAAGAGATTCACTGTTTTTTGGCTGTATCCATGTGACTTGTGTACTGTTATTCTGTCTGACCTAATGGATCATCTCACGTTCCATGCTTAGACAACTAAAAAGGGAGAGATTGATTGTTCTTTCCCCCAACTAAAATACAAGTTGATTTTTAGGACCTGCTTTCTGAGATGGAGTACACCTGTGACTCCATCCAGGCTGGGAGGAAAGAAAATCACTTTTTCTTCCCTACTGTGTTTATGTGGAGAAGACATACCCAGGCCCATCTAGCTTATATTCAAGGGGACAACGCAACAGCTGGCAGTGTTTAAAAGAAAATGCTTAAGCCTCTACCCTATCAGGAGAGCGTCCTCCTGAATAGAAGAGTCATGCGCTAAGTGTTGGTCTTGAGGTCGCATCCTTGAGGTTGGACTTGAGGTCCTCAGTTCACACCCCTGACTAGCTGAAGCTCTGCATACTGGTTGCTAAATCCTCTAATGCACATGCTTGAGCTCTGCAGTGGGGATCAGGTACCTAGAAACGAGGTGCGTGGGCGTGCAGGTGGATGTTGCATCTCCACCTTTCAGAGAACACAGCTGGCTGAATATTGGAATTCTGTTCTTAAAAAGAAAGTGCATTACCAATTAGTATTTGACAATCTTACGACTTGTTGCTCTCAACACTGTCTGACATCTGCATTGCTGTTTCTTAAGATGGTGCAGGAAGATGTTACCTGCGTGCCTCGTTAGTTTTGCAGTAATGATCACAAAGCGGAAAATGGATTGCTACCATGCCCTACGGGTGGCTTTCTTCTCCAGAGGACAGGCTTCTGTGAGACAGAAAAACTAGTTTTATTCGGACCAGCTTGAACACTGATACATTTTTAATATTAGGAAAATTAGCCTGAGAAAGAACTTTTAGGACATACCTTATGATAGTTACAGGAGAGATTTCATAATTAGAGCTAGAAGATCTTTTCCATTTCAAACGTGGTTTTGATCTTCCGAAAAGACAAAGAATCTAAAATGCTGGTCAGAAGTGAGGAAACCATACCATCCATATATTTCCTATTTCTGCATCAGACCACTCTAATAGAATATATTTTGAATGTGTGAAGTTGTGGGCAGAATAAAAAAAAAAAAACCACAAAACAACCCACCAATGTTTTTTTCCTTTGAAAAATGATTTAGCTATCCTAACTTTTTCAAGCAGTCTATGGGGATATGCATTATTAAATGTCACTTTGTGAATACAAGAGCTACTAATCTGATACGTTGGGTTGCAGAGATGGCTTTTACCCAGCTGGAAGGAAGTATGTTTAATTCCACAGAAATGTTTTCTGAATGGGGTAAGATTTTATGATCTATGTGAAAAGTCTTAAGCCCTTTCTCCTTAAACTTATCTTTGATAATGAAAACTGCCTAGTCCTCTCCTCAAAAACACAGTTAATTTTTCGTTGAGCAGTATAGAAATATAAGGGATAAAGGAGAGAAGTGAGAACAATGATTCTTCAGAGAATGAAAATTTTATAGAACTTCCCAGCACTTTCTGGAAAATCACTTCAAATAGTTGCTTAGCTGCCGAGTCTGTCACACCAAAGCCACCTTGAAGCAGAATTCTTCCCTGTGTTCCACCACTTGACCCAGAGGTGCTGTCAGGTACCCTAAGAGTAAGCAACCACACAAATACAATTAAGTTTATATCAAGTAGCAAGTGGGACCGCAGGAAACATAAAACTGGACATGGGCTTTCATCTTCTCCCTGCTTCCATTCGTTCTGCAAGTGTATAAATTTTTCAGACTTGTTAGAGATACGATTTCTGCGAACAGGCCTACAACGTACATTGACATTTGTGTGTGTTAATGAATGTATCCAAAAGGATTTAGGTGTGATGATCACAGCAACAAACAAACAGACTTCTGTGACGTGGGATTTGAACATGCTGTGGGAGTTGTAGAGTCTTTCAGGGCTGCAGAAACAAACAAAAAAGCCCCTAGTAAACACAACCAAAGAAGCAACCTTACATATTATACAGGTTTTGAACTGGGAGGGCTACTGACTGGAAGAATCTACAATGTATTTAAGATTTGAAAGCAAACCTATACACCACATATTTGTCACCTGATAAAAGCAAAGTTTATCTTTCATGTTTTACAGCCTAATAAGAGTTCATATTATTAATAACCCAGAATGAATTTTCCCAATACAACAATGCCAGTGCAAATCTGTAGTAACTATGTTCTGATGGTAAAATGGAAGCGCTGGTGGAAAGTACCAATGGAAAAAAAAAATATTTATTTTTCAGACATGGGCAAATGAAATCTAATTATTTAGAATCAGCTGCTACATGAATCAGAAATTACATTTTATGTAGAGGAAAAATGCTGTGAACATCTACAATTTGCTCCCTACCAACTTTGCAAGGTATGATCTTATATTTCGATGTAAACACTGTCTCACTGGACTCAATGGGTCAAAATTCTTCAAATACTGGATACTGCAAAGTTAAAATTAAGCTCTCACACTTCATAACCCCACACATGCTCAAAGTCACTCTCTGCTTTTGCATAGGCTGAAATAGAAATACTACACGATGCTATCATTTCAGTAATTACACTGAGTTAAAGTTCTGCTAAAAAATTACACCAGTTTGTGAGAATAGTAAAAGGTATTCAGATTAAACAGAATGTAATAGTCACCTGCTGAGTACCTGTATCAGCTGGACAAAATAGTATTAATGCTGATGCAATTAACTAGCTAAGAAATTTCTTGTAGGTGGCAATATCCCTCGATAATTAAAAAATGTAGCAGCAGGAAAGAAAGTCGTAAGGTTTGTGTGATCTCCAAGTACTATAAAAATATCCAGAAATGATGGAAAAGTGAACTAAGGGAAAAAATATCTTTCCCAGCTGTTTTGTGGGTGTCATCAAATATTCTCAACATGTTTAATAATAATAAAATTGTTGTTAGCAAAAAATTTTGAAAAAAACTCCATCCATTAAGGAACCCACCTTGACTGGAGGGAAGGAGTGCAGCAACTCTAGATATTTCTTTAAGCTGCATCCCCACGAATTAATTCATCCCCACTTTTCAAAACTTTGGTTACCATTTTAGAGCTGTCAATCCAGTGCCCTTATCTTTTCTATCCTACATGTTCTGGATAATAGATGAAGGTTTTGAACTGGAGTGAATCTGCATTTTCATTGATGATTCGCTGGAGCAGCAGAAGAAAGTGTAGATTAGTGTAACAGTATAAAATCAAAAGTAGAAGCAGTACAGCACGATTCCTTCTAATATGTAGCTCTACTATCTGCACAGTCATTATGTGGTATTTATTCTCCTGCCCCCACCACTGTGGAACATTATCAAAAGGTCTTAGACATAAGCACAGGTCCAGTAGGGGTGGGATTCCAGTTAGGGCATATAACTGTGCGACAATAGAAGTTGCTGGGGTGAATGTCAGAGACATCTGGTGCGTAAAAGCCCTGCCAGATGGTATGCAAAAGATAATTTACACATGTGGCTCATACGGTTAGTTTCCACGCCATCTTGGCAGCTGTGCTGCAGTCATTTGGTGTTGTCTCACAAAGCATTTTTATTGCTGTATGGATAGCCCTGAATGATCTCATGATACCCTATTGCTGCCAGTGTTACCTCTGTTTTTATTAACGTGACCCTGCTTTCACTGAATGGCATTCTTCTGTGTATACACTGAGCTGTGTACCTGCTTCCTTTTTTTGAACTGGACAAATGTGTTCCCTTTAGTGCTTTCTAGAAACTCCTACATCTTGTGCAGAATGTGATTTGTGTTACAGAATGAAATTCCCTAGTCCTTTTTTTTTCCCCCCCATTGCTTTCGTTTCCGTTCTCTTATTATCTTTCTGTATTTTTGACAGTTTTATGAGTGCAGAACTCTCAGTGATTTTAACAGAAGTCTGGCATGAGTCGGGGCAATAGGATAACAGCCAAAATAGCTTTCTAACCTTTTATTGTAGCCTGTAGGTGTTGCATCTCCATTGGACGTTGTTACTGGAGCTTTTCAAATGACTAGCCATTAGCTGTCACTTCAAATATTTCATACTGGTTTTTTTCTCTCAGAAATCTAATTTTTCCTGTGTCTGTTGAGCTTCCTGTACTGCTGTTGGTACAGTTTTGCTCAACGGTATTTATCTTGTTCTTGCAATTAGTGGTTTTAGAAAAAAACCTAACAACTGTTTTCCAAATGTCTCCAATAATCATGATTATCAAATGAGATCTGCAGTAATTGTCTTGCTTACTTTATACAAAGGTGTGTGCGCACATGCATTTACACGCACATATATGTGTAAAACCAGCCTTTTTGGCAAAGCAGCAGCACGACCTATGACAATCAGTAAGAGCAGTTCCATCCAGTATATAATGAAAAAGCAGGAAACAACCAAGAGCCCCGCAGTCCCAAACAGACAATGTTTGTTTCATAGGGGTTCACTGTTACCAGTTTAGTATGATTTAGCAGTTCTGAGCTGCCCACGCTAATTTATTTGTGATACAAAAGAATATAACAATTCAGTTCATGTGAAGAATATATTTTATTTCTGAAAATACACTAATTTTTAAAAGTGAACTTTAAAATTATTTTACAAGGGAATGTGTTAGGTTAAATAGCACCTTTCTATTCCAGTTCATTAATCAGTGTCATAGAGAGGAAGCTTTACCTCTTTAGCTGTGAAAATGCAAACTCTTAACCATTCTTATTTTAGACCTTGAAACTGTGATGAGATATCCCAGGTTGCACAATGGAACTGAAAAACCTAGCTAATTAGTTTTATAACATGCCGTGTGATTAGTATGACCTCTTGTGTTAAACATGGGAATATTCATTTGTTTATTCGCATAATGAAACAATCAAGCAAGTAGATGATACTATCTAAAAGCTAGTAACAGCACTGTCCTTTCCATTTCTACAAATAAACACGGTAACAGCAGTAAGGGTATTAAAATTGGGAGCTGAAACTTTTATATATGGATTAGAAAAACAAATGCAATCACTTCACCATATAGAAGACAGCTATCACATATTTTAGTCTACCAAGACTTTAAAAAGATCAATTTTTTCTTCACAATTCTAATGACGCCTTGGATGACCAGAGCAGATGAAATTACAGGACAGAGGATTGGTGACTTCTAAATAAAACATAAAAGATTTAAAAAATTCTTAAAAAACCTTTCATGGTAAACTAGGTGCTGAGGACTTTATTTTCTGTTAAGGAGAACACTTAAAAGAAAATATCTTTAAGCAAACATTAAGGACATGGCACGAACAGAAAAGGAAAGCTGAAACCTAGGCCCATCTAAATCTTTAACTAGTTCAGAAAACAGATTTTGACAACACACTTGTGCAGCACTTTTACTTATAGAGCCCGGGTTCCATAAGATTTTCATTTTCTAAGTTCCATGAGATTCATGTGTGTTTGAAAACACAGACAAAATAGGACCAGTGAGATGGAATTATAGCACGGTGGTTTTCTCAAACAAACAATGGAAGATCTGAAGCTGTGTTAAACAGCCTGTTCATTCTTAAAAATAAAAGCATCTTTTTTCTTGGTCTTTGTTGCTCAGGGGAACTGAATGCAATGGAGAGCAACCAAATCCACTTTAGTGTAATTCATAAACACGCAGTGATGTATTTGGAAAGTGCTTTATCATTCATGCAAGAATTCAAAACTTGGTTATTAAGCAAATTCTGAATTATCTCAAGGCATTATGATACTGTATATCACATATACCCCTATTTAAGGTGCTTTTCCCAAAATAACCTATCCTATATAAACATACGCAGAGATTTTTAATCTTTTGTCAGTTTCTAAATTATATATATTGTACAAGCATGGTATTTAACTACATTAGTGAGGGTGGTCTGATCATGTGAGTGCAATATGTGCTTGCCTTAAAAGGTACACCTCGGTTAGGAATTAAGTCATTGAAATTTTAGAGCAGACCATATTTAAAAACTTTGCTAATGACAATGCCTTGCTCGTATTTCTAAAAATCAAGGGTGCAGAGTTTCAAAAGAAACTGAATGTCATGGGAGACACAGAAATTAAAAGGACGTCGTAGGATTTTATCCTAGAAAGGCTTAGTGAATTTTGTCTTTAACATTAGTGAGAAGGAAACCTTCCACGCTATCAAATTTTGCAGTTGATTTTTCAAGTCGCAAAGACAGCACTGCCTAACTGGAAAAAGGAAAAAAAAAAAAGAAAAGGAAACCCTTCTTGTAATCTCACCCATGTGACAAGAATGGCACAGCTGTAACAAGGCAAATCACTCACCGCTTTCACGATTCTTCCCTTAAAAAAATGCAGAAAAGAGACTGTACCTGGCGCAGACATTACTCTGCCAAAGGGAGCTGCGGAAATGAATTATTCAGTGAGAGTTCGGGAGGGAAAGGAAGGGGGAAGAGGCAAAAATGGTAGCAGGCGACCAACTTAAGGGCTGCACTGGCGCCGCACGCCAGGAAAGCGGAGCCGGCGGGGGACGCGGCTCCGCAGTGGCACCGACCCCCCAGTTTCACGGTAAAGCCCCTGCCCGCCCGCCGGAGCGGGTCTTCAGCCCCGAAACCAGCCCCGGCGGCCTCCCGGGCGGCGGCCTCGCGCCCCGGCGGCCGCTTTTCCCTTCTCCAGCCGCGGGAGGGAGGGAGGGAGGGAGAGAGGGATGGAGAGGCCGCTGTGCGTCCCGCCGCTTCCTCGCAGGCCCGGCCGTGCCCGAGGGCTCCC